>PPLO03000009.1:0-577003 GCA_003706505.3 Suhomyces pyralidae | reverse complement strand
AGTTTTTAGCAGTGTTGGCTGCGGCCTGCATATAAGAGCCCAAAAAGCAAAGACCAAACAAAGGTAGTGACAGTAAGAGCAAGATTCAAGACTAAATGAAGGTAGCAGTAAGAACAAGATTCAAAACTAAATGAAGGTAACAGTAAGAACAAGATTCAAAACTAAATGAAGGTAACAGTAAGAACAAGATTCAAAACTAAATGAAGGTAACAGTAAGAGCTCAAAAATCTAAAACTAAATGAAGGTAGTGACAGTAAGAGTTTAGCCTACGACGTAGTGTTAGTTGGCGGTGTTAGTCGCAGTGTTAGTTGGCGGTGTTAGTCGCAGTGTTAGTTGGCGGTGTAGTCGCAGTGTTAGACCCTAGTGGCCTGCATATAACCGTTCGATCCCGCGGGGTGCAAAAAAGATTGCAGCACGAGAGTTTCGCGTATGGTCTCCCACTACACTACTCGGTCTCGCTCTTAGCAGCTTAACTACAGTTGATCGGACGGGAAACGGTGCTTTCTGCTAGATATGGCCGCAACCGAAATATATGGAAATCGGGTGCGTGATATGCGAGCGCGGGGGGGACTTTTGATTTTAGAGGAAGCTAAGTGGGCCTCGGGGTGTTTGGGGAAGAGGAGGAGAGAGGGAGAGGTAGAGAGAGGAGAGGAGAGGGCTACATAAGAACGAGAAAAGGAGATCCTCGGACTTGTGAAGTACAGGGTGGGTATTTTTAGGAAAATGGCAAAAATGAGAAAAAAGGGACGGTGCGAGTATTTATAAAGTTTTGTAGGGAAAGTGCGAGTGGTTTTAAGAAAAAGGTAAAGTGCGAGTGGGAGGGGGAGTGGAGGGGGAGCGTGGGGAGTTATGGGTGGCTATGGGTGGCTATGGATAAGGTAGCGTAGGGAGGGTATGTATTGGAGGTAGGTATGGGTGGTTTGGAGGTAGGTATGGGTGGTTGTGTGGGTAAAACATCCTAGACTCATGGGAAACATCCTACAACTTAGGGAGTTTGATGGGATGTGGGGGGTAGCCGGTCTAGGCGAGAAGTGACGGCGGTGAGCCATTCTCATGGCTTCTCAGATATTGCAGTCTGTGATGAGATCCATGCTACTCCCTGTACATGGTTTACGATGAGTTGCAAACTTTTTGCAACAGACCAAGTTTGGGTTCAAATAAATCTACACAACTTGCGAGGATCCATCAGGTCATAAAAGCATCCTGTACAATCTATACGTATATAGTACCATGTTTATATGTACTATGTCATGTATAGGTATACTGCATTATGTTCAAGTGTCCTGTATTATTTAAAAGCATACGGTTTCATATATAGGCATACTGTATATTGTATATGTATAAAGCATTATGTATAGGCATACAGGTGGACGAACTCGCTGAACAAAATTGAGTGCCATCAGTATAGGTGAGTTGTTGACACTGCAAGTGAGTATCTGAAGAGTACCAATTATGATGTGGGCGGGTATAAAGCAAAACTGTGGTTCATTAGAACCTCCAATTGGAATCTGTAAGTCTGAGCGAGAGTTACACTAGGTGCGAGTATCTATCGTAATGTCTAGCGAGTATTCAGCACCTTGAATAAGTTTAGTAAAATATTTTAGCGAAAGGCTAGCATTATTTCATAATGATTTCGGCGGCAAATTGGGGACATCAACAAATTAACTCGAAGCAACAACGGGTCTGTATCTTTTGAAAAGCTGGTAATATATATATTTGAAATAGTGACAATCACCAAAAACCTCGTTTTCTGTTGACCAGTAAGTCGCATGAGGCAAGATTCATAAGAATCAGAAATCGTCATGACTCAGTCATCCCATCAATGCATAATTTTAATCAATATTCAAAAACGAAAATGCACTTCAAATAACCATGACTTCTTGAAAAAAGAGATTTGTACGTAGTTTGAAAAATACTGTGTAATTGACACGTTTCTTTTGGCAAACGGTTCGTGTTTAGCTCGGATTCTAATAATTTGGGCATAACATCATCCACATTTGCTTCCGCCGTTACTTGTTTAAGTATCAAGTTGCTTATTTTGCACATTTTTACCCTTTTCATTAAAGAACAACGAAATAGAGCCCAATTTGGGACTAAGTCAATGTAAGCTATTTTCGACATTAAATTAAATTACTACTCTACATTACTCTATAATTTAGAGAGAGTACAGGCATTAGAACTATAATATATATATATATCAGCAGCATAAATGTTTATATGAAAGAAACATTGTACTGACAACTAAAGCCTCCTCGACTACCCGTTTACAATGTACTAACTTACATACTCTGTAAAAAGATAACCTATAACGTTATACAATTGCAGAATTCTTTGCACTGAAAACATCGAACAATGGAGACAAAACTAATTAATTGCAATGATATTGGTTGCATTGGTATACTTCACAGGAGCGAGCGATATTGCCTTGTCCTGAAGATCGTAAACAACATAAGCAAGTCTCAAGAAATTATCACCGACGACTCCCAAATCCGAGCCACCTTGTTTGACGGATAAGACTTTATAGTCTAACTTAGTATCTCCATCATAGGCATCAACTAACAACGTGGAAACAGGAACATTTATGGTTTGGTTTTGGAAGGTGAAAGAGATCGAAATGTTCGAGTTTGTGTATTGATCTGGATTGTCGACCTTGTAGCCACCGGTGGCATTGGAGCCAGGAATTGCAGCGTGGACAGTTTGCAAGGCATTTCCTGGCAAATACGTAAAAGAAGTTCCACTATCAAAAATCACAGGTAACCCCACCTTTGCTGATTTTTCACCGACCGAAAGGGCATCAAGGCTCAACTGTAAACGGTCTCTAGGATTATCAGCAGTGAGTGGAATTTTAGTTAATGGTCCATGGAATTTCTCAGTATCTATACCACCGAAAAGAAGAGTACCGCTGGTTGCATCTGCTGAATCCAAGTATAAGGAGTAAGCAACCCTTGAAATAATTCCACTATCCTTCAAGGCTTGAGGGAAGTTAGGATATGTATTTTCGCTGACCTCTCCACCTTCTAAACCAAGTCCTAATATAGGTTGCGTTGTAAGAACTACAGCATGTCCAAACTGAACGAGTACCGATGGACCTCCGCTAACCTCAACATAATCATGAACGTAGTTACCAAAAGCAAAGCTGCCCTCTCCGTACCTAATAAAGAAAGGTGAATCGGAGTTGATTAATGAGGTGGACTTGGTATCATCGAAGTCACCTGTCTCATGAACACTTTGAATAGTGTTTGCATAACCAGTAGTGGCGTTAACTGCAGGGAAGAACAAATCAGAGCTACCAGTATCAATTACGACCTTGACAGGATCCTTTCGAGAACCAACTAATAATTCGGTGGTGTAGGAATAGTAGTGGTTTTCCAACGAAACGTTGAACAGGCCACTTTGACTGTCATCACGAGCCGCCAACACTGGCAGTCCTTTGACACCTTGTTTAACGTCGAAGTCTAACTTGAGATATTTCCCATCTCTTGCAGAAAGATCAGGTATAGCATATGCATTTGCAAAGGTAAAGGCGGCGATGGTTAAGAGTGCTTTGCCAAAAGATACCATGGTACGTTGAGTTTATGACAAATTTCTTGGTGGACAACCCATTCGATGGATATCGCCAACTATTTATAGCTAAATAGAGTGATTCCCTCATATTTCAAGTCCCCTGTTTACAGACATAACCCTCAAAATGAGCTGAAGGTGTGTTGAATACGCAATGTATGAAATTACTATGGCTTAATTGCATGTGTCACCGAAGCTGACGTATTCAAAACATGGTATTACTTGTATCAAATGAAATAGAGCCAAAAAATATTTCGGAATAGTTTTGTACAGCTCTTTGTAGTCCCCACAGCCACACATCAGGTTCGGTCAAAACACAGTGTTACTTTAATAAGCATGAAAACTATGTTAGACGTTGACAGCATTAAGCCTGTCAAACATGCGGCTTTCAAAAATTGTGGACCCTTCAACTGTGCATGAATTGATGCGAGAAATATTATTCCGAATTTGTTTGATCAATTTCAGGCCAGTACTAGTCATAGATCAGGAAGATGTGAATGTAGTTTTTGCGGCATTGAAAACATTGAAACATCTACATACTACAACTACAATAAATATTGACTCGTCCTGTTACATGTAGAAATACGAGAGCATTCAATAGTCGGATTATTTTTCACGGAGCCACCGTTTTCGATTCGAAATCTCCATACTTCATGCACTCGAAAGTGTTGCAACGTGGCTTTGTGACTGCACACCGAAAAATCATTGCGAGACGAGAAAAATGCGAAATACTTTGGGTGTCAAGTTGAAAGCACTTTGAAACTTAGTTTGCAACTTTCAAGCAAGTGCACCAACAAGTTTTACCTCTATTCACAATGAGTCGCAGCACTCTCATAACGGGCCCAATTCTGGTCAGACAATAATCAGTTATGCACCTTACCTTCGAATTTCTTAGATTCGATTGATGTCAGCTCAGTATTGCTTTCCTTTCAGCCGTATCGAGGAACATGTAGCATTATTTCAAAACAAATCAAGTCAATTCTTGTGTTTTTGCAATTAGAAATTTCTGTTGTGAACAAAATAAGGCCTTATTGAATTACCTATTTACTCTTCCTATTGACCTGCTGTGCTTTGTGTGCTCCGAAAATGGCACGAATGTTTGGATCGATATTTTGAACATAATATTATAGTGTCAAATTGTGAGGCTCTGTGCCAAGATCTCTCCAACGGTATTAATACCTATTTGTCATGGTTGCGATCGCTCTACTCAACTTTTATACCCACAAATTCAAAAGAGTCTAATGATGCTTGGAATCAGTGATGGGTAAAGGTGGCACCTGACCTCTAGGATAGGTGCCCCACAGGCACATGTTCTATCTCTGATTTTATGTATTAAGTTCTCGCTAGGCTTATCAGACAATTAGGGCTCGTAATCTAAGTCTGAATACCTCACTTTCAAGTAACAAGCAGCTTCTTCACATTCATATCTATACAGTACGTCGAGTTGAGTCTAAGCTCATGTCGAACAAGTCATCAATACCGTAGTAAGCTACTGAATAGCGACCAATGCTTCAAAGGAGACTTTACTGCATGTTCCATTTGTGCCGCTCGTAAATAAAAATCAAATCGCACAAGAAACGAGGGGAAAAAATTAAGTGAAAGTCAAAAAAGTGACTGAACAAGCAGTACCATCGTCGTCATGGTATATTTGGGAAACACTATATTTAGAGGAAAGAAGGAGCAAGAAGCCTATGACAAGACATTTGCCGGACGTTACCAGAAGCGTTTGAGGGGGAACCACTTCCTATACTTTGGCTTGCCATTCATGCTTTCGATAGTAGCAGGCTCGATATACTTGCAGAAATTTACCAGTGTGAAGTGGGAGAAGTTCGATGAAAAGTATAGGCAGTTGGGAGAAGAAGAAATGTTGAACATGATAGAAAACAAACGCCCTATTGACAAGAAAAACGACTACTATAGATTGCAGGGGTTATTGAACGATCACTTAGAAAAGGAGGTAAGTTCTAATGAAGACTATGAAATTGTACGAGTAAAGAGAAAAAAGGAGGACGAGCCAGTATGGTGATGTAGCCGCAGAGGACATGACATGATAGGCTCAAATGCGATGAACGTTTGGGTAACCCAAGGTGCAGAACAAGAGGAATGACAGTATATAGTTGATCTGTGCAGGTAGATGTAAATATAATTAACCTTTCGGTAGTACGAAAAGGCCAGCTCACGAAACCGTAGGATGTCAAGAATGCGAGTGGAGTATTCTTCGGTTACTCTAAAAGGGGAAGAATTTAATAATTTTTACTGTGTAAGGAAATGAAAAAAGGTGTATCTATTATTAGGCAACCTAATTAAAGCGAGGCTTAAAATAAGGGAGCCCAAAATCAAGACTTTCGCATGCACTGCGAATAAGTACACAATATAATCCGTCGTGGGGTCGAAACGTAACAATGAGAACAGCTAGTAACCTATATTTACAGGCATACCGAGGATTCACATCACAGCACACCCCAACACACCAGAACAGATCGACTAAATTTAAATGAAATCGATCGTACCTTGTAGACTATTTATCACCGCATTAGGCTTATGCAAGTCGAGCTTTTTTCGTCGCTTCGACTTTGATAGCCTAATTGAGGGTGGCTTGATGTGCAGACTCAAATTGCACCACTAGCTACTCCGCTCATGAAAGGAGTATATGTAGAGATGAAATGTAGAAGAAAGTATATATGTCGAAGCGCAACTGGCTCGTCGACTAGTCCTCATGGTTTCGGTCCTCTTGTTAGTATTCATATTTGAATTGGTGACTACATGCCAGGCCAAGGCTATCAAGCTTGATTTCAGCGTAAACCAATTGGATCAGCATGGCAAACTCCGTGATATCCACAAAAGATCGCAAATAGCCACCAACATTTCGAACTTAAACTACATATACACCACCACTATGTACGTGGGTTCTAACAAGCAGAATGTCACAGTGCAGGTTGATACCGGTAGTGGTGACACTTGGGTAATCGGCGGACAAAGCTGTGCCAATTGCGTTGGAGGATCTTTCAATCCACAGTCGTCTTCTTCATTTCAAAAGATCAAAGAGGATTTTGGCATACAGTACGCTGATGGAACTGGCGCCGAAGGTATATACGGTATAGATAATGTTCAGCTTGAGCTGGGACCCAGCATTTCATTTCAATTAGGGGTCGCAACCACCGATTCGATAGGTTGGGGGGTCCTCGCACTCGGACAAGTGTCAGTAGAGAGTTCGCGAAACAAATACCCCAATTACGTCAGTGCATTGAAACAACTGGGACAGATTTCCAAAGCTGCCTATTCTGTATATTTGGATGATGCATCTGCGACTACAGGGTCGGTAATATTTGGAGGGTATGATGAGCAGAAATTCTTCGGCAAGTTGGTGAAGCTACCTATTACAACCCATCAAGTTTCCGTCAAGTTGGATGGAATAACACTTTCACAAGTGGAATATCTTTCAAGAGGCGAGAGTGTAGTGTTGGATACGGGAACTTCGTACACGCTGTTGCCCGCCTACTTGATTGATGATATCGCTAGAGAAATGGAAGCGAAAATTTACGGTAATACTTTGGTTGCCCTGTGCAATCAACCTTCAAACAAGTATGTTACATTCAATTTTGACAACGTCAAGATCAATGTTCCATATAGTGGATTGGTGAGTCCGTTATATGATGTCAACGGACAAAAGTTGAACACATGTAGCTTGGATATCTCAGTGGGGAACATATTGGGAGACAATTTTTTGAGACACGCATATGTTGTTTATGATTACGACGCCCAGCAGATATCTTTGGCACAAGCAAAATATACCACTGCTTCAAATATAGTAGAAATTGTGTAAAAATATAGATAAATAAAATGATAAACGAAACATTAATATAGATCTAAGCCTTTTCGATGTGTTATTTGCCAAATCGATAGTGTTAGGCTAACAATTGCTGCAAGGCATGAGCGTACAAGTTCCAACAAGAATAGTCTTTAATCAATAAACAGATCCTAAGAAAATTGAGAATTGTGCCGTGCAATGACAACAAGATCGGCAGTGGAATGTGTCTTGATGTTTTTTTTTTGAATGTGCGATATAGGAGATGGGCGAAAGTAGTGCTTGGCACGTGAAATCGATAAAGGAAGTCGTAAACGGTTGAGTACCTCGTTAACTAAAAAGAGATCAGCACGTTTGTCCCACTGAAACAAAAAAAGCATGTGAAAAATGTAATTGTGCAAGATTCGATATAGACTTATACATTACCGTATGTTAAATTTGGGTATGAAATTGTAACATATTGTTGTTGGATCAGGTGTAGCACCCACCAGTACGTTGATAGTTTTGTGTAATCATGGGGTGCCCAAGCGCAAGTTAAAAGAAATAAAACAGTGGGAGCTAATCAAATCGACTCTTTTCTGGATTTAGGACGAAGAATTCTTTTCTTTTGTTTTATGGTTGCACCCCATATAATTTCCGCGTCGAGTTATGACCCCTGAAAGCGGTAAATCTCGACTAGGCACCTTTTGGTGTGCGCACGCCCGGACGCACCCGGACTATCGCAACCAACCATTCGAATAGGGGGTGCACTTGCCAGCAAAAATTATGTTTGAACCATCGCCACAACGTCGGTTGACAAAAGATTGACCCGATTAGGAAAATATGGGGTGCGAGAATAATAATACAACAAATGATGCTCTTTTGCCAGCATCACCAGATATCACCGAAGCTACCAGGCGCTACATAGTACAATCAATGGTGAGCCCAATAAACTTTGTAGAATAGAAATTATTGTATTCAAGGCGGGCCCCTTGGGCCCGATATTCCGTACCTGACAAATCTGTGACGATGTTTCTTTCCAACCCAAGTACAGTCAAACCTACAAATTTCAACCATGCCTACCATATCTACTACTTTGCCATGCTACTCTGCCCGTACTCTGCCTCTCTACTTTTTACTACCTTCCATAATGAGGCATCTATCTATTGTCAGGAAACTCTAATTGTTCCCTTGTGCACTTCCCC
The DNA here is from genome assembly GCA_003706505.3 of Suhomyces pyralidae. Taxonomy (NCBI): domain Eukaryota; kingdom Fungi; phylum Ascomycota; class Pichiomycetes; order Serinales; family Debaryomycetaceae; genus Suhomyces; species Suhomyces pyralidae. The sequence goes on along the minus strand of PPLO03000009.1, from coordinate 568,453 downwards.
TAATCATACATCCAGGCTCATGTAAGATGTTCTTTAGCCGGTACTCGCGGACTCTCCTTAGGTGTCTCACTACAATTCCTGTCTAAAGTACCGTGCGCCCCTTCAAGAAAACGACGAAAAAAGGACAACGCGAAAAATGAGAGAAAAAACTGGCCCGCTAAAATCAAAATTTGTTCAAAAACATACTCCATTTTTCTTATTTACACCAAGGAACGATAGAGAATTTGCAGCGTTTCCATCCAATTTTCTATCATTTAGCTGATTCTAGGTGAATCACACGGTAATTATTTGAACCAATTGCTAGCTCGTGAACTACACACAAGGCCCCACTCTGAATTACCCGCCGAGCCCCAACTTTCCCTGTTTTCGACGAACACACTATGACTGTTTACAGCACCAACTCGGCAGTAGCTCAACAGCAACAGGCCCAACAACAGCAGCAGGTCCAGGCCCAACAACAACAGGCCCAGGCCCAAGCGCAAGCGCAAGCACAGGCCCAAGCTCAGCAACAACAACAGCTGCAAGCCGTTGCTCAAAGACAACAACACCAGCAAAGATTGAATGAGCTTTTGGAAGCTGTTAAGCAAGAATTTGACTATGCCCTCAATGAAGCATCCAGTTTCAAGCAAGTCAAGGAGGAATACGACTTAAAGTACAACCAACAAACAGCCGAGATGCAACAAATAAGACAGACTGTATACGAATTGGAAATGGCCCACCGCAAAATCAAGGAGGCCTACGAAGAAGAGATTTTGAGATTGAAAACAGAGTTGGAAAACAGAGACAGACAGGCCCAAATCCACCAGCAACAGGCCGCCGCTCACCAGGCCGCCGCCGTGCAACAGCAGCAGCAGCAGGCGCAGCAGGCGCAGCAGGCTGCTGTTTCGGGCCAGAAACAGAATGGCCAGCACTTGCAATACGGCGGGTACCAACAATCGCAGCCGCCAGCCGTGCCAGCCGAGCCTCTCCTCAAACAGTCTCCTCCAATTCAAGAAGCCAAAACAGCAGCTCCTCCTTTGAACCACGATTCCCCTGCGACCGTGCCATCTGCAGTGGCCCCAGCAGCTCAAGCCAAAGCTGCCGATTCGGGCATTCCCGAAGTCTCTTCCTCCACCACCACCAACGGTTCTTCGGCCCCTATCTCCTCCATTTCTAACTCCACGGCTGCTTCTACCATTGCTCCGGAAACGTCTACTGCCTTGACCATTGTAGATAAATCACAGTACATTGTGAACCCAGCCGACAAAGCTTTACACGTCAAAGAAATCCCTCCATTCTTGTCTGATTTGGATGTTTCCAAAGCCAACCCAGACTTCAAAAAGCAGAAATTGGACTACTACGTGCTCTACAACCCCGCTTTCAAGCGTGACTTGGACGTCGAATTGATCCACTCCTTAGACCACTCTTCTGTCGTCTGTTGTGTCCGTTTCTCCAAGGACGGTAAGTTTATAGCCACCGGTTGTAACAAAACCACCCAAGTTTTCAACGTTGAAACTGGTGAATTGGTTGCTAAGCTTATTGACGATAACAACTCTACCGACCCTTCAGCCAAAGTGGGGGCTGCTAATGGCGAAGCCGGCAAAAACGGCGAATCGGGCGACTCCAATCAAGCCGCTGCTGCTGCTGCTGCTGCCGCCGCTGCCACCGCCGCCTCAAACGGTGACTTGTACATCAGATCCGTTTGTTTCTCACCAGATGGTAAAGTCTTGGCTACTGGTGCCGAAGATAAGTTGATCAGAATCTGGGACTTGCAAACAAGGAGAATCATCAAGATCTTGCGTGGTCACGAGCAGGACATCTATTCTTTGGATTTCTTCCCTGATGGTAACAGATTGGTATCAGGATCTGGCGACAGGACCGTCAGAATCTGGGATTTAAGATCTTCCCAATGCTCCTTGACCCTTTCTATCGAAGATGGTGTCACTACTGTGGCCGTTTCTCCAGATGGAAACTTGATTGCTGCTGGTTCTCTTGACAGAACCGTAAGGGTTTGGGATTCCACCACCGGATTTCTTGTTGAAAGATTGGATTCCGGTAACGAAAACGGTAATGGCCACGGCGATTCCGTCTATTCGGTGGCCTTTTCCATAAATGGTAACCAAATTGCTTCAGGATCTCTTGACAGAACTGTCAAATTATGGAACCTTGAAGGCAAGCAAGATCCGCATCACGGAGTCTCTAGCTCTACCAAGAAATCCAGCTGTGAGGTCACCTATATCGGCCATAAAGACTTTGTTTTATCTGTATGTTCGACCCCAAAAAACGAATACATCCTTTCTGGTTCTAAGGACCGTGGTGTCATATTCTGGGACCAAGTCTCTGGTAACCCATTATTGATGTTACAGGGACACAGGAATTCCGTTATATCGGTGGCCGTATCGTTGAATTCCCAAGGAACCGAAGGAATATTTGCCACTGGTTCTGGTGATTGTAAAGCCAGATTATGGAAATGGACTAGAAAAGCGTAAACACTAAATCAACCACATAATCATCTCTGGATGACTTCCTTCTCCCTAAATAATTAACAGACTTCCTTCAAATTAATCTTTTTTAGGATGCAAAATTGTTTAACAAACTAATTCAACACCACAATCAATGAAAAGAATAGCTGTTGTAAAAGAACAACCAACTCAACCATTATCCATTGAAAACAACCATCAACATTATCGAACAAAATCAATCCATTTACCGACATTCAGAGTTCGCACCATAAAAGCGCGTTTCTTCACCTCTATCAATGACTTTATATTCTACTTTTCTCTTTATGTACTTGTGTTTATATCTTTATATTTGTAATGTAATAATATCTATTTACCTGAACTTGACTAAAAACTGACGACTCGCTGAGTAAGATACAACCGTAGTAAGAGATACCCATCAAGGGCCCTGACGGTGTTTGGTAAGATGTGAGCAGCCGCGCGAAACGTACGCTACATAAAATTATGAGAGGTGCCAAACAGGCTTGCTGGACTAGATCGTCAAGGACTGCAGTGTTTAACACTGCAAGTCTAAGCTGCTTACAAAGCTCTGACCAAGCATAATCATGCACTGTAGCTCTAAAACGGCCAACGCACGCAAGTTCTACTTACCAAGCATTAACCAAGCGTCTTAAGAACCTTCTACAGTACGATCCGTGGTACTACAGCACTCGGGACCATGAACGTTCCGATTTTTTGGGCGCTCTCTTTCGATCTATACCAAGAATTTCAATTCTATACTTTCAAAATGAAAATCTTCGTATTGACCTTCAAACCTCGGCGTGTAGTTTTATGCAGTACGTAGACTCGAAGCCTTCAGTAGCTAACATACAAGCCTTAAGGTTGAGACCAAATCACCCCTGTGCGCCATTAACTACATGTAGCGCCCTTAGCCTCAAACCGTGCAACTGAATAACCACTGCAATTTCTGCTTTATCTCTTGGCTTCGTCGTGTATTATAGTGCCCATTTTTCAGCCGCGTAGCACGCGGTAGCTCGCTCGTCGTACCGATGGACGCGACCGTGCGCGCACCGAAACCACACTCTAAAATTTACCGCCCAATTAACACTTGCAACTTAGCCAAGGCCATGTCCGTCTACAACGCTTCATCCACTGCTCCTGTCAACATAGCTGTAAGTAGCCCATGAATATACCACAGCAGCAATTGTGTCGTGTTTCACGCAAATTTGGCTGCTCTTTTTTTCAATACTAACCCTTAGACTCTTAAGTACTGGGGAAAAAGAGACAAAACCCTAAACTTACCCACGAATTCGTCAATCTCGGTCACATTATCCCAAAATGACCTTAGAACCTTGACTTCTGCCGCTGCATCTTCTGTCTTTGAAAAAGACCAATTGTGGCTCAACGGCAACTTGGAGTCGTTGGAGTCTCCCAGAACCAAAGCTTGTATAGAAGATTTGAGACGCTTGAGAAGAGAATTGGAGACCAAAGATGACACTTTGCCCAAATTATCGTCGTATAACTTACATATTGTGTCGGAAAATAACTTTCCCACCGCCGCAGGTTTGGCTTCTTCGGCCGCAGGTTTTGCAGCTTTGGTTAGTGCTATTGCCAAGTTGTACCAATTGCCTCAGGATATGTCTGAGTTGTCGAAAATTGCCAGAAAAGGGTCTGGCTCCGCATGTAGATCGTTATTTGGCGGTTTTGTAGCATGGGAAAAGGGCCAATTGGAAGATGGCTCTGATTCTAAAGCAGTAGAAGTGGCCCCGTTATCCCACTGGCCAACTTTAAAAGCTGCTATTTTAGTTGTAAGTGATGACAAAAAAGATACTCCTTCCACCATTGGCATGCAAACTACCGTACACACTTCGGATTTGTTCAACCATAGAATCAATGAAGTTGTACCAAAGAGATTCGAAGAAATGAAAGAAAGCATTTTAAACAAGGATTTTGAAACATTTGGAAAGTTGACCATGCAAGACTCCAACTCGTTCCATGCCGTGTGTTTGGATTCATACCCACCAATCTTCTACTTGAACGATACTTCTAAAAAGATCATCAAGTTGGTTCACAAATTAAACGAGCTCGAAGGTAAAATTATTGCTGCGTATACTTTTGATGCCGGTCCAAATGCTGTCATATACTACGACGAGTCTAACGAGGCCAAGGTCTTGGGTTTGGTCTACAAGCACTTTTACCAAGTTACGGGCTGGGAACAAAAAGACCCGAAGTCTTTTGATCAAAGTATTAGTGTAGAAGGCATCGACGATGAAATCCACAAGGGTGTTTCCAAGATTATCTTGACCAGTATTGGTGAAGGACCACAAAGCGTGGAAAACTCCTTGATCAACGGAAAGGGCTTACCTAATTAAGCATAAAGCACCGTCAAAATTAATAGATAAAGAATAAATACGATCTATAATCAAATAATGCTACTTTATAATCAGACATCAGATCCAGACTTTGATAGCTATAGAGATATTGAAAGTGAGTCTGGTACTATGACTAGGGTGAAGGTCAGATGAATTAAATGTGAAGCTGGCTAAAAGCATGGCAAATTTAATATAGTCCAGTTAAAGTTAGTTCACAGGATACGCTAATGATTGAATCTGAATTAACAGATAGATGTAAAGAGATATTTACACTGAATTGAAGACTCGGCAATTTGCAGACCTACAGTATCCAAAAGTCCTACGCTCTTCTCGTAAATGCATGGAATTTTCCATAATACTTACGATAATGGTGAATTGAAGAACAAGATGAACTGAAATTTTCATCTTCTTAATTAAGATTAGTGAATTAGAAAAGTATGAAGAGTTGAAGTTGATGACATAATAAGAACGTTCAAATCATATTACAGAAGGCATTTAAATCAGACATCGTCAGTATATTATGATTTTTTTATGTAGAGGTGCAATTTGTATAATTTATTCAGTCTACTGTATGAACCTTTTTCAAAGTATTTAGTTCCTTTGTCTTATGATTATCGTCTATAGTATGTCTTGCTTGATTGTCTATTATTGCTGTCGTAGTCTATAATTTCGATTAAATACTATCCTCCAGCTTTTGGTTTCTTTTCCATTCCAACAAAGGGCTCAACTCCTCGATCTTTGCAGACTTGTGCTGGATGAACGAATGCTCTAACAATTCGTCCGTAGAGGCTCTGTAGCGCACATCGACACATAAACAGATCGATAAGAACTTCTTGATCGAGTTGGAAAGAGCTTCGGGTTTCTTTAGCTTGGGTGTACCGTTAGTAGCAATCAAGTAAAGGGCCTTCAAAGGTTCTTCGTTCAAGTATGGCGGTTCTCCTTCAATCATCTCTATGGTCATGATGCCTAGCGACCATACGTCTACTTTTTCGTCATACTCCTTCTGTTTAACTACCTCTGGAGCCATCCAGTATGGTGTTCCAACCATGGTGGCTCTCTTGTTTCTCTGGTCAGTCAACTTGGCACAGAACCCAAAGTCAGTGATTTTGACGTTACCCTTGGCATCCAACAAGACATTATCAGACTTGATATCACGGTGAATGATATGCTTTTTGTGCAAATGCTGCAACCCTTTAAGAGTCTCGAAACAGATGGTAGCAATCTGTCTTTCGCTTAATTTAAAGTCGTTGTTCTCGATGATTTCAGTTAATGAGCCCCCTTCCATATATTCCATAATGACCCATAAATCGCTGTTGCCCCGGAGATACGAGTCCAAGAAGTTGACGATATTTTTGTGCTGAGAGTCTTTCATCACCAAGATTTCATTGATGATTAATTCTTTACGAGGCTGAACATTGAGGTCCATTTGTTTAATGGCCACTTTCTGGTTATTATCCTCCAACAGCTCTGCCAAATAAACCGCTCCGGAAGCACCTTGGCCCGCTTTTTCTATAATTTTGAACAACGGCGTAGGATCGTTGTTGTTGACTACAGTCTTTAACTTGGCAATGACTTGCATGTCGTTGAGCTTTTCCCTTTCTTTCTTCAACTGCTTGGCCGATTTGACCGGTGCCGGGCCCATCGCAAGGCCCTGGTTCTGACCGGCAGCCGAAGGTTGGGCACTTGATGGCGCTTTAGCTGTATCAGTTACAGGCTCTTTGGGACGAGGCTGTAGTGGTTTGATTGGAGCTTCCAGCTGAGCAACTGGCTTACTTTGGGACGGTAAATTGAGAGGTTTGAGACCAGTAGGTTGGATTTTAGGCTGCAGTTGATAAATTTGTTGGTTCATCTGTGAATTCATTTGCTGATGAGATTGAACCTGTGGTTGCTGCTGCTGCTGCTGTTGTTGTTGTTGTTGTTGCTGAGATCGAGACTCATTTGCTAGGCCGAATGGCTTGATAAAGGTCTGGTTTGGGCCGGGCTTATTATAGTTACCAGACTGGATCTTCAAGTCAGGATGTACTTTATTGGTTGGCAATTGAGGAGGCATCAGTTTAGGAGTAGGAGTGACGGTTGTAATACCTAAGCCAGTAGGTACTGCAGGTTTATTATTGAACTTATTTGGTTGAGGAGGAGCAGGGGCTTTTCTGGTGGGTGTAAGGTCAGAGGAGACTGCATCATTAGTGGTGTCAGATTTATTCAACAAGTTGTTTAATGGGGAGATTGTATTATTATTGTTTGCGTTTTTCTGGGATGTTAAGTGGTACGGCAAAGGAGGTTTTGGAGCAGCTCTATTGGGTAAGAAAGAGCTTTGAGAAGCCGGTGAAGGTTGACTGGATGTTAAAGGTTGACCGCCAGATTGAGGCTTTGTTTGGAGAGATGGGAGGTTGGACGGTTTGGAGGGATGTTTTGTCCAATCCTGCAATGTCATATTCTTGTTGAAGTTGGACGATAAGGAGGTGTTTGAAGTAATGACGGGCGTGGAAGCGGCCGAACCGCCGTTGATATCGGAGTAAAACTCCAAGACTTCGATCACCGCTACCGGGTCTTTCTTCCAATCTTCATTGGTGATCTTGGAGTGTTGTAACAAGCTTTTCCACGTATCTGGCAAGCCGGTGAAATTTCCACTGGCTGGATCAAAACCGACGTGAACTTTATGTGTAAAGTTGATAGGATTAGAAACACCCGCATTGCCGTTGACTAAAGTGCTTGAAGTGGGGTTTGAGCTGTTCACCGACATATTCTTCTCACTGTTACTACTAGAGCTGTTACCGATTTGGATCAACGGGCACTTGGTGGTAAAAGCATCCAACCAGTCCATGTAGTCGTTGTTGGACTTTACAGAAATCAAGATGGATCTGCCGTTGTTCTTGGGCATGATCTCAAACAGCTGGGATGTTCTGGTGTAGCCCGAATTGGGTTTGAGCTGGATGCTGCCGATCAAGTTGAGTGGGAATGAAATGTCGGGGCTTTCGTTGACGCCTGGGGTGGTGCTATTGGTAATAGGCTCAGTTTTGTAAAAGTTGAGGGTTTTGTCGTTGATTACCATGTATCTTTTGTTCCATCTAAAAGAGGTGAAAATACCGTCGTCTTTGACGTGAACCCACCCCGATATCCGTTTGTTGGCGTTGATGTTCAACAGAATGGTCGAGGAGCTGTGTGAGTGTGAATGGGACGGAATATGAGGAGGGTTGAGAGGGCCCGAACTCAAGTTGAGAGACGAGCTCGATCCGTTCACCTGCGGTGGAGGAGGTGCTCTTCTATAATGCTTTATGTCCGTATTATAAATACTAGTCATATTTAATCAGGGTGTTCAGCTAATGCTAGCGAATGAGCGAGTTGGTGACTTTGGTGATTTTGAAGGTGAGTCAAAGTATATGTTGGGGCTTGGAAAGTTTGAATACTAGGTTTGAGGTTGGATCTGTATTGATCTGTTGATTCCACTTCACACCTATGCCTAAACTCTGAAACAATCCAATTGTTCTTGGTGTTGCCTTTATGGTTGACGAGCTGGAGGGGACGCGTTTTGTGGCTTTTCGTCTCGGGCACGTGCCGTGCCAATTCCAGGCGACCGCCTGCAATTGAGTAATAATCACGTGGAGAACACTAGTCTGTATGGCACAGTAGAGGTGTAGAGCTAGGACAGAGTCGACTAGTAGAATGTTGACTGGAAGAGACGAAGAGACGTAGACTGTTGAAGACGCAGAGGGGTTTTGACGGGCCCATCTGCTCTATTATTAGGGTTTGGTTGACGATATGCGAGTGTCCCTGGGTGCCCGCAGGGCTCATTACTGAATTTCCTGTCACCACTACAAATACCCAAAGAGACAAGAAAACAACAGCTTTCAACATCGTATCAAGCACATGCACAACACCAATGGCGCGAACGTATCACCAACTCAATTGAACACTGTCTCTCCACATCTCTACTCGATTCTCTCTCTTCCTCCCACCATTACTTATCTCTAGGCTTTCACGTGATTGTTCGGCACTAGTTGGGAAGAGACGGTTGCGAAGACGTCAAACGAATGACGGGACATATTGATTACACTATAGATCATTATACACCACTATAACATTATACAGATATAAACATATAACGGCTCTGTAGTGCCCAATTATTGTCTTGACTGTTCCATGGGGTTGTTCTGGAAAAAGAAAGAAGCTGAGCTAGAGAGTTCTGCGGACACAGAGGTGTTTAGTCGATCAGGCTCAATCAAGTCCACCGATTCCGTCGACTCACGCTCCAAATTCAACTTGTTCAAGTCAAAAAATGGCTCTAGAACTCCTTCTCCAGAAATCGCTAACATTCCCAGAACTGAACCCACTTCTCGCAAGAGAGTTAGTACTATAGTGGAAGCAGACGATTTAAGCGAAGATAGTGAGTCAGATACAGAGGATCTGGATGAATCTATACTGCGAAAAGTGTCGTCGTACTCGCTAGGAAGCTCCGGATCGAGCGAGTCCGACTCGGAAGACGACTACGAAGAACACGAACATGCAGTGAAAGAACGAGGAAAAGGGTCCCAGCTGGATCTAGCCCATCAGCTCTCGACTATAATGGGGTATTGTGGTCTCAAGTCGATGGTGTCCACTAAAGACCAGGTCCGGGCCGCCAACGAGGAGCTGAAGCGCACTTATTCGCTCCTTGGAGCCGTCAAAATCCACCGAATTCCGCCAGCAGACACATCTTCTCGGTCTGTAATAGGCGATGACCAAATTGTGCTTATCGAAGACGTATCAAAGCGATCGAATAAGCTCTTGGATTGCAAATCTTTGGACCAAGCTCTCAAGCTTTTGGCCGGCTACAAAACATTATACGAACGGTACGGAACAGTAAAAGATTTAATAGGCAAAGGAGCATATGGAACCATCAAGTTGCTTGATCTGGACCCGACCTCACGTACTCCGGTCTATGCCGTCAAAGAAATCAAGCGTAGGCCCAAAGAGAACAACTCCAAGTTCATCGAAAGAGTAGTCAGCGAGTTTATCATCTCGTCTACTCTCAACAGTAAGCATGTAGTCAAGACCATTGATCTTATGGTGACGCTACCAGCACCACACGAAGATACCAGCGCCATGAAATTCAACCAGGTCATGGAATGCAGCCCCGGAGGAGACCTTTTCTCGTACTTAACCACCACCCACGACAAGAATAACAGGCCTATTAATTATGTATCTCTAGATGAGTTTGACTGTATGGTCAAGCAGATCGCCAAGGGCCTCAAGTACATGCACCAGCACGGCGTATCGCACTGTGATCTTAAGCTAGAGAACATTTTGTTATATTATCGGGACTATAATGGCAGCACGTCGAAATTGATCTTGCGGTTGTCTGATTTCGGCAAATCCAATGTATTCAGAACAAAACTAGATAAATCGGAGCAATACTACCGCTCAGGACCTATTGGATCCGAACCATACATGGCCCCAGAAGAGTATGACGGAGCCCCATATTCACTCACTAAAAAGGATTGCTGGGCACTAGGCATAGTGATACTTATTTTCTTTAATATTCGCCGGCACTACTACTCTGGAAGCGGGATTTCTCCCGAAGATGGCGTGGATCCCACCCACCTTTCGAGCTACGGTTCTGGCTATTTATGGAGCACAGTAGCACCTAAACATCTGATGCATAAGGAGGTAAGATATAAAGATAAGGTGTTTGATGAGTATGTTCGAACCAAGATGAACTCGAGCTACGACTCCTCCACCAAAGAATGGTTTGTGACTCGTAGTGGTAGTTTCAAACCGGTGGAACAGCTATTTGAAAGAATCACATATAACGACAATAATGACGAACAAGAAGACGACGATGAGCTAGACGATTTGTGCGAGTTGCGAAAGATGCTTATTTACAAGATGCTTGATGTGGATCCTCGCCAACGGCCTACTGTTGACCAGTTTTTGAGGAGTGATTGGATGACGAGTGTAGAGAATTGTACATAACGCAAGAACTCGCAAGGTTTGGACACTTTATAAGCGAAGTTCTGCGCCATTCAAAGCTCTGTATGGTACAACCTTAGCATATAGCATAATTAATTCAACAATGTCTACACATAACTCAAAGTGTGTATTTATCAATAACTCTACTAAATAATACTGGGTGGTGCAACGTAATACTATTAATCAATGATAGTAGATAGCACTGCTAGAAAATGCTACTAGGGATGCTACTATGTGTCTTCTAGATAGATAATAGTAGTGAGTAACTAGTAGACAATACGAATAGAGTTCACTCTTAGAGGGCACTGTTAGCTTATACTAATGCTTTTTGGATAAAACAGGTTCAAAGCAGTATATTCATTCCATCGGCTTCTTTCTTAACTCGCCACTAACTATCAAGATTGAACCCACAGGGGCGCATTATAATCGTGTTTGGTGTACTATCGTTATTGTACAGTTTGAGTTGGTTTGCTCTATGACTCTATCATACCTGAAGCTTTATATTCAGTGGGCTAACTATTGGAGCACTTTAAAATTAAACATTACGCATGCTAGGATGATTTTAGAAATCGGCAAACATGCTTCCATATGCATCATCGACCCCACTTATACCGTAATCGAGATCCTTATCTTCGGGATATCTGTCAAACTGAGAAGTGTCACCCACCCCGGACGTGATAGGAGGCTCATACGGAGTCTCGATGTCTCTCGAGAGCAATCTTTCCCAAATCACCTCCTTGAACCACGGATGGTTCTTGACATCGTCCGACCCGCCTTGCAAATTTCCCAATCTTTGGGTCAAGTCCTTGACGATTAGTTTCTGTAAGAGATCAAGTATATCAGGAGGCAAGTAGTCAGGGTAGGTTATTGTACCGTTCAATATATTTTCATAAGTTTTCATGGGGGTAGGATCATAAAATGGCGTGTAGCCAGTCAACATTTCGAATATCAATATACCGAAAGACCACCAGTCCACAGACTTGTTGTAGGGTTTTGTGGCCACCACTTCGGGCGCAATGTAGTCAGGCGTACCGCACAAGGTGTAGGTAACGTCGCTGACCTCCTTGGCAAACCCAAAGTCAGTCAATTTTATGTGTCCGTTTTTATCCAACAAAATATTTTCTGGTTTCAAGTCACGGTAGATGATATCCAACTCATGCAAGTACTCAATAGCCAAAAACACCTCTGCAGCATAGAATTTGGCCACGGGAGTGGGGAATCTCTGCGACTTGCGTAGCAAGCTGAAAAGCTCGCCTCCTTCTATATAGTCCATGATCATAAAGAGGTTGCGGCAATCCTGAAAGGTGCCCCACATTCTGATGATAAACGGATGCTGGGCCAACTTGAGCATTCGACGCTCGTCGTTGGTGTGCTCCACCTGTTTCATATTTACAACACGTTCTTTTTTGAGGGTCTTCATGGCGTAGAACCGCCCGTTATGTATGGACCGCGCCAAGTGGACCCGGCCAAACGACCCCGTACCCAAGGTTCGCAATATCTGGAAGTCATTCAAGGTGTATTTGCCCTTTGTGGTGGTGTCCCGATGCGAGTGCTTGGAGTTTTGCCTTTGGAGTGACGTCTGTGAGCTCGAGTTCTTTTGGTTTTCCAACACCGGTGGATTTACGTATATGTTCTGCTGCTGCTGTCTCTGGGCCAACTCTTCAAGAGAAATATCGTTGATGGACATTTCACTGCCTTCATTATTCGACATCGAAGTCATTAGTTTGCTGGGGGTGGGACTTGCGATCTATAGAATTAAAGCTTTTGTTTGGGGTTTTGAATTTCAAACTGGACGCACGGTGTGTGGGCGCCAAAGATGCTTAGAAAGTGGAATATCAACCGCTTGATCACACTACGTAGTGGTATCCTCTGCTTGGTAACGGTCAATTCTTGTTGTCTGGCGTTTTTTTTCCTTAGCCTTGTGCGGGCGCGCACACGACCGCTTGCATTACGTAACTCGTCTGGTGCTGCATTGGTGCCGGGGCTCCAAGCATGGTGTCCGTTGGGTACTGTACGAACGGTGACTTCATGGCCGGTTTGTGGAGGCGGAATTTGCCTGGATTGTGTCATGACCTGGGGTGCCGTCATGACCTGGGGTGCCGTCATGACCTGGGAGCCGTCATGTTCCCTATGTACCGCCTTAATTCGGGAGTATGCTGGATCTCATCTGCCTAGCGTCTCGCTGTCACCAACTAAATAATAATTTGGTGGAAAAATATTCTGCAGAATGTTTATGTGTCTATTTAGAGATGGGCTAATCGGGCCACTAAGAGCACGCACACAATGGAGTTGCTGTACAAAATGCAGTGCGAATACGGTGCGAGTATACTTTGGGTACAGCGTGAATGCTGTGCTAGAACACCTCATGTAAATCGGACTATTCCACCCTCTCCTTGTGGTCAACTTCTCTTCTTGACAATGTAGGTTTCTTTCTGTCCCACACAATGTGATTTTTTATGCTTCGCATGTTCTGGACTTGGCGTTTTCTGTGCTACGTCAAATCTAGCCGAGCAGTAGTAAGATCTAGTTTGCCTTAAGGCCGACATGTCAGATGAATCTCGCTCGTAAATGGAAGAGGCGAGAGGCTAAGAGGCAAAGTGGCTCATCAACACTGACCATACTTAGATTACTTTTACACAGTCTTACACAGTCTTTTACACCTGCATTTCCTATACTTCTCCATGGTTAGTCTTTTACACCTGCATTTCTTATACTTTTACATGACAGTCTTTTACTACATCTCCTTGTTAACACATTTTCTACATAACCCAGTATTCCGTAGGATCTTCTTCATCGTCATTGGCATCCTCATCATCGTCATCGTCCTCATCATCGCCCTCATCGTCCTGCTCCATCTCTTCGTCACTGCCGTACCCAAACCCTTCCCCACCTCTGTTCACGTCGGGCCCCACGGGGAACCAGTTTCGTATAAGCGGGCGCTCTCTGCTGTCTGTCGAACTAGAACCCTCCGGCGCGACGCCTCCAGCCTCACCCGCGCCTTCCGGTTTTCGTCTTGCGGCTCTTGCGGCCTCTTGCATGGAGTCGACGCCTCTTCTGTTTCGAAGCAACCCCGTGATTTGGGAGTTGGCGGACTTGAGTTTTTCGAGCAAGTCATGGCTGTTTTCGATGTCGAATCTTCGAATGGTTCTGTTGTCTGAGCCCTTGCTTTCTCCAGCATACTTGCCGTGGGGTCTATCTCTGTGTCCTGCGGCGTGCACACGGCCTCTGATCGAGCCTGATCCACCCGGTTGACGGAAGTAGGTGTAGTTTTTGATAAGACTGCTCAACACCTTGCCAAAGCCAAATTCCTGTAAGTACTTGGCACGGTCTTGAACAGTCATTCGCTGCTCGCGCTGGGCGTCACCAATAGGATCGTCCTCCTCCACGTCCTCGACGTGTTCTTCGTCACTTTCTACAACCAATCTATGGTTATTCTGTGCTTTTCTATGGCCCTCTACTGTCTCAAATAACACCAGGCCCCGCTCAACACTTACCTGGTAGGCAGTGTATCTCGTCAAGTTAATCAATATCCACACAATGGACGATTTGATCTCGTTCAAGTTGGTGTTGACCGATACTTTGTAGTTGAAATCGAGCTTATTTTCAAACTCGACACTCACACTCAACTCCATAAAGCGTAACCATACCCGTAGAAGCTTGTCTTCGGGGAAGTCTTGGCGCTGCAAGTTTTCTATGCTGGTATACTTGTGGTTTTCGATGTTATTGATGGCAATAACCAAACTGACATAGCTATCATTGAGAATTACTTCTAATAACGCTTCGTCATCTTCAAACCCACCAGCTTTACTAGTAAAGAGTTTCAAGTTCAATAGGTTGTCCACAATGTAATCGGTCCAATCAGTAGGAAGATCGTACCGGATCCATTTATCTCTGGTGAACCCATACTCTTGGATCAAAATATAATTGAATTCCGGCGAGCCGGCAGTGAGATTTCGCAATATACTGAAGGCAGCAAGTTTCTGCTTGATGCGAAGCTGGTGGATTTCCTGGTGAAATTGTCCGTCGCCCAATACTTCTTTGGACGTGTCTAGCCACGAGTCACCACCTTCGTCTCTGCCATCCTTTCTTTTAGCACCATACAAAGTTTTTTCAATAATAGTTTGAAGTGGAAAAAGACTCAAAAGATGACGCTTGTTTTCGTACGTCTCATGGAAAAGATAGTTCTTGATCACCTGTAAAATATTAAGCTGAACAAAGTTCTGCTGGTACATGTCTTCTTGTTTGGACTCGTGAGCATTTGGTTCGTTCCACATCTCACAGTTTCGGTATAATTCAGCAAGACACCCTAAAAACGAGTCGTGGTTCAACACATTATCTCTGAAAGAACTAAAGTCTAGAATGAAATTTCCAAGTAGACTGATAGTGATAGACTTGTTGATCATCTGAAGTTTCTTGCTTTTGACCTGAGCCCGCTGGTCACCGCCCACAATGTAGAACAAGTCGTTAATCTCGTGAGGGAACGAAAAAGCCTTCAAAACCCGAAGGAAGTTGGTGATAAGCCCGCCGGAATTGTCTTTTACACCATCGGGCGTAATAAAGCTCTGCATAGAGTTACATTCAACATAAAAGGTTCTCAAGGAAACCACAGACCTCGATAACGAACGCACCAAGTAGAGACAGTTGGTGAATAGTTTGGAATCAAGTAGTGATCGGATCACCCCAAAACTCTTGCTGAACCACGGCAAGTCTTCATTCTTGACCTTTTTGGATTCTATCAATTTACATGCTAGTTCATTCTGGTTGAGCAAGAAATGGAAGTTGTCAATGGTATCGAAGATTAATTGGGAAAACTGGAGATTGACCTTTTGCTTGTCAGAATTGATGATACGGTTTCTGTAGCCTTCGTTGATGCTGGTGTAGACACTAAGCAAGTAAAAGAGATCGGCCAACTTATCGTCCATATCTTCTTCCTTCGAAGACCGTGGCGCAAGATCCAAAAAAACGGTGAAATCAACCAATACCGACCCGTTTTTGCTGCTCTTTTTTATAAGCTTGAGTAGTTTGAGAAGATTCGAGGATTTAGAGCATGTCTCGACCTGTTTCATGATCTTGTAGTCAGTTTTCGCGTCCTTGATTTCGTCATTAAGAATCGGGTACTTGGAGCACAAATCAGCTAGGATCCGGGCCGGAGAGTAGAGGTACAATGGAGGAACAGCTGCCGTTCTGGAAGAAATAAACGAGCATAATGACGATGATTCTGACGACTTGAAAAGAAGTTTAGAAGCTTCTTTGGTCAAGTGGGTAGAACTAGCAAACGAAACGTCGTCTTCCAATTTCAACATCTGGACGATCCTTGGAAAGAGTTTCTTGTAATTCTGAAATATAAGGACTTGGTTGGCATTGCTATATGATTTCAAGTTCTTCAAGTAGATACAAATCAAGTTTAGTGAAGCTAGTCCCAATAAATCGTCGTCACACTTAAGAAGTAGTAGTAACGAAAGATAGATCTTTTCGTCTAGTAGAACATTGCTAGCAATATCAGAATCAGCTTCCGATGGCTTGATTCCCTTGGATACTAACAGGCCTACAGCAGTGACCTCATAGTCGTTTTCATGCATGACATGGAATATTTGGCACACCGAAACGATCAAGTCAAGCAAGAGATTGGTGTTTACTCTGGATCTTACAATGCTTTTGTTGAGCTCGATATTGGGCAAGTTGGAGTCTTCCAAAGCAAACTGATGCAACAAAGTCGCTGACGTGACAACATCGCTGGGGAAATGGGTGGATATTATGATGTTGGCTTCTTTGGCCAAAGTCTTGAGAAGAGAGGTCAATAACGTCACAATGGACGAGTTTTGTGACAAGTCACACAGCGAAAGAATAAGCGGAATGAGCTTGGTCAGTTTGTTGAGAAGAATAGTTGACTTGTCGAGCGTCGAAGTGCTTTCGCCATCGATCAAGATCAACAAGCAGGTAATAAACCGACTGACGATCCTGGTATCGAATGCGTGGTTCCGGATATTGGAGAGGTACAACAAAATGTCCAACCCGTTGGCCACAATGCTCTGGACCCTTTCCTCCACCACGGGCCATTTGTTGGCCGTTTCAGTTGCCAGAACTGAACTGAATCCTCGGAAATATTGGAGACTGACCGGGATGATCTTTTCCACGAAGTACTGGAGCAATTTGACAATCGGATCCATCAACTTCCCCAACAGTTTCAAGCACTCGTTGATGTTATCGTGGTGATCAGGGTTGACTTCGGTGACGTAGCTGCAAAGGATCTTGAGAATAACGCCTCTCTGCTCGAGTTGGTCAAGGAATTCATGGACATCATCGCTGTAAAAGTTGGTAGAGTCGTCGGTATTGCCTAGTTGCTCTAGTTTTCCCTGCGATAAGTTGTCTACCAGGAGGGTGAAGGCGCTCACAAACGAACTTATGAAATCAACGTCTCCCACAAGACGGTGCTGTAGGTCTTTGTTGCCTATCAAGGCAACCCTGAGGTCTGCAAGATTGGCCCATGGCCTGGAATTATTGAATTTAAGCGTCATGGAGGTTGATGATATTCTGTTTAAAGTTAGAGATAGTTAAAGATAGTGAGATAGCGAGACTCGCGCGAGCTGGCGAGAGCGCGCGCACGTCGCTCTTAGGGAGGGTGTAGTTAGAGAGAGGGTGTGGCTCACTACAATTGTCAGTAGGTCTTAGCCTGCCTCTAGCTTGGCAAATGTAAGTGCCAGGTTGTTCTTCTACGGACGTATATTGGTTCTAAACTGTAAACTCATATCACAACTACGTACTTGTTTGTTCCATTTTCTCGCTCGTCAATTTCCCCAGGTTTTAGATTTTCCCTCTCCAAAACTTCTGCGACTCGGCCGCAGGCTTACCGGCTTTAATATCCTCGCTAACCTTGGTATCAGCATCGACTCTCTTGGGTATGTAGTCCAAAACACTGTCTAAATCAGCATCTGTAGGGATTCTCACCACCCCGTTCTTGTCAGCTACAATGTAATCACCAGGATTAATCTGTAGAGTCTGGTCGGCTTCGAATCCATGCACCTTGATCTCCAAGGGTACATTGATTCCCACCACCTTTACCAATGGGCCAGGCGCCGAGGTCCCGACCCCGTACGACCATACTGGGTACTTCAAGTCGTTGTGCTCGTCCAAATCACGGATTCTCCCTAAGACCACAGACCCATTGGCCCTGCGGTACTGGGCCCGGGTCGACATCAACCCTCCATACAACGCATTGTTGACCTTGACAAACGGATACGACGACGTCTGGATCTCTTTAGGAAGCCCAATCACCACCACGCTGTCTTCCGGAATACTATCGATGTACGACTCTTTCACGGCTGGCCTGGGATCAGACTTGGGGGCATACAACACCGTATAGGCGGGGCCCACTGCCGAAACAGAGGCCGTTACGGGCGACCTATTTTGAAGATTGGGGATAAAGCCCCCGTCGGCATACCCATGTTTGTTTAATGAGTCTGATACGTCGCAGGGGGTGTATTTCCTGAGACACGAAACCACTTCTTTGGTGCTAAGCTTTGACATTGCTGACACTCTACTGAAACTCATTTTGAGACTACAATTGCCAGACTACAATTGTGATACCACCCAAATCCGACTGCGGAATCTTTAAATTGCTATGTACAGTATGGCTCCCTAACTGAGCCTAGTCCGTGCTGATTCTATCCTTCAACTTTTTGTACCGCTGGCCGTACTCCTGCTCGCTCAGAGGCTCCTCGGCATCGTACTCGCGATACTCAGACACCCGCGCGCCACCCACTTTGTGGCCCAACTCGTCATCCTTGGTTTTTTCCTCAATGATCACCGTGTTGGTTGCCACTTTGAACCGTTGACCCAATTCTTTAACAAATGTAGAGTTGAGCTGGTAATCCAAGGTGATCCCGCCATCGTCGATACGGGGATCTTTGATGTCCGTCAAAATGGCACCCATGGTGCGTGGGTGTACCATGTTACGGTGGATAGTGCTGACGTTGTTCTGGTCCTGCTGGTCTTGTAGTTCTCGTTGTCCCTCTTCGTACACCTGCTTTCGCGACTTCAATTGCTTAAGCGCGAGCGAGTGCTCTTTGCCCAAACTCTCAGGCGTGTGTGACTGGATCTGTCTTCCTAGCATGTTGATAGAGTTTACATACTGCTTGTCGTACGTAGATGTACCTGCTTCGTGCGGATCGTAACCGTCCTTGCCCTCAGGAAGCGGGGTGGTTGCTTTTGGCGAGGCGCTCACTCCGCGGTTGAGCTTCTTTTTGAGCTTGGCTGCGTCAAATCCTGCGTTCTGGTAGCTTCCTGTGTGCGCGCGCTGCGCCAAACTATCATCTGGTGTACCTTGCTGGCCATCAGGGTATGCTTGTTGATGTTGGTTCACCTGGTCGGGGTGTGGGGGCTGTTGTGAGGCATGCTTTTCGTACTGATCCTTGAGTCCCTGCGATGGCAACTGGTTCACACTGCTGCGCTTGACCTTGGTCCCAGCACTTTCTAGCGTCTTGCTGAGCGTTCTGGGCTTCGATGCACTGCTTCCCATCTTGGTTGTTCTTTATAGATCAATTTTCGCGCTCATCAAATTTGGCTGCCAAAAAAATTAGCAACAAACTACAAGCACGATTTGAACGTGTAGGTGCCCATTGGGCTCAAAGCTTCATTTTTTCTACATTAGTTGGTGCTCTACTATCTATTATACATAACCTAAATGCTCAGTGGTCCTTCTTCTTTTTTTCTTTCTTTTCCTTTTTTTCCTTCTTTTCCTTCTTTTCCTTCTTTTCCTTCTTCTCCTTCTTTTCCTTCTTCTCCTTCTTTTCCTCTATTTTGGCTTTCTTGACCACCTTTTCGTCTCCTGAATCTGACTCCGTCACTTGTGGTCTTGCCTCTTCGAAATCCTGCGCCCCGTAACCAGTGGGGAAGTGTCTCATTCTCAAGTTCTTGATTTTTTCCACGTCTTTTCTTGGCTCATAAACTTGTTCGTAGTTGATTTCGGGGATTTCTACAGTTTCCTGAATGGTATAGAATCTAGTAATGCCTCCCTTCAATGCCTTGTAAGCCTTTTTCTTTTCATTATGTACAAATATGGAATGCTTCTTGTTTTCGGCCTCGGCCGATAACAACTCCTCGTGGATTCTGTATGATGCTTTTCTTTTGTTATGCTCTACTTTGAATGGAGCAGCTCCACTATCTATGCTGGTGGATGTGAATGAAACTGGCAACGTTTTGAGTTTTTCAATGGGGAATCCTTTGGGTGCTTTTATCAACCAAACTTCTTTGTCGTCCGAAAACTCAAACTTGCCGCTGGGATTGAATTTGTTGTAATGCTTGGGTGGTTGATACTCTACCATCTCGGCTTCAGAGTCAGAGTCATTGACGTATTCATTGGACATATTTACTGCCATCGTTACTTACCACTGACCATCTCTTGGACTTAAAAAATTTGTGCTTCATCGCATCATGATAGTCACGTGTATGTACACGCGTGACTCGTAACAGCCCCGAAGCCAGAAAAGCCCTCTTCGTAATACTCATCGGCTCGGCCTTATATTTTTCAGCGTTTCTGCCACAGTATGTAGTAACGCTGCCACAGTATGTAGTATCGGCCGAGGTGTGCCTCAGTGTCATGATCCGTACTTTGGACGAAACGTTATCTCTGTGTTTATGGCCACGCGGGTGCATGCTCAGCCTCTCCTCGCGTGGAAAATAGGTTTACGAGAAATAGAACTAAATTCGCAGTCTCATCAATACGAGAATGGCACCTCCATTAACAAAACCGCTCCAATTATAATTATTGTTCTGTCACTGCCTCAATGACTGATCCATGATCTTGTCTACCTGATTGAACTGCGGCCAATCTTTACAAATTTCTCCAAATGCTGGCCCGCAAGCCTCAAGCACATGGCATATGGATGGTTGTGTGCTTGAGTATGCCAAGAACTCTCATCAGGGCCTTTTCACCTACACCCCTACTCTTGACTCGTAGCCAAGGGCTTTTGTGTCTGTCGTATGCCAACAAATAGTAGTGGTAGCTCCTGATGGTAACAAGCCTATTCGAGGCAGACCTACACTATAAGGTTTTGTCAGACGGCTGATAGTGGCGTCCATAAATAAAAAAATGACTTACGCGGCGTTCCCGTTAGAGGGGGTGCAACCTCAACACAACCAAACGGTCTTTTTGTGTTACCACCATATCGAGTCTGAGTCAGTGTTTGAGCCAGTGGTCACCTACGGGACCAGTCTACAATATCCAGAAGATCTATATATTCGCGAGTTGTCCGCCTACTTTGAGGGGTTGTTTCAGTATTCATTTAAGCTTTCAACATGGGTTTTGTCTCGACCGATGCAGGCGCGGCTGCGTCTACGTATTTGGTTCTATACGTCATATATCTTTCACTAGTGATTTATATTGTATATCGTGAGGGGTGGAGAACCATCTACTCCTTCTTCATACCGTTTGGGCTATTTAGAACTGCCGGGCAGTTGTGTGGTGTCGCGTTTGCGAAGTTAGGCTACAACCACTGGCAATGGTTGGTAGCCTATTTGGTGTTCACGGCTGAAGGATATTTTGTGTTGATTTTGAATACTTTCCATTTTGTAGCCAAGGCACAATCCGAGGCATTTGGTCACTCGTGGATCAGGCCTTCGAAAAAAGAGATTGAGCAAAAACAACAGAATGCCACTAATTACTGGCAAAAGCGCGCGGCCTGGTTCACGTTGGCCAGAGTGTTTCATCTTCTATTAATTCCATCCAATGCCATTCTTATTGCAGGTGGAAGTATGTTGGCGGGCATGGACGTTACCCAGCCCAACAACCACAATAAAATCATCACATCCAAGATCTTGAGAACCGTGGGCCAGGGTTTCTTCTTGGGCCAAACGGTGTTCGCAATCGGAATCTCGGTATATTGCGCCACTAAAGAAAGGCTCTACACTAGTATATATGTTAAAGCCGTATTGCTCGCTTCACCATTTCTTCTTGTCAGAGGTATATTTGGAATCATGTCTATCTATTTAGATAAGATGAACTACTTTGATTTGAGAAACTACACCTCCACCGGACTCAGCTCGCTGTTCCTTGCATACGAATATTGTTTGGCCACTACCATGGAATTTGTTGCCGGTATTATTTATATTGCCACTTATTTTGTTGACAGAAACACAAAAAGGTATGCGGAGATGGAAAGTATCCACTCTACGAAGTCACTTGACAAGGTTGAAGACGATGCTTTTTCGGCCAAAGACACCAAAACTGCCAGTGACCACTAACGACAATTATGACTAGTTTTGCTATGTAGCGTAATAATTAATCGACGAACCACAATTATGACTACATCTTTTGTGTACCTAATTATTATGCTTCTTTCTACAGTTTCTCTAAAGTGGATGGTATATTGTAAAGCTATGACACTAGGTCAAAAACGGATATCGAAAATTTTAAAACAAAGCAGTCCGGAAATTGAAACGGTATTAATCATAGTGGGGAGTAAAAAGGTGTTTTGAGCGGTATCAAACCGCGCTTAGAAGTTCAAGTAAGACCACAAGCTTCTCTTGGCTTTGGTACTTTCTTGGGCTGCAACAGACAATTGTCTCTTGAAGGAGTTGTTGACGTTGGTGTCAGGGTTGAAGTTGATGGTGCTTGCGAGCTGAACGATCAAGGAAATGTCGTAACCGGTGACATTGCTTGGACATCTAGTAGAATTACCCTTGAAGTAAATTTCATACGGAATGGTGTAGTTGGCCACTTCGGTCGAGTTCAGGTTCAGGTTCAGGTTCTTGGAGGACTTCTTGTGCTTCTTGTCAGACTTGTCGTGTCTCTTGTCATGCTTACCCTTCTTGGCCTGGTGCTTAATGCTAGCAGTAGTGTTGTGCAAGATAGGACAGGCCAAGAATCTGGTGGAGTTTTGGTAAGTCAATAAAGCCGAGTTAACCCCGAATCCTTTGGACGAGGTGTTGTTCTTGGCGGTAGTCAACTTGTTGTTTTCGTCGACATAGACGTTGGTTGTCAAAGGATATGTGACATTGGACTCGTTGGTGGAAAAAGTACCGTTCGAACTGTTTCCAAATGGAATGTTCAAGGTGTAGCCTTCATTGGCCTTGATTCTACCATAGAAGGCAGGTTCATCAATGTTCAAAAGCAAGTCTTCGCCGTCGAACTTGACCAAGTTGTACTCGAAAACTTCACCTTGGTGGTGGGCAATAAGACTGAAAACAGGCGAAGTTGGTTGGTAGAATCTCTTGGAGATTGGCGCAGCCATGGCTGCACAAACGTACAAGCCCAAGACCGATACAGTAGCAGAGAACTTCATTGGATGGAAGATATAATAGGCTGATTTCGGTTGCAGCGATCCTATTTGAGTAAAAAAACCAGCATCTTTTCCACTTATATATGAATGACCCAGTTGCAACCGCAATCATTTCTACTGATGGAACCACCGGCAGTGATGCATTGTGCGCCTTAATGGCGCAGTGAAATTTCCGAATTTAGCATAGTAATGAGCACGTCAAACAAATAGCAAGAATGCGCCTGGCCAAAAAGTACATTTTTTCGGATGAATCAGGAAATGGTCATGTGTAGTGTAGTGGTTTGGGGTGAATAGAGTAATTAGTAAGAAGGTTATGTATATTTGGTAGATTCTTTGGCCCTGCATGGCCGCTTTTTTTGTTACTTCGATTAACTATCGATTAACCACTGAGTGAAGCGAAGCAGGTAGGTTTGTTAGTGGTTGTACAACAGAAGCATTCGGATGTTTCGCGTCCGCTGGTGTGGAGTTATGGCTTGTTCAGCAACCAGTTGTGTTGCGAAGTCCGTCACCCCAGTAGCAACCGTCGGCATTACCGGAGAAACCTCTCGGCTTGGTGCGGCAAAAGAGAGTGCTATTATTAAACTAAGCCGGTTTCTATACATGAAAATCGAGTGGTCCAACATAGGTTCGTAACCGAGCATTTATTCGATTGGCAGATTTAGAATGAATTTAAGAAAGTTGATATCTGAATAAATAAGCTATGTATAGACAAGAATTATTCCAAGTAAACACCACAAATTCAAATCCGGAGTTTGAACGAGCTGCTTACAAGTTGACACCAGGAGGACAACCCAAAGCGTTCTTCAAGGATCCGTAGATTGTGAATTGTAAAGAGGTCAAGGTACCAACCATAACCAATCTGGTTGGCAAACCGGCGAAAGAACCCTTGATACCCAATTGACCGGCCAATTGAGCTAACAAACCCAATGTAGATTGACCTGGAGCCTTCTTGGTCTTGTTAACCTTGGACAACAAAGTGTCGGCTGGTTGGGAAACGAAAGCAGCAGAACAACCGGCAATGATACCAGCACCCAAGTCAACGAAGGTCTTGGTACTAGAAGACAATTGGTCCTTTGGAGTGGCGATACCTTTGTAGATGGCTTCAGCAGCTCTTTCGAAAACAACGAACTTGGCGATGTTGTATGGAATTTGCTTGAACAAGATAGGGGTGAAACCGTTGTAGAATGAACCAACACCTTCTTCCTTCAAGATTCTACCGAAAGCACCGACTAAACCGTTGGCGAAGGTTGGTTGGGAGACCAATCTGATTCTGGTGGCTTCCAAAGGACACAAAGCAATGTCGGCGAAGAATTCAGCCAAAGCAGCAGAACCCATAAAAACGGAGTTCTTGTACTTTCTGGCGGTGTCGAAACCTAATTGTTCAATGAAGGTCTTCTTGAATAATTCGTAACCTCCGAACTTGAAGGCACCTTGCAAGGAGTAACCCAAAACAGTTGGGCCCAAACCGGTCAATAAAGCACCAGCACCTTCAGTAGCAACGACTTGTCTGAATGAACCAACCATACCTTTGTTGTACACGGTTGGTTCCAATTGGATTCTGGTCTTGATGACATCGATAGGAGTCATGGCACCGTGGGTAATACCACAACCCATGGCACCAGCAAGGGCAAAAGATGCGTAGTCACCGACAGTGAAGTCTGGGAGTTTTTGAACAGCAGCCATTTTGATAAGTATTAGTCAACTAATTGAAAAAAGAAGAGTTATTCAAATTTGTTTTTCTGTTCGATCCGTTTGCCTCGACATAAAAATTTTCGAATATAAATCGGTCAAAGTCGGAACTTGATTTGGGGCCCTGTTAGCAAGGGAGGTAACCCGGAGATCAATTGAGCGAGGTTGATTGGTTGGTCGCACACGTGTTATGTGGCCCGCTCCCACGTGAGACTTGGCTGCGTGTAGCAGTGCTAACAGCTACAAGAGGCACCACAATCAATGTGCGAATCAAAGGTGTAAGTGGCTTCTAGGCAAATATAATGTAGCTCATATACTCGTAGCACTCTTGTAGACACTCGGTCTGTGACTGGTGTGCAGCAGAATTGTTTGACGAAGTTGCTTTGCCCAGGCTGATTCGTTATCGCATTTTCTTTTTTTTTTTTTCATTGCTTACTCACTCTGAGCTTAATTCCGCCTCCGTCAAGCCATAGAGCCGGTCTAACGGCCAAGATGTCAGAGGGTCAATGTAGTAGAGTCCAGTGATACAAAGGGTCCAGAAGCTATCTCCGTTCAGCAGCTTAGACGGGGATAGTGGTATCACGAGTGGAATTACGTCTTATCGCCGCAACTTGTAGTGGTCGCTTTGGTATATTTGTTCGGCATTCGGATATTTGCGGCGCATGGCTTCCCGAATCTTTATGGTTGCAAAAAGCGCGACAAAACTACTACAACAAAATATAACAATAACTATATCGGAAAACACCAGGCCACTATACGAGGAACACTGGCTGATTAAAGTTACCGGAAATACTGACTGATTAACTCCACAGGCAAAAAGTATTCTCACTAATCTCTTCAGCACCTCTACATCCTAACCACCTGTAATAGAAAGCACTAACAAATATCCTCTGACATCTGGAGAGCACTGAAATTTTCCAACATATGAAATGAACTTACACTAATCTCTAAATGTTCCACCTGCGAATTTCTTCACCTTTCCCGCTGTTCTCATTCTTTCCACCTGTACCATTACTTTTCTTTAGCACTGGTTTACCACTATCAACATTCTTTTTGCTTCCGACTACAATTCCCGAAATGGCTCACAATTCATACTTAATGCACTTTTTTCTACATACTATGAATTGAGTTATCGTTGGGTTTGAAACTCTTTGTTGTACTTCCTTCCCACTCTATTTGCTTCAATCTGACAACGGCTTACCACGGGGTAAAGGACCATATACGCTTCTTCGGGTCTGTGTTTCAAGCGGCTTATTGCACCGAAAAATACAATCGATTGCAACAATGACGAGACCAGAAGCTTTTGCAGATTTGAGTCTCATAAAGCCCTTGTACCTCTGGTACTTCTTCACAATATATATGCATTACGAGCGAATCGCAAGTGATTCGCTCATCCAAAGAGTAATTCTCCAATACCTCTTTCTCTTGTCTACCTCAAGTTCTAAAAATGAGAATAGCATTATAAGCCATGACTATCACGGATTAAAACAAACAGTGCAATTTGTTGTTTGACGAGCTATCGGCACAGGACATTGCTATAAAGTTGGTAAAAAGCAAAAATAGAAAAGCAAATACCAAAATAACATAATTGGTTGAGACTATGCTGTTCTGACATTGTCCTAATCATTTCATTCCCTGCTAAGTATTTGTTTTCCGAATCTTGCATGGCTGTGAAGTGATTTGTCGCTGTCATTCCGCTCATGATAAAAAAATATGAGAAAGAGGCTAAAGTTACCTACTGAAAATACTCTGGGAGGATCGAGCTATTTATATGTCAGGTACCGCCAAGGTCTCGCTAAGCGAACCCACTTATAGCTAATAGCATGACATTTCCCTCCATCCTCTTGCTTGGAGAGGCTATTCTGTAGGTGAATTATGAGGATTGTGAGTTTCTGCCCAGCACGATGTGAGGTAGCAGCTGCAATCTAAATGTATTATGGTGAGAAGATAAAGGGTACAGTGAGGATTGTAGTGTGACGATGGCAGATTAATGAGATGGTAGAGCTACCGTATTGTGAAATGATGTGACAATCAGGGTGGGAATGGTGCGTTTATAGTGCTCCGATCTCTCCTCTACATAAACCTAGCCAGCAGCTCAACCAAACTGATTGATGAGTTCAAGTATCCATATTTACATTAGCTACATCGAGACCGATTAGACTAAACCCACAAAGCACCTAAGATGTATCATCACTGATGTGTAGTACCTATTCGACTCTTCATTCTTACTGAAGGTATCAAGTTTAAGTAATGCTGTAGACCACCCAAGAATATGTCTAGGATTTTCCATATAGTGCTAGAATTCCATCCATACATATATTGGAGAGTCTAGGATGTTAATAGAGAACTGTTATGATTTATTTAGGCCGTTCATCACGCTTTTCAAGGCCGTCTCGTTGTTGATGGCATTCATGGCCGCCTTTTGGCTCGCCAACTTCTTATTGTTATCGTACCCTACTCCTAGCACCACATCGTTAGCCAACACCGTGGCCTGCAACTCGTTGCCGATTCTTTGATACTTGTAGATAGGATTTATGTGGTTCTGTCCCAATAGCGCATAAAGAGAATTTTTGGCACTGTTGTCTAGGTTTTGTCGAGCGTCCCCTTGGAAGCCGTACGGCGCTACTCCTTGCGAATATGGAGCTGGCGATTGGTATGGTGCAACGCTTGTAGTCACGCCAGGCGACTGAGAATATGAAACATCGTTGTTTTTGGGGTGGGATACCGGGGCGTATGCAGCGGGAAACGATTGAGTGGGTACTGGAGGTAACGATGCTGCACCTGCTGGGGCTGGAGAAGCCGAAGACGAGTTGGTGGGCTCAGATTGGGCGGGAGCAGACGAGGGGATGGGCGAATCCTGGTACATGTTGGCCGTCAACTGTGGTGCATGCTGGGTAGGAGGAGCAGAATTATGCTGGGGGATAGGCGGTAACTCTATGCCTTTTGTCACCAGCTTCTTTATGGTTTTCAGGTACGACTGAACTACCGTTTCCATCATT
Source organism: Suhomyces pyralidae (assembly GCA_003706505.3). Classification (NCBI taxonomy): domain Eukaryota; kingdom Fungi; phylum Ascomycota; class Pichiomycetes; order Serinales; family Debaryomycetaceae; genus Suhomyces; species Suhomyces pyralidae. Next base: position 540,734 of record PPLO03000009.1, on the reverse strand, counting down.
TTTAGCACCTTACTGTGATCCTCAAACAACAGGTTGGCTGCTCTTTCTTTGGCTTCGGCATAGCTGGAACTACTTATACCAGTTCCAAATTGCTTGCCATTAATGTTGAGCAGCACCACATACGGGTCAGACTCCAACTGCTTGAACTCGTAACTCACCTGGTCAGGTTGGATATTATACACACTGGTGACTTTCTTGAGAATTAAGTCCAACTGCTGGGATCCCAACTCATTTACAGGGCGCTGTTTTATACTAATATCCACCTCGGACACTATTGGCGCATACAAGTACTTTAGCCATACCTTGATCTCGTCATTAGAATACCCATTCTGGACCAATCCGCCCATGTATGCCAAAAAGACATTGGAAAAGATAGCCAACTTCAGCTCAATACCAATATGGTCTGAAAGGTTGTACTTGTAGCTATCAATTAAATTGTATCCCAATGCAAATTTCGATAATATATCCACCGTCATTATCCTGTCCACCATCACACAGATCTCGTTTTCGTCTATTCCAGGGTATATCTCTTCTACAATCTCGAGCAAGAGGAGCTCGAGTATGGCTCTTCCTTTCAACGCGAGCTTGGCATTGTGCGATCTACTGAACCCAAAAGACTCCAAGAAGTCCGACGGCTGACGGTACGATTTGTCCGTTAGCACCGTGATAAGTATGGAATCGTTGGTTATAGGAAGAAGCACGGGCGGGTAGTTGGTGTATGTGTCGGCAGAGGCGTCTTTTTTACCGTCCTTCAGTGCTATTTTTATGTCTTCGGGCTTATAATCGAGAAAATGGCCCACGAACTTATCGGCGTTGGGCGACTTGAAGTTGATCTTGGTCAACGCCGTCAAATGCGGTAATTGTCCTTGGTCGAACAATTGCTTGAGCCGCACGCTCACCTTCACTTGCGACGATACCAAAAGTGCCTTGGCTCTATCAACTACTGTCGATTCAGGTACGGTTTCGAGTAACGCCGTCAATTGTTTATAGTCTACCGAGCTGGGTGCCTTCGAAACGATCAGGTTGAGAGTAGCTTGGAGCTGAGATATGTTGCTCTTAACTTGGTGTAAGTCATCACACCAAGTTAACAACGTGTTCTGGTCAAACGTCGAAACGTCCATTACTGTATCGTTGTAGTCCGGAAAGTAAATCTCTGCTCAGCTTTATTCAATGTGTCGTGGAAAAACCGAAAATAAAACATATTGAACAGGTAGTGCGTGGAATATGACAGATGCAATAATAGATTTGGGCTACTATAGTCCAAAAATATCTTCGATCGTGTCGGGGGTTAAGTTCAGATCCATAATGAACATTAGCTGGATTCTCCGTGCTTTATAACTATCGCTTATTATTTGGAGCTAGAATAGTGCGATAACATTGTTGCAACTAGATCTTTAAACTGATCCTGAGAGGCTCAATCGGGACCCATGCTTAAAATAAGGTCACCTGTAGCATCTATTCCTATTCTTAGATAATCTTGTTTTACATATTAATTAAATGAATTAATTTAAAGAGAATTTTTGAAAAATTTGATTTATTCGCAGCCATTTCTCGAGGCCAAAAGTAGCTGATATTAACTCTTCCAATTAAAGTTCGACGAACGACGAGAACCAAACTATTTGTAGTATGCTTTGTCAATATGACGACAGTATTTGTGAAGTCCATCGGTTTTTGAAGTTTACTTTGTAGATCGTGTTTTCCATGTATTTGACATATTCTATGAGAAACCGATCTATGAAGTTTGGATTTTACTGAAGTTTTCTGTAACTAACAGAATTTGTTGTTGCTTGAGATTCATAATGATCCACACGACGATTCCAAGCGTGCTCAGATAATAAATTAACACTAAAATATCCTTGATCACGATAGTCGAGGAATGCTACAACAGAGTTAACTCAGCAGAAACACATCTCAATCAATCTGTTCTTTAATTTAAGCTACCCTTGATAAGTGCTCGAGTCAAATTCATGTAGGGAACTATTTGGGCCAATTCACTACAGCTATCTACTTTATTTTTAATTAATGTTATACTCCGATTCGTAAATCAGGTCAAATATGCGATCATCTCCAAGTCAAACAATGCGAACATTTTTTGATTGCTACACAATGCGAAATGTCTCGGAATCTTTTCAGAGTAGTCAAGGATTCTGCGCCACAACCACCTCGCTTACATCGTTACCCCATCAGCGTCATATAAGATCTGGTGAAGCTTAGTATTCAATCTGTTATCTACTGCTACTATCGTAGCAGTACGGTAGGTGTGCTTGCCATTTGGTCACCCAGTGACGTCTTCTCGATTAGCGACCGCGCCGCACGCCTGACGTAACGCCTCGCAGAAGCCATTTATTTTTGCAGCATTAAAAAAAAAGATTTTTCGATCAATTTTTTACCATCAAATAGCGCTGTTTGCTTTTGATTAGCTTAAGACTAGCTTACTTTTTTATAATAGGATTTCCACATCACAAGAGAAATCCGCTCCAGCCGTGCTTTACTACACTTCGGCCATATAATTTTTGCATATAATACAATGTGTGATTGCTGACGTCGACTAGTTCTATAAACTCAAGTCCGACCAATAAAATACAACTATGTCCAACCACTACGATGATGATTTCATTCCGGGCACTATCAAGATCATGTCATCGCAAGATGACTCTTCCGTCGAAACCTCCAACTCTACCCGCCCACTCAAGAAAAACAACGACGGTGTCATACTTTTACCACAACCCTCAGACAGTCCCAATGATCCCCTAAACTGGTCGGCGACCCGTAAAGCGTGGCATTTTCTCTTTGTCTGTTTCATCACTGCATTGACCGCAGCCATTTCCAACGATGCTGGTGCTGCACAGGACTCATTGAATGAAGCTTACGGCATCTCTTACGATGCCATGAACACCGGTGCCGGTGTGCTCTTTTTGTTCATAGGCTGGTCCTGTATCTTCTTTGCTCCTGCCTCCACCTTGTACGGAAGAAGAATCACATATATAATCTGTTTGCTTGCGGGTTGCCTTGGCTCTGTATGGTTCGCCCTATCCAAGAGAACTTCCGATACTATCTGGTCTCAGGCATTTGTGGGGATGTCCGAAGCCTGCGCTGAGGCTCAGGTCCAGCAGTCCTTGTCAGATATCTTTTTCCAGCATCAACTTGGGTCAGTCTTAACATTATATATCTTGGCCACTTCGGTGGGTACGTTTTTGGGTCCTCTCATTGCGCACCTCATTTCAGAAACGCAATCTTTTAGGTGGGTAGGATGGTGGGGCGCTATCATCAGCGGAGCCACGCTTATCTTGATCATTTTCACTTGTGAAGAAACTGCTTTTGAGCGTTCAAAATACAATCTGGTGTACGATTCCGATATAATTGAGGTCGATTTCGATGAAAACAAGCAAAAAAAGGAAGATGCATATGGAACTGTTGACCCACCAGAAATTGATAACATTGTAACCACCCAATCTCACAGAATCGATACTGAAGAACAGTCTACTGAAAAATTGTTACCATACCACAAACGTATTGCGCTAATCACCCCAGCCTCGTTTTTGGAAGGGTACGGCTTCAAACAGTATATCCAGAGATTTGTGCTTTATTTCAAGGTATTTACGTTGCCTGCAGTATGGCTCTCTGGTATTTTATGGGGATTACAAGATGCCTATATGACCTTTTTCTTAACCACACAAGACACATACTTCTATGATGCTCCGTGGAACAAGACGGAAACCGGGGTGGCTATCATGAACGTGGCCACCTTAATTGGCGCTGTCATTGGATGTTTCGTATCGGGTGTTCTTTCAGACAAGCACGTTCTTTGGTTGGCCCGGCGCAACAATGGGGTTTTGGAGCCAGAATACCGTCTTTGGTTCTTGTTCGTCACCCTCATCATATCCCCAGCAGGTCTCATTATGTTCGGGGTCGGTGCCGCGAATGTGTGGCCATGGCAGTCTATCTACGTGGGACTAGGTTTTATTGGATTTGGCTGGGGTTCAGTAGGAGACACCGCCATGTCGTATCTTATGGATGCGTATCCCGAGTTGGTCATTCAAGGAATGGTCTGTGTCTCCATTATCAACAACACCTTGGCATGCATCTTCACATTTGTATGCTCTTTATGGCTCGATTCGTCTGGAACAGCCAACACATACATTGCATTGGCGGTGATCGACTTTGTATCGATTGCTGCCATTATTCCTACACTCTACTACGGCAAGTCTTGGAGAAAAAGAACCAAGGATCTTTATGTAAAAATGGTGGAATTAAACCAAGGTACCAATTAGACATTTATAATACATACTTTTTAATAACTTTTATATAACACGAGGCATTATATTAGCATTATAATATCACCCTTCTACAATAGTCACTTCAGTCAGTCACTTAAACTAGTCTAAGTTCATAGCATCGCCAGTTTCTTCAGCTTGTGGTTGCGGTGCAGTTTCCTGTGGTTCTGGGTGAGATTCTTGGGGAGCTTCTTGTGGTTGGTTTGGCTCTGGGGCATCACTTTGTCCGTTCATGTATGCAGCCAATTCTGCGTCCAAATCATCAGCCGACTTTTTAACTGGCTTGGCTCTCTTTGGTTTGGCCCGTTCTGCCGCAGGTTTTCCACCTCTTTCTCTTCTGGCTGGCGGAGCACGTCTCACCGGAGCAGTGCCGATACGATCCACCAAAGAAGTGGCGCTTTCGATGCCCAAGGTCTCTCCCATGGCCTTTTTGCCGTCGTATTTGCGGATAGCCTCGGCGTTGCTGCGCGTGTTGTCTCTTTGAAAGCAAACGTACGCGATGCTGTCATTGCGATTATCGAACTTGACGAAATCGACGGGAGAAATCGACCCAAAGAGTTTCGACAAATCCTCGCCGTTCAAATCGGGATGTATGTTTCTGACTCTCAACACCGGTCTAGGACCAGCAAGCGAGATGATGTCTCTCGGTAAACTGGGCCCGCTGTGTCTAGGTGCGGGACCTCTTTCGCGTCCTGGCCTGGCGTATGGTTTGTTCACTTTGGAGCCATGTCCCCTGCTGGGCCTGCCAGCACCACGCCTCGAAGGTCCTCCTCTACGAGGCCCGTGGCTCTTGCTTTCGCCAATTATATCGTCCAACGACTTTTCCAAAATATCTGACATGCTTGGTTGTTGTATTTTGTATTTACGGACCGGTGAATTTGGTCGTCGATTTTTCACTCGCATTACATAAGAGCAAATCTCTCCACAGAAAAAACCAACTCTCACTACACTGGAAAACACTACTCCACAGGAAAACACTTACTCCTAATACTAAAGTGAAAAACACTGAGCTCGATCCCGCTATCTCACTAGCACTACAGTTACCCTCACTAATGTCAGAGTCTTTCTCACTAATACCACAATTTCTCACTAACACTCACTCTGGAAACACTAATTCTCACTAACGCTTACTACATAAAAAATGGTAACTTCGATCCCGCTATTTCACCCTAGTATTTCTGACTACCAACAATGAAAATACAAACTAAAATCATGGTTGTATCATTTCTCTATATATTCTCGTTCTTGCATTGTATTCCACTGCTATGCTTGTACTCTACTATGATTCTACATTGCAACCCATATATACTCTGGATCTCTATGTGTTCTACCGAATGACACTACCCCTCTACAAACTCTGCTCTCCTGTAAATTCTACTACACTGCCACATTTTCTAGTACGTACTCTTCTAATCTTCGACTACTTTTCTATTTATTTTACTTGCATCTCAATTGCATTTACTTGTATCCAACTGATCTGCTACTTTTATACTGTACTCTACTCTTTCATACCGTATAGTTTACTTCAATTACTTGTATTCATATTAGTTTTATCGAAATTTACGCATTTATTACTGGTACATTAATATTGGAACTAAAGTAGTTGATTGTTTTAATTCTTCTTCTTGGAGACCAAACGGTAATGGTCCGACTCCTCGTACTTGACACCAGCTAATTTGCCCTCTAAGTCAAATGTATCAACTCTCTTCAAAAAGTCCAATGGCGCCAACTTGGGCCAGTTGACGTACTGGTACCCATTCTTGTTAAGACTGTTCAAGCTGCTGAGGTTGAACAACAAACATCCGCCAAGCACCATCAAGTTCTTGAAGTCGGTGATAGAACCTCTTGGATAGCATAAGATGGCCAAAAAGATTAAGAGAGACGTGCCCATAAGATATGGCAACATTTGCACCAAAGGCGGTCTTCTGTCTACAAAAGGAGAGTTGACTGCATCCTGGTACGGCTTGTGGTTGCCCAAAAACAAGTCGTACGAGTCTTGACGCTTGCCATCATGGTAATTGTTTTTGTAGTAACGAGTGATGGAGTTTACGAGATCGTTCAAAGCTCCCTTTTTGGTTCTGTTCCCGGTTCTGGTAAAGTCGGTCTTTAGGGCCCCAGTTCCAGAGTAAGCACACGAAACGGCATCGGCGTTATCGGCCCAGAAACTCATAAAGAAAACGTTGAAACTAGGATCAATCGCTTCCCAAGGAATAGTGCTTTCTTGACTCAAGAAACCCGATTGGGTCAACTGGTTCTGGAGCACCCATCTGGCAATGGTGGATTGAACCACGTTGGTTCTGTCCAAACAGTCCATACAGTTAGTTCTGACGATCTTGTTCTGGGTGCTTTCCACCTTGCCGGTGTTGAGATCAAACAGGAAGTAGTTGTCGGAGGTAAAGCCCAAGTCGATCAAATGCTCCAAAAGCAACTTGACCCTGTCCCATCTCATTTTACGACACTCGTGGTGGAAGTCAAAGTAGATATAGTTGACGTGCTGTGCCAAGTTGGAGGGCAAGTTCTTTACTGCTGCCTCGTATGCTTCTTTGACTGGCAACTCGTAACCTTTCTGGTTGACCAAATTGACCAAGTAATTATCACCGTAAATGTCTACTTGCTCAGTAAAGTGCTTGGCAGTGGCATCCAAAGAAGACTTCGACGAAATCACCAAGTTGGGCTTATACTTCAAGTTATTGATTTCTCCCCAGAATACAGGCACAGAGCCTCTGGTCTGTAAAAACGAGTAGATTTTGTTGTCTACCGCAGAAGTAAAAATCTGTTCTGTTTCGTTAAAGTTGGCCACGTTGCCGTCTTCGTCAATACCCCTCCGGAAGTATCTAGTACCTGCACGCTTAACCGAGCGACGGGTCAATAAAGCAAATTCCAACGAGCTTCCAGCGCCGTTAAAGGACGCAGAGTGAGATTTAAAATATCCGTAAATTAGCGGAGTAACAAATTCTCTGGCACCACCCAAAATCAAGTCCTGACTCAAATAGTTGTTCCACCAGAAACGGGTATCGTAGGCCCTGTTGCTGGAGGTATACTGGCGTTGCAACGAGTTAGTCAAGTCGTAGCGGTTCTCAATTGAAAAGTACAACGTGGCGTTATTCAACTGTTCACGCAACAATGCCAAATATTGCGATTCCTCCAAGTTTTTGGTGGCATACTCGTTCTGAACCAAAGGCAAGATCTTGTACGAGGTAACTCTCGCGATGTTGCCACTCAAAACTCTACCAGTGACTTGATGCTTGTCGGCAATGACGACGTACTTGTTGATTTTGAGTTTAATGGTACCGATGATACAAGAAATAGCCGATTGGGGGGTGCCAATATTGAGCTTGGAGTAGATCAGAGGAAGGGAGTCGGACACACTGACGCCCGAGTTTCCGTTCAAGTAAAGGTATTTCTTGGTCAATTCATCGTAGAACACATGAGTACCGTCGCTAGCGATCGAGTGATAGAGGACCATAGTAAAGAGGTCTACTTGTAACAGAGCGAAACAGATGCTACTATTTGGTTAGAGTTGTAGAAAGTCAAATTAACGGTGCGTGCGGATGACACGTGAAAAGGATACGGGGCCGGCAAAGCGTAGACTAGAGACAAGAGAGACAGCGAAAAAGTATTGTTGGGAAGACGAGGCAGAGAAAGTGAGATGAATGGCAGAGCTACATATCTCCACTGACGAATTCTTATTGACTTGGTTTATCCTTTTCTGAAATTGTCAAGTAATTGCCAGTTATCACTATGAGTAATATATTTCTTGTTAGACCGTAGAATTAAGGGGACCAATTTTTGCGGTTATTGGACCAATTTTATGAATTTGGACGATTTTTGGACCCCTGTGCCGCGGGATAAACAGTGCGCATAGGGATGGGAGTAGATAGAACAGAGCTACCGATTGTTCTGTGGGGTCAGAGCTGTGCTAGGTCGTGCATTGACATTACGTTGACAGTAAGCTGACAGTATATCGATAGTGAACTGTAGCATGGTAGTGTCTTTACAGAATGTTAGTGGTGCTCTGTTCAGGTTCATGCTCTCCTGTTCTCTACTATTCTGCCCTTTCTTGCAGCCATGTTTATTTTCCGCGAACAAAAAAACAAGCAACTTTCTTTAGCCAGGCATGGTTGACTACTACCAGATACTAGGGCTAACGCCGTCGTGTTCTGTTGAGGACGTCAAGCGTGCTTACAGAAAGCTTTCGTTAAAGTATCATCCCGATAAAACCCCCGATAAGAAGCACCATGCTTTGTTTATCGAGATTAGCAACGCCTACGAAACGCTCGGGAGCCCCCAATCCAAAGCCAAGTACGATAAGGAATTGGCACCAAAACCAAAAGCAGCCACTTATTCATACACTGCCAGCACCAGCTCAACGTACTCAGCATACTCATCATATTTTTCCAATACTTCCAATACTTCGCTGCCGTCGACCGGATATCACGGATTCTACCAGCATGTGTATGGGCGGAGGAATGAGGAGCAAAGGAAAGCAGAGGAGGAACGGGCGCGGTTCCAAGCCGAACAGTGGAAGAAGGAAATGCTTGAAAGGGCCAGAGCCGAGGAGAAGATCAGGAGAGAACAGGAGCTAAGGAGACAGGAACAAGAGCGTCAAGAGCTTGAAAGAAATAAGGAGAATTTGAATGCCAAGCACAGTAATAAGCCTGTGCTGCCACTGACTCTGCCACTGCTGCCTTATCAAAATGATGGCGATACCCGTGGGGCTAACCTGAGCGACCCTATTGTGTTAGATGACGACGAAGCGGTGAGAGTGAGCGATTCCGATTCGTTCTATTCCGTACAAGACGACGAGCCTGAGTCCCCGAAAGTAAAACGAGAAGGTTCAAAATCAGCAAGCACCTTTAAATCTAATGACAAATCTCCACAAAGTAGGGAGAAGTACCACTTTGATGACATAGACTATACGGACCAAGGCGTACAACTGAGAGTAGAAAACTTATTTAACGATAGCATACCCATTAGGCCACGTCAAGAATCGTCATTCAAGAGGAGGTCCCATTCACCTAAAAGAACTCCAATGAAGCCAAGTGCTGATAGCAGTTCCGGTGCTAATGCCACTGATACACGTCACAATACTCCACACTCTACCAAGCGCCGCAAGCCCAATGCGTTCAGTTTTGATGATCTCCAAAAGAACCTAGGTGTCAATATCGATAATGTCGACTTTAACGATATGTTCGACAGTTTGCCCAATGATGCGCTGCCTCCATCGTCAACCCCTGGAAAATCCAATGGCCACCGGAAAATGAGCGACTCAATCAACAGCAAGTCCAAAAGACCAAAGATATATGAGTATTATGACGGCACTTCCAGGGCCGAAACCCTCCATACTCCCATCAACAAGACTTATATTAAAGGACACAGTATAGATGCAATCAAGGAGTTGGAGGTAGACTTCAATTACGACCCTCCAAAGGTCCCTACGTCAGAACTCAACCCCAATATCAGCAAATTGGGCTGGTTGGAGTACGTGGCGTCCATTCAAGAGTACCAAAAAGAATTTAGTCTTTACAAAAAGAAGGTGTTGGAGTACCAGACGGAACGACTCAGGCGCGACGAGGCCCACTCAGCCAAGATCGAGCCCGGAAGTACGGGGTTCGATACCTACCAGCGATGTCTCGCAAAAGACTTGTACATATTACAAAGGTACACCGAGGCCCACCGCATATATAACGATACCATGAATGTTTATAAGCAGAACTGTCGGTGGATGTCTGTTTCTAAGATATGAGTAATGATATAATAGTAACAATAATAGAAGTATTCTAATAGAGCATGAGTGTAAGAGCTAAAGTAGTACAGCTGACCTTAGAGCTACAATGGTAGAGCTATAGAAGTGCTATAATTGGATAGTAACAGGTACAATTGAGCAGGAAAATTGTGGAGCTAACGATAAACTTCAATATTAAAGCTATAATAGAATTATATAGTACAATTTGAGCAGCAAAGCTATATCAATGCTGTGATAGAGCCGTTGTGCGTTCATGAACGTGGTAGGCGTCTCGTCTGGCGTTCTATCGCTATTTTGGTCTCGCTAAATGGTCTCAATAAATTGTCTCACTAAATCGCCTCACCGCAGTGCAGTGGAGGCCTACCGCCAGTAGAAATAGCCAAAACTAACACTAATCGACTATATACACTATTCAGTAAAGTGTAGATCATAAGCACATTCTATATTCACAGTCCATACATGTAGAAATGCCCAACACTTAGATTATCACCATGTCAACATCAGCAGTACCCTGGTGGTGCAAACGTTCGCGGCACGTTCGCGAACTACTCGATGCCACGATGCACGAGATGCTCGCGCGCGCGAAATCCAGACGTGGCCGCAAATTCGCGTTGTTTATACGATTGAACTTTCAGACCTCTAGCTTAATTCTTCACCAGCATACCATGAACCGTAACCACCAGCTTCTACTTGTGCTCGGTCTCATATTCCACTCGTTCTACCTATGGTCCATTTTTGATATTTACTTTGTGCTGCCGTTGGTCCACGGCATGCCCAACCATGTTTCCACCGTCAAGGCCCCAGCCAAACGGTTGTTCCTTATAGTGGGCGATGGATTACGTGCTGACAAAACATTTCAAAAGCTCAAGCACCCTAGAACAGGCGAGACCAAGTACTTGGCTCCGTACCTCAGAAACTTGGCTCTCAATGAAGGAACTTGGGGCATATCCAACACCAGAATGCCTACTGAGTCGAGACCGGGCCACGTCGCGATGATCGCTGGGTTTTACGAAGACGTCTCGGCAGTCACCAAAGGATGGAAAGAAAATCCAGTGGATTTTGATTCGTTCTTCAACCAGTCAAAACACACTTACTCCTTTGGCTCTCCCGATATCTTGCCGATGTTTGCTTATGGCGAGGGAGTGGTTCCAGGCAGAATCGATGTGTGCATGTACGCTCATGAATTCGAAGATTTCACTCAAAGCTCTATTGAACTAGACTCGTTTGTGTTTAATCATTTTGACCAGCTTATGCTTGATCTGAAGTCCAATCAGACCTTGCACGATGAACTTTTGCAAGACCAAAACGTCTTCTTCCTTCACTTACTTGGGCCAGATACTGCGGGCCACGCCTACAGACCATATTCTGCAGAGTACTATGAGAATATTGAATACATTGACAAGCAATTGGAGCAGTTGGTGCCTCGAATCCACGAGTTCTTTGGTGACGAAGATACTGCTTTTGTATTCACTGCTGACCACGGAATGTCCGATTTTGGCTCTCACGGTGATGGCCATCCAAACAACACCAGAACTCCGTTAATTGCATGGGGTGCTGGGATCAACAAGCCCAAACTTATCAATGATTTGGCAGATCCAAAGGCCCAGCTTCTAAAACAGGACCCTGTTTTGAGTGGCTACGAAGAAGACTACTTTGACACGTGGGAAATGGATCATTTGATCAGAAACGACGTCAAACAGGCCGATATTGCATCCTTAATGGCATACTTAATTGGAGCAAACTATCCCGCTAATTCAGTAGGTGAATTACCTTTGGCATACCTCAAAACTGACTCGGTAACAAAGGTAAAAGCATTGTATGCTAATGCTCTAGCTATCGTAGAGCAGTATATTGTCAAGGAAAACGAGGTTTATCACCACCAGTTCAAGTTTAAACCATACAGTCCATTTCAAGAGGTCCCTATAGACCACTATAAACTCGAGATCGAGTCGCTCATCAGCATTCTCCAAAACGAGTCTTTGCCTGCTGAAGAATTGAAGGAGATAGAACAAAAGGCCATTGATTTGGCACAGGAATTAATGCAATTGACCTTAAACGGTATGAACTATTTGCAAACCTATAATTGGCTTCTTTTGCGGTCTATAGTCACCATGGGCTTCTTTGGCTGGATCGTCTATTCCTTCAAGTTATTCTTGAAGTTGTTTATTGTTCCTGATGAAACAAAATCTACTTCCAACTCAGCAGGCTTGGTCACCTTTTTCTTAAGCTTGGCCTCATCGTTTGCATACCTCCTTTACTACCAAAACTCTCCCTTCAACTACTACATGTACACGTTTTTCCCGCTCTTCTTCTGGTACAATATCGTCAACGAAAGAGCCACTTTGTTCAAAGGCACCAACACGCTTTTGTACGGTGTTTCGGGCTTCACTAAGCTCATTATTGCCGTATCTTTCATTGGTATGTACGAAGGAATTGCGTATGGCTTTTTTAACCGGTTCATGTTCTCGATTATCTTTGGGCTTATTGGGTTCTATCCATATTTCGTCTCTAAAAAGAGCGAAGGTCCAACCACAATTCAGAAGTTAGCATGGTCTATCAGTTGTTTCTTCATGTGCACATTCACCAACCTTGATCCTATCAAGACTGAAAGCTTGACCCAGATAAATGTAGGTGCTGCCGTATCGGTCTTGGTCTCGGTCATTGCTTCTACCCAAGTATTCAAGAGAAACTTCATATCTGTTCAGCAAAAAGCACTAGTGATATTGCAAATCGTCAATATTCCGGTGATTCTCTACGCTACCAATGTATCGGTCCAATCCTTACAAGCCAGGGCAGGCTTGCCGTTCTTTTCGCAAGCTTTGGGGTGGGTCACCTTTGTCGTATCTTTGATAGTGTGGCCAGCACTCCATTCAGTCTACTCTTCGAAGGACTACCAATTGAGATTGCTTATAATCTACCTTACATTTGTACCTACGTTTGTTATCTTGACAATCTCTTTTGAGTTGTTGTTCTACAACGGATACTCATTGATCTTGCTTCAGTGGATGACCTTGGAAAACGAGTTTAAATTCACCAAAGCCCAGATCGCCGAAGCCAAGCACAAAACCGGCCAACTACCAAAAGGATACTGGCTCCAAGTGATCAGAATCACTATTATCGGGTTCTTTTTGTTGCAGATCGCATTCCTCGGTACAGGAAACATTGCCTCGATCTCCTCGTTTTCGCTCGACTCCGTGTACCGGTTGATTCCTATCTTTGATCCGTTCCCAATGGGAGCTTTACTAATGCTCAAGCTCCTCATTCCTTACATACTCTTGTCCACCTGTTTGGGAATCATGAGCCACCAGCTTGAAATCAGAAAGTTCACCATTTCCACCTTGATCATTTCCACCAGTGACTTTTTAAGTTTGAACTTCTTCTTTTTGGTTCAGACTGAAGGTTCTTGGTTGGACATTGGTATCAGTATTTCCAACTACTGTCTTGCCATATTATCGTCATTGTTTATGTTGATATTGGAATTGGCCAGCAGTTTGATGTTAAGAGGCGTGGAGATCGATACTGATGCTAAGTTCGAGCCAATTAGCTCCAGGTTGAGAAACAAAAAACATGTGGATTAACAAAATAACACCTAAAATACATAATATTAAAATATAATAGAGATGGACTCAATTGACATGTAGTTGTCTAATTTTGCCATAGGCTCAAGTTTGTTAGTTACAGATGGCAAGCTTCTAATTATAGTTTTTGTTAACCGTTATCTTATAAACCTGTATCTTACATACTTGAAATTGAATGATATACAAATAGGTGAGAGTCATTAAGCTCTTTTTAAATGACTGCTATGGAACTTCGGTGTGGCATTTGAGTTTTAGCTTCAACATCATTATAGGACGGCACAGTCAGGTCCATATCCCATAGATAAAGGTTGCATGCTTATTTTATATAGATTCTCATACTCCAAGAAACATAAAGTGGTACTTGCTAACACAACTATTTGAGCTCTTGAAGGATGCAAAGAAAAATATCTCTATTAGCGGACCACCAGCTGAAGCCAAACAGAATGCTATAATGAAGCTCATTCATCCTTTTGGATTAAGCAACATTGATTGTTATAGGTATCTTAAGTACATTTAATGACCACTGTTATATGGACTGATTTTTTAGCCCAACGGTTTTTTCGAGTGGCTGCGAAACAGAAGCGTTGGCTGAGCCCCTCTGCGACTCATCTGGAATCATCCTAGCAAACTATACAAGCCAAGCTAGGATGCGTGTGCTTCCCCCTGCTTCCTCTTATGCTACCAACCAAACATATCTCTGATTTAAACTGCTCATTGTCGATACTACCAGTCGCTCTGTCTACCTGTCAAAATGCACTGCATTTGCCGGCCATCTATCTCCTTACGTAATCAGTATGAGTGAAAAACCGTTTCGCTCTGACTCAGATCAAACACATTTACCTGACACACCACTCAACTACTCTTAAAGACTATATACTGGATTTCAGAAGACATCACCATGACTACAGACAAGAAACATGTGTTGATGATCGATAATTACGACTCGTTCACCTGGAACTTGTACCAGTACCTCCACCAGTCTCCATTATGTGGAAAGGTGGATGTCTATAGAAACGACAAAATCGATATAGCCACCATTGAAAACCAAATAAAACCGGATATCTTGTTCATCTCGCCCGGCCCAGGTCATCCCAACACCGATTCTGGTATTTCTCGTGACGTCATTAATCATTTTAAAGGCAAGTTGCCTATTCTCGGAGTATGCATGGGTCTTCAATGTATCTTTGATGTTTTTGGCGGAGACGTCTCGTTTGCAGGCGAAATTGTGCATGGAAAGACTACTACTATCAAACACGACGGAAAAGGTATGTTTTCCAACGTTCCACAGTCGGTGGCTGTGACTCGCTACCATTCTTTGGCAGGTAGCTTGAAGAGTTTGCCGGACGTTTTGGAGGTGACTGCCACCACCGAAACTTCCCCCGAGATCATTATGGGGGTCAGACACAAAGAATACACTATCGAAGGTGTCCAGTTCCATCCTGAGTCTATTTTAACCGAATCGGGCCAGTTGATGATCGACAATCTTTTGAGCATTAATGGGGGAACTTGGAGCCAAAGCAAAAGTCCAGCCAAGGCAAACATTTTGGCCAAGATCTACGAACAACGTAAGCTTGACTACAAGACTATAGAATCGTTACCTGGAAGATCATTTGACCAATTGGAAGTAGCATTGTCCTTGGGCGTGGCACCTCCATTGATCAACTTTTATGAACGTCTCCAGCACACTAAGGACCAAAACAAGACTATTATCTTGTCAGAATTCAAGCGTGCTTCACCTTCGAAGGGAAATATCAACATCAACGCACATCCTGGTACTCAAGCCTTGACATATGCCAAGAACGGATGTTCCACCATTTCGGTCTTGACCGAACCAAAATGGTTCAAGGGTTCTTTGGATGATATGTCGTTGATCCGTAGGGTCGTAGATACCCCTAAAGAACCTGGTTATAGCAGACCCGCTATCTTGAGAAAAGAATTTGTCTTTAGCAAGTACCAGATCTTGGAAGCCAGATTAGCTGGAGCCGATACGGTCTTATTGATAGTGAAGATGCTTGACAATGCCCAGCTTCTTCAACAGCTCTACGAGTACTCATTATCATTAGGAATGGTTCCTTTGGTCGAAGTCAACGACAGTCCTGAACTTACTCAAGCCTTGGGTTTGACTTATAAGGGTGCCAATTCCGAGCCCCTTATCATTGGTGTGAACAACCGTAACTTGTCAACATTTGACGTCGATCTCAACACCACCAGTTCTTTGGTTGAACAGGCCAAAGATAAAAAGGCCAGAAGTGGGCCTGTTTTGGTGTTGGCATTGTCTGGTATCACCAGTGTTGACGATGTGAAAAAGTACAAGTACGAGGACAACGTAGATGGGTTTTTAATTGGCGAGAGTCTTATGAGAGCCGAAGAGCGTGGTGAAGCTGGTAGCTTCCTTGAACAATTGACTAATGTATAGAAAACTAGGTTGTACATATGATACGTAATATTGGTAATATCAATGTATTAAGTTAAGCTAATTTTATTGTATAATGAGTATATTATAGGGCATTCTGTATCTTTCTTTCTACTAATCAATGAACACACTTTCAGTCTCAAGTGCTTAACATGTACGACATTTTACAAGCTTTGCAGACGAGCAAAGAGCTCTTTGGTCGCTGCTCATTCATATAGTTCTCTAACCAATAAAAGAATTGTTAATAGGTGCAGCTAAGGTGTATGCGTACAAGAGATAAGAAAAGTTATCTGTAAAAATGCACCAAAAGATATAGTTGCGAACAAAAGAAGAACGCTACAGTATGATGAGAGAGCACACAAGTTCAAGTTATTGAAAGAAAAGTTAGACAAAGCACTTACTGTAGAAAATAGAAAAAGTATTAATTTAACTTCAGGACATACAGGAGAAGTTTAGAAGATAGACTGAATGTTATCGTATTTCTAATTTCTTGAGTAAAAATAGAGAAATTGTGTAGTGAAAAAATGACACGCTAGGAAAGTTCTGTGGGGTTTTGGAAGTTTGTTGACTGTGCTAATACAAAGCTTTCTTCTACATCCTTGCAATAATATTTCGAGATTTTGTAATATACTTCGTCTATCTGACAGTTTCTCACGTGACCTAACATCTTCACGACGCGTATTAACCAGACGTGAATTGAATCGACTTAAAGACAACTACACCATGGACGCCACATATATCAGAGTAGACTCAAGATTGCTTGAAAAGTACCAAGGCAAACTAGTCAGAATCATAGGAAAGTGCGAATCGTTTGACGCTGCTTCCGGAACCGCCACTTTACTCAGCACAGGCCCTATAACATTAAATCTCCCAGACAATGAATCTTTGGAGGTGGGCAAGAATTACGAAGTAACAGGCAAAGTGGGATCGACGAACACAAATGTTTCTGTATATACGTTGTTGCCGTTGTCCGATAACATCAACTTGGAAACTGCCCAAAAATTGGCCCACTACACTCACAAAGTGCCCGAGTTGTACTATGATCTTTGAAAAATTTCCAAATGTGTTATGATATATAGGTAGTGCCAAAATTGTATGATATATAGCTAATAAAGTAAAACTGTATTATGAAAATTCGGAAAGTGCCAAATTTGTATAAGTCGTTACGTTAATTTGTCCAGAATAAATGATTAGCGTGAAATTATTAGTTAAGAGTACCAAAATCGCATTATTTAGTTGACATCAATATGTTATAACTGGGCTATATCTGACTTGATATCGGCAAATCTCGCTTCTTTTATCAGCAATGCTCCTGCGATCCATGAAGGCTGGATATTTGCAGCCTTGGCATACTTGAAGTTTCCGTAAGCAACAAGTAATCTATAGGCTGCTTCGGTGTTGTCTACTACACTTTCACCAATCTGGGCCAAGAACTGCACCACTGGGTCAGATGAGCCTGGGTTGGTGTTGAGACCACTTGTTTTGAGATGGAAAGCGGAGAGGTTATAAGCCAAAGTTGCCAAAGCTGTAGTGGTAGCGACGTAGTGCTTGTTGGCTTTTGCTGAGGATGAAAGTTCAGCAATAAGACTGGTTAATTTTTTGAGCAATTGTTGGAAAAAAGAGTTGTACTGATACTTTGTGCCGTCTTCGCTAGGATCAATGTACAACTGTATGAACAACACGTTTTCTGTGAGGTTGTTGAGGGTTTTGAGAAGTAACATAAGCAAGGGCAAGGTGACGTCAGTAACCACATCAAGGCCGTTGGTGATTGCGTTCAAAGTCACCTCGGCCGCTTCTACAGATCCCAACAAGTCAACTGCCACAACACGAGTAACAGATACCCGCAAAAGATCATACCCGATAATTCTTGATTCG
Source organism: Suhomyces pyralidae (assembly GCA_003706505.3). Classification (NCBI taxonomy): domain Eukaryota; kingdom Fungi; phylum Ascomycota; class Pichiomycetes; order Serinales; family Debaryomycetaceae; genus Suhomyces; species Suhomyces pyralidae. The sequence continues at coordinate 522,848 of PPLO03000009.1, read as the reverse complement.
GGTTTCCACTGGTTCAAGATCTGGGGTATATAATCTGTGATGATCTGCAATGCTTCTTTTGACTGGAGAGTGTACAATTTGGATGAGATTTGACTTACAACCTCCGAACTAAACTGGAGTTCAGAAGCTTGTTGAGCATTAGACTTAGTCAAGCCCTTAATAAGGATTTCTGGTTTGTAGTCTTTGAATGTGATGTAAGTCTTTTCTGGAATCACTTGAAGCGAAGCGGTTGCTTCAGGAGCGTTGGCTTCTTGGTGATCAGCGTATGGGTTGGGGGCTGGGCCTGAGCTTTGCTGAATTTCCACACCCTCTGTGTTTTTGTTAATAAACCTCACGACCTCGTCAGTATATGAAGAAGGAAGATCGTTTGCTGCCAAGAACCTCTCGGCGGCAACATAAGCATTTTCATTACTGTTATAAGGCAATTTCAATGGAGGCTTGCCATCTTCTACGTCTACATCAAACAAATAGTCCCATTCTTTCCCATCATAAGACTTCTTCTCTTTACTAGCGGTGGACCCAACTACATCCCCAATTTTGTTCCATTCTCCTCCAGACCACTGGTGTGCTTCAATAACACCAGCATCGTTCTTGACCATAATTATAGCTCCCTCTTGCTTTCCAGGAGTGTTCAAAGCATCGTAGCCCGGAATGTCGGTCTTTTTAAGATCGTCCACCGACTGCTCAGAAATACTCGAGTTTTCAACAGCCTGTCTAAACTCGGCAAGCTCGTGCAGTGGAGCAACTCTACCTTCTGTTCTAGTGAACACTCTGACTAAGTTATCAGACAGACCAACAGCAATATCACCGCTTTCCAACACTCCTACGCACCAAACGGATATACAAGGTAAGGTAATGACCTGGATACACACGCCGTTTCTCCAGACCCTAACTGTTCTGTCTTCGCCTGTCGACACCAAGTCGCCATTAGGCAAGATATTTACGTCATACACAAACGACAGGTGACCTTCCAAGGTCTGCAACACCTGGCCTGTGGCCAAGTCCCATATTTTGATCGTTCCATCGTTGGAAGCCGAAGCAAACTTACCGTCTGGTAAAACCAACAACTTTCGGATAACATCGGAATGGCCAGTGTACTGAGCGATTTCGTGCTTGCCGTCCCAGATTCTTATAGTACGATCGGCACTACAAGTAATATACTTGCCATCGGGAAGGATTTTGGCGTCCCAAACCGACGACTGATGGCCCTCAAGACTGTACTTTATTTCGAAGGAATTGAGGTCCCACACCTTGGCGGTTGTGTCCCAGGAACCCGAGATAAGCTCATTACCTTGGTGATATAACGAGCAAACATTAGCCTGATGCCCAATTAGCTGGTACTTCCCGGTATCGTCTTGGGGATCGAACTCGTAGATATCCGACAAATAAATCATGGTATCCTGGCCGGCACTGGCCACCAAGGATTCCGAATCGGTTTTCACTGAGGCCAACGAGTTGATGAAGCTTTGCGTGGGTGACAGAAACAAAATGATTCCGTCGGTACTGGTCGAGATCCAGCCATGTTCTTCGCTTGCGGCCTTCCATACTCTGACTGTCCCGTCTCTTGATGTTGATAAAATGGTTGAATCATCAGGTATGGCGACTCCACGGACATCTTGGTCGTGTCCTGCAAGCGTAGCACTGAGTTTGAATGGCACAGAAGACATGATGATGTTGTGGAGGTGTACCATAGTGGCGGCGATAATATTTGTAACAGGAGAGTGTCACGTGACGCACAGTAAGTGACAACACATACCAAGTCTGTAGGGTGATAGAAGTATGTAGAATGAAGATGGGGTTACTACAAAAGTCTCAGGATATGAAATGGTTGAGTGCCAGAGAGAAAGGAGGCCGAACGGGTGCTGGTGCATACCTTTTCCTATCCTTGATTCACCAGCAAGACAGTGAAACCGGAGTAAGTACAACTACTATGAGGCCAACGGACCTGCACCGGCGGTGAGGTGATCTTGTGGAAACTAGAGGGAGATGTATACGCCAGGTTTATGGAAATCTACTTCTGTTGGTGTCGCCTTTGTTTTGCTAGCTACGCTTGTATTATGTTCGCCTGCTTGTGGGCTTTTGCCTGTATGCAGACTGCCGCAGCCTATTTTTCGCAGCCATCTAATGGTAGAATCGAGTATACAAAGTGCATTCGAGCAGTTTACCAAGGTGATTACTCACTAAACCTCACTATGTATGGTCCAATGCATGTATTGGTGGGTATTCGTTTATTTATGGGGCAGATTCGTGAATACTTCTGGCTCTTTGGGCGGATCTTTATGGTATACTATTTGTTTTTTGGCCAAGATGCCGGCATCTGACAACTTTCTTCTCTTTACCACATCACAAGGGTCACTTCCCTCGTCTGTCATCACAATGTCACTGTTTCCAAACAAGTTGTGAAGCGTGGCATATTCGTTGTTGTTGAGTATTAGAATGCAGGGTATATATGCGCCAAGCAAATTGGCCTCAAACAACATCTCGGCAGTATCATCGTCATAGAGCTTGTGCATGACAGTCTTTTTATCTATTCTGGATGCAATGATGTATATCGGATCAAACTTCAAGCATTCGCCGCCCGTTTTGGACTTTCTTCGCCTGCTGCTCGTCACAGGCAACACCATTTTTATGGACGCCAACGGGCCGAGTTGGAGATTATCCCAGAACTTGACATGCTCAAACGTGGCCATGTTGATTATGCCGATTTTTGACACTGAATCGGTATAGATGGCATATTTGGAAGAGGTGAATCGAGATACGTATTTAATGGGAAATTGCGATACCTGTATGTGACGAATAGGGTACGTATCGTCAAATATATCGTAGACCAACAACTTGCCGAATTGAGTGCCGCAAACAATGTAGTCGTCGAGAACACATACGGCCACGATCCAGATCGAGATGCTTTCCGAGGGCCGCGGGTTATATATATACTTGGAAACGTCGGTGTTAGAGGTCCATATGGGCGATAATGCACTGACCTGGCGGTCGAAATACGTCAGAGGCGACACAGGAAGAATGAACGGCCGGAGGTTGAGGCTGGTATGTGAACGGCGGGCTGGTCTCGGAATTCTGGTATTTGCCACAAGCCCTATTGAGGCACTGGCACTCGCAGTGCTAGGTCCTGCGTGCTGTTTTTCGTCCGACTTATCGCTCAATGTTATCTCATAAAGCTTCAACTCGTTATTCTTTCCCGCGCTAGCCACCATAATACGATTACGATTGTGCGGCGCCATTGCAAGCTCGATATCCAGCACAGGACTGTGCACCAAGTAAATCTTGTAACTTTGATTGGCGTCGTCGTTGATAAGATCCCGAATGACTAGCTTGCCGTCGTTCGAGCAACTATAGAGGTACTGGTTGGACAAAAAACCAAGCTTGACGATTTCGTCCTGGTCATTCATGTTGGAGTTTTTCCACTCCTTGACCAACTGATAGTACGTACCCACGCCATGGGTACCGCCATTCTGTTCGTATAACTGAATCAGGTCTGCTCGGCGGGCTAGAGCCAAGCACCTTCTGTTTCCAATGCTAAACACCAACATTTGTTGTACGTAATTCTCCTTAGATTCAATGCAAAACTGGCTTTTGGGCCTGGCAAAGAGCTGGGTGTCGAACTTCTTGAGCCGTACAACTATGGGTTAGTGATGCGGCAAATAACTCCTGGTCAACAACTAGACATACCTCGTACGCCTCCACTATCCAGGCATGATACCAAGAGATCCATTCTACAGCTATTGGCACTGCTGCTAGTGTGGTGTTTGCAGTTGTATCAAAAGAATGACACGGTAATCGCGGGGCCGTCAGGTGATGGAAAATATGGGGAAGCCTGCATGGAACTGAGGAGAGTTGCGCTGGAGGGGATCTCACAAATGGGCTTGTGACCAGGCTCAACTAAGCTTAAAGATTAAGTTTACTTACGTTTTTGATAGTTTTACTACCACTAAAGTCACCTCACTGGTTCTTTTTGTGCTCCCTCCACTTAAACTCATTTTCTACCATTACTAAACTGTTTATTTCAACTCTACTACTGCGCCGTGTTCGGGTTGTTCGTTTTTTCGGCGTTATATTCTATTATTCTACTTGTGTCTCTGAACTCTTTATTTATTTTACTAAACGCTTAAATGGCTTTTTCTAACATACTTTCTCGAGCTGGACCAGTTCCAACCCACTGTATAGGAACCTCCAAGTAATCTTCAATGAACTTCAAGTACTTTTGGGCGTTTTCGGGCAAGTCGTCGTACTTCTTAATTTGAGTGATGTCGGATTCCCAACCTGGCAAGGTGACGTATTCGACTTCAACCTTACCCAAATCAACCAAATCTTCAGGGAAAGACTCGAGTTTCTTGCCGTTCAACGAGTAAGAAACACCGACCTTGATATCCTTGAAAGTGTCCAAAACGTCCAATTTGGTGATGTTCAATGAGGTGTAGCCGTTTATCAAAGTGGAGTACTTCAACACAACCAAGTCTAACCATCCGCATCTTCTCTTTCTACCGGTGGTGACACCATACTCAGCACCGATATCTTGCAAAGCTGTACCATACTCGTTCAATTGCTCGGTTGGGAATGGACCCTCTCCTACACGGGTGGTGTAGGCCTTAACTACACCGTAAACGTTGTTGATGGTCTTTGGGGGAATTCCCAAACCAGTCAAAACACCTCCAATACCGGTGGAAGAGGAAGTGACGTATGGGTAAGTACCGAAATCCAAGTCCAACATCAAAGCATTGGCACCTTCGACCAAAATCTTCTTGTTTTCCTTGATGGCCTTGTGCATGTAGGCGACAGAGTCGATAACAAAAGGGCGCAACTCTTCTCTGTACTTCTCGTAACGAGCCAACTCTTCTTCGGTGTCGTACTCAAACTCACCATAACGCTGCTTTCTAGAGTTGACTAAACGGTAGTACTTGGTCTTGAACTCTTCCCAAGCTTCTGGGTCCTGGTTCACCAAGTGGTGCACTCTGAGACCGGATCTGGAAGCCTTTGTGGAATAAGTGGGGCCGATACCTTTTCCGGTGGTCCCGATGGATTTTTTGTTGGCACTCAACTCGGCTTCCTTCAACTTATCGGTTCTTTGATGGAAATCAAAGACCAAGTGGGCTCTGGAAGAGACAAAGAGTCTGTCACGACAGTACAACCCCTTCTTTTCCAAGTTCTCCAACTCTTCGAACAAAGAAGGAACGTGCACAACAACACCACTACCAACGATGTTTTGACACTTTGGGTTGACCAAACCAGACGGTAACATGTGGAAATCATACTTGGTCTTGCCAACAACAATGGTGTGTCCAGCGTTGTTTCCACCTTGACATCTGGCACAGACTTCGATGTCTTCACACAAGACATCAACAAGCTTGCCTTTACCTTCGTCACCCCACTGGGCTCCTAAGACAACGTCACACATACTTTTTTTTTCTACCTAAGATTAAAGTTCTACTACTATTTAAAGTGAACGGAACTTCCGTTAGTTCAAAAGTTTTATGAATGGGGCGGAAAGCTTCCTTTTATACTGCGGTGCGCAAGAGTCAAATAATTTGAGATGTCGGTGTGGGTGCCGACCCCGGAAGCTCCGCGGAGTTTTGGATAAGGGCAGCTGGGTCCATTTTTTGCTGAATTAACTAAAGTCGACATATCTACATACCCCCTTACCTAGCGAGACAGGTGATCTACCACCTTGGGTCTTATCGACGTTATCTACTGTTACTCTACTGGGACATGTCGAGAACCCGTTAAATTACTTGACTCGGAAATACGCGGGCGTGCGCAGCACTCGCATCTGATTTCTTGGCACAATGCTGTAAACGCTGCAAATGGTTGTAAGACTTAAACTACGAAACTACACTTTTGTAGTGGCCCAGAGTGTGGCAAGTTCCAAAAATTTAGGTGTTTTATAGTGATCTACTGGCTTTGTGTCGGTGCAATATTATAATTCAATGTTTACTCTAGTTTAACTTAGACAAGATAGCATCGGTGAATTCGGTAGTGGAAGAAGAACCGCCAATGTCCTTGGTTCTGACCTTACCGTCAGCAATGACATCGTAAGTGGCCTTGGAGATCTTGTCGGCAGATTCGTTCAAGCCCAAGTGTCTCAACAACATGGTGGCAGATAAGATCATGGCGGTTGGGTTGGCGGTGTTTTGGCCCTTGATGTCCAAACCAACGTGACGACAACCTGGTTCGAAAACAGCGTATTCTCTACCGAAGTTGGCACCTGGAACCAAACCTGGACCACCGATCAAAGCAGCACCGATGTTGGAAAGAATGGAACCGTACAAGTTAGGGGTGACGAGAACGTCGAATTGGTGTGGCTTGGCAACAGCTTGCATAGAGGCGTTGTCGACAATCAAGTCGTTGACTTGGATACCTGGGTAGTCTTGGGCAACGTCCTTGACGGTGGTTCTGAACAAACCATCACCCAACTTCATAATGTTGGCTTTGTGGATAGCAGTGACCAACTTTCTGTTGTTCTTTTTGGCGAAATCGAAAGCAAACTTGGCAATTCTTTCGGACTTGAATCTGGTCATGATCTTTAATGATTCAACGACACCTGGGTATGATTGGTGCTCCAAACCGGAGTATTCACCTTCGGTGTTTTCTCTAACAAGGGCGAAGTCAATACCGTCTAATCTGGACTTGACACCTGGGATGTTTTTGATCAATACCAAGGATGCATAGATGTCTAATTCTTTTCTTAATGCAACGTTCAAAGACTTACCGGAGGCTCCAGTAGGGGTGTACAAGATACCCTTCAAACCGACCTTGTTTCTTTTTAAGGAATCCACGGCTTCAGCAACACCGTTCTTACCGGAGTTTTCCAAACCGGAAACGTCAACTACTTCCCACTCAATAGGAACATTTTGATCTCTGAAGATGGTTCTAACGGAATCAGTGATTTCTTGACCGATACCGTCACCTGGAATCAAGGTGACAGTGTACTTACCTCCGTATTTCTTTGGTAAAACGGCTTCTGGAGAAGCGAAAGTGGCTAATGAACGAACAGCGCTCTAAAACAATGTTAGTAACTCAATTCGAATTGTATATATCCAACTAAACATACCTTTTTGGCAACGATAGATCTCAACATTCTGGTACTGTGGTAAATCAATTCAAGTTGTAAAGAATTCAACATCTTTTTCTTAACAAGTAGCCCCCATTTTGAATTGCCGGTGCGCGCACGCCTGATGTGCGTAAAAATTTTGCAAGCCCGATTAGAGTGTAGAGGGGATGTAAAGCGTAGGAGTGAAGAATTGGGGGTAACAGAGATGATGGCTCGCTAGGGTTGTGCATCCTAGCACTCACGCTGTAGCATTATCATTCTACTGGAGAATTTTGCGTTGTTAGGACCCAGGACCCTCTGCTAGTAACTTCGCTCTGGAGTTCGCATCTTCCGAAGCATCCCGTGAAAAGTCCGACAGATCATCGCCAGATTGCAACCTCTCCGACACCCAGTCCGTGACGGAACCGGACTCGTTTCCGAGACTCTCCTATTGGGCGTCATATCCATGATACCCGAACGCATACAGGACGACACAGAAAAAAAACATATGTCTTACGGCACGTGTGACGGCACGTGCCAGGCCCTCCTCTCGCTGATGAATCTTACCCATGAGGCTAAGAGGTAAGGACTACCACCGCCATGTCTACTATTGCCAAAAAGACGTTTCCTACGTTGAAACAACTTCATGCCAACTTGACCAAGGAGCTTTTGGCCATACAAAACAAGAGCGCTAAAATACATGCCGTGAAAGACATTGAAAAACAGCAAGCCAGGTTACAGTACCAGAAATTGACCTTGATCAAAGAAGGGAAGGATTTCCGTCAGGTTGAGCAACAACTCAAGGATTTACGTGACGGCAAGGTCGTAGAGTCCGATAAACTTACCGATACCCATATTTACGATAATGTTATTGCAGGTACGAAGGATATCCCTCGTGACTTGAACTATTTACAGAATGTCATAACGTTCTTAAACAGTCAAAGAATTTATACCGAATTGGTTGAAAGATATAATCCGGGTTTGAGCATGGATCAAAGCGACAATGTGCGCAAGACTGCCAACAAAGTTGGGCTTTCTGTGCCAGAATAAGCATGTAAATAGTTTGGAGAATAGTACATTTATTGGGTAATACAAGTAGTGAAAAATAGAATATAGCTTTTGTAAAATTTTAGTAAGGTACCTAGTCTGGCCTGCCGGACAACCTACCAACTATCTGAAATAGCGTCTTTTTCTGTGAGTAGGAGTTGCCATGATCATGTTATCCATCTCGATATCCTCCTCATCATCGTCTCTTCCTCTACGCTTGAGCCTACAGTTTGCCATCAAAACACCCGGGTTTTTTTGCTTGAGCGAGTTGTTTTCTTGGGCGAATTTCTTAAGGTTCTCAATGATGAGGAGATCGTCGTAGAAGTTGTGGTTGAGTTCAGTCGCGTGGTAAGGGGCACGCGCCTGGATAGATTGAAGTGACGCCTGGACGTTATAGTTGTAGGTATCCATCAAGTAGGCAATAGCAAGACCAGTGGCCAAAGAGGATGCTTTTTCCGATACAACTAGAACTTGGATGGAATTGTTTATGGACTTGCACAACAGAATAAGTCTTAGCAAATTGAAGAACTGCGCCTTCAAGTTGCCTGTAAGAATGGGGGACGAGAAGTCGAGTTTTGTGGAAGGGAGATCATGGACCAAGTTCTTGGCGTTGGGATTATAAATGTAAAAGTGGTTTATGTAGTTTTGCAAGATCTTGTTGTGGGTCGCAATAAAGTGTTTGATTATTTGATTGTTTGACGCGTTATTCAATGAAAAAGAAGGGTCAAGACTAAGAATTATCACGTCCGACGACACAGAGGCCCCATTCAATTTCTCAAGGAATGCACCAGTATTGCCACAGTTGATGATAATCTTGACATTGGTGTTGACAAGAAACTGGTCCTGCAAGCACTCGTATGAGCCTAGCCAGAGCGAGGGTGCGATTTCTTGGGGCGCTTGAGAATCTTGTGTGAAAGCTTGGTGTTGTTTGAACGAGGGAAAGCCGCCAGTAAAGGCGTTGTTATAAGTGGTATTTTCGAACATCATTTTGTAACAAAGGTACTTAGGATGGTTCGGTGTGTAGTTAAGCCCTTTTAGTATGTGCTATTTCGAAAAGATGAGTTAGGGTATTTGCAGCTTAAAGAAGGTGAGATGAGTTGAAGTGAAACCACGTAAGAAAAATATGACAAGTTGGTCAGCCACGAAGAAGAGAAATTCCAGGGATACAATCCCCTCTATATACAAATCTGTGCCGCCCAGTACAGTACTGGAAGGAAAGTTTGCAAAAGTTAGATGGCTTGCAGGTAGTGTGCATAAACGAACAAAGCGAGGCTAGAACTAAAAGCGTCCAGGAGTGCACACGGCAAGGCCGACTGAGGTAGTGGAATCCGAGCTGTTCCCGCGCCGTTTCTTTTTTTCTTTTTTGTTCTCTCGTCATGTGATCAAGACACCATGCTGCGGCGTCACAAGGGCAGCGGGGACATCGGGGCGTGCGCGCCTCGTTTCCGTGGCCTCTTTTTCTCAGGCCCTGGAGTTGCTGGGCTCGTTTCTCTGACCCCGTTTCTCCTGCCTCGTTCTCCTCGCTGGGCCCGTCGCAGATAACCTACACCTTTTGTTTAATGGTGCCCGCGTATGCACGACTGCCACAAAACCACCGCGAACCCACTATTAGACAGCTTGTTGGGAATGACTTGTATATATAGTTGCTAGATCCGTCGTATAAATATAAATTCGAGAGATTGATACCGCTGGATCGCTCAATTCATCACCTAAACCCACATCATGTTGTTCTCTACACCCCTCAAGCATGCAGCCAGACAACCATGGAGCCTTGCCTCCAGTGCCATGTCGTTGCGGTCGGCAACTCGCGCAATGGCCCCAACCAGATCCATGACAATTGCTAGAACCCAATGGGGAGCTCAATTGCACGGCATGGCCAGGCCTGTCCGCCCAGTTAACCAATCGTTGAAGTTGCTCTTGGGTTCTACTTTGCTCGGTGCTGGTATCTACAAAAGCGTGGGGCCCATTCGCAATGATGCAGCGCACCTTCCTACACAGGACATTGCCCTGAATGTTTCGTGGAAGCACAAGGAGCCGGTGAAATCCCGGTTTGGCGGGTCTCTCAACTACGAAGAGCTCACCATCGGGTCCATTACCGGGCTCTTTCTCGGCATCTTGGCCGGCAAGTTGTCGTCTGTCCTTGCCATCGTATCGCTCTCGGGCTACTTCCTTGTCCAGTTTCTCGAAACTCGTGGAATAATATCCATTCCATGGACCTCGATCGTGTCGTTCGGTAAGCAACGAGTGGACTTGAAGAGTCTCGTGTTGCACAAACCAAGCTTCAAACTCTCATTTGCCTTGACCTTTTTGATCGCGGCCTACAACATATAGTTACTATTAAACATGTTTTCTATTTAGTTACACTCAATTTTCTATTTACTTGACTACACTTTAGGCATTCTGGTAAACAAGTCAAATGACCCAGTACCAACATTTGACAATTTACCCAACACGATTCTGGCCGATGGCGACTCCAACTCTTCTCTGTCACCGTCCAAAACAGCCTTGGTCAAGAACTGCGAGGTTGTTTCATACGACATCTTCATGAAGGCTGATGTAGACGAGTCGATACCCTGTCTGTTGAAGGCCAAGTAGGTACCTTCACGGGTCATCATATCGGCCAACAAGTCCAAGTGACGGCTCGACACACTTATACCGTAGGTATCGAACACTCTGTAGATTTCGTTAACAATGGTGTTTCTGGCAGCCTCCACCCCGTATGTCTTCAATACCGAGGTGACGTCGTTGGACGTTATGCTGTTGACGTCAATGAAGTCGTCTTGGTCCCACATGGCCTTGAAGTTGACACCTTCGGCAGTCAAGATTCTCTTGCCGTCGGCACCGGGTTCGGGATGCAAACAACGGCCGATCTGAGGCACTTCACGCACCACCACCTTACGACAAAGCTCTTCGATGATGTTGACCATCAACAACTTTTGAGTTTCGTTACCGTTGAGTTCCAAGTTGAACTCACACCACTCACCGTTTTCGTCGTCAAAGTTGAACTTGGTGACGAGATTGTGTGCGGAAATGACTTCGGCTTGACGGTCCTTGGCCAATCTGGAGAGGCTGGCGGGCTGAGGAGTGGATTCCTCGTCGCTTTCGTCTTCAGACTCGCTCTTGTCAGACTCCGAGTCGGCCATTTCTTCGTCACTGGTTTCTTCGGCCTTTCTCATGCTTTCAATCTCTTCGTCGTCAGGTCCGTCGTACGAAACAGCCTGTTTCTTGGAGGTGACATCGTCTTCGATATCGTCGTCTTCCTTGGTGACTTTATTGGAAATGACCTCCAAATCGGTCTTTCCGGCTGACTTTCCGATCTTGGAATCTGGCTTGGATGCTTGTTGTTTCTTGACTTCCTTAGAAATCTGAGTTTCTAACGCCAGCAAGAACTTGGAGGTGACCACGTTTTCAAGGTATTCCTTGGAAATATCGTATTCTTTCTCGTATTCTTGCTTGGTGTAGAACTTCAAGTTGATGTTATAGCCTCTGGAGTTGAGACCGTCTTCGGAAGAAGAAGTGGTTTCGGTCACAGTCACCTTGTCAATAAACTCACTAAGCACCACCTTGGCCACAGACTTACAGAACGAATCGGCCATCTCGTCGCTGACATCGTCCAATATAGGCAAGGTCATTTGTGGTGTCTTGATCTGACTCGAAGCAGTCATAATGATTTCTCTCATTCTTGGAATACCAAGAGTGACGTTGGCGGCACCGTGACCGGCGAAATGGAAAGTGTTCAAGGTCATTTGGGTCGATGGCTCACCAATAGACTGAGATGCAATGATACCCACAGATTCACCAGGATTCACCAAAGATCTCATGTACTTCAACTGCATCAAAGCTCTGAACTTCTTCTCGGTCAACTTCCCAGAAGAACGTGCCTCTTCTTTGGTAGAAGCGAAGAGGTTGGGGTTTCCGTTGATGAAGGCGTCGAGTTTCTCTTGGAACTTCTCACTCACCGATCCAAGGTACTTGGCTGGGTTGTACACCGATAACACCGGGTCGTACTTGAGGCTTTGCTCGTAGTGTGGCACATCGGCCTGTTTCTTCATGTTCTTCTTGACCTTCTTGCCGTACGAAATGGCGGTGTCGATATCCAAGTGCTCCGTCAACTCACCAGGGTTGTATTTGGTCAACAAAGCGTCGTAGTTTTCCATACAGAACTTGAACTCGTTCATGTGCGATTGCTTGGTGGTGTCGATACTGTCACCTCCGTAAAGGAACTGGATCAAGGTGCCATCGGCATCTCTGACCGAATTGTCGTATCCAACATGAACACCCTCCAACTGCTTGGTCAAACATCTTTGCAAGTAACCCGATCTCGAGGTCTTGACAGCAGTATCAATTAACCCTTCTCTACCGGCCATACAATGGAAGTAGTACTCTTGGGGCCTGATACCGGAGTAGAAACGGCCCTTAATGTACCCACCTGCTCTAGCGTCAGTTTCAAACGGCTTGAATGAAGGAAGCGTTTTACCTGACACCATGACCGGTACTCTTCTACCTTCCAAAGCCTGTTGTCCCAACAAACACATGATCTGAGAAACATTGACGTTGGAACCTTTGGCTCCAGATAATGCCATCGACTGCATGGCGTTGTATGGGAACTTCTTCATGGTTCCACCAGGAACACACTTGGAAACGACCTTGGAAGTGATGGTGTTGACCTTCGACTGGGTCACGGCATCAAGGATACCCAACTTGTTGTCGTCTCTCAAGATCTCTTCCAATCTCTTCAAAAGCTCTTTGTCGTTGGCATTAGGAGAAGCAGCCAAGTTGGTGACTTCCTTGGCTGCGGCCTTACCAATATCAATGGACTCCTTCAAGATCTCGTTTCTCCACTGGTTACCTTCGTCCGTAAGTCTCAAGTCGTCCATACCACAAGTAAGTGCACACATGGTGGTGTAGTTGGTAAAGAGTCTACCTAAAACACTGAGACACTTGGAAGCCGAAGAAGGACCATAAACTTCATGCAAAGAGTGGACAATACCGAACTGAGACGAACCGTATTGAGACTTATCCAATATACCACACAAGAACTCGCCGTTACGGAACAACACCTCGTTTTCTTCGGAGGAGGCGCCCCAGTACTCGTTCTTGATCTTGTTCTTCGAAATAAGGTTGATACCAGGAACGTCTGGCGGAGTGATGTTTTTCAAAATAGTAGTAATCACCTGCTTACCAGTCCACAAAGGTTCGGGCTTGAACACAGTAGGTGGCACAGTGACGATTCTGTGGTTGGTGGTGTGGCCGTCTTCAGGTCTCAAGCACCCGTAGATCAACTGCTGGTAGGTTTCTCTGGTAAAGAACGTATCCTTGCTGGTCAACCAAACACCGGCCGATATATGATCTTGAATCAACCCTCTCAATGGAGCACCCGAAGTGGGGGTAAGGTACTGTGAGTCTGTGTTGGCCAAGTTAAGAGCTTCGGACTTGGCATTTTCGTTCTGGGGGAAGTGCATATTCATCTCGTCACCGTCGAAATCCGCATTATAAGCGTTGGTATTGGCATAGTGCAATCTCAATGTCTTTTCTCCTGGCAACACCCTGACTTTATGTCCCATCATGGAGGCCTTGTGCAATGTAGGCTGACGGTTCATGATCACCACGTCGTTGTTCTTGATATGACGATACACTTTCTTGCCTACGCCCGAAGTCAACCCCAAGTTGGTGCCGTCGCTTCCCGGAGTCATCAACTGGTTGGCCAAAGTCTTTCTCTGTTCCAAAGTCATGCCTTCCAACGACACCAAAGAACCGTCTTCGTTCTGGATCGAGATGGCTCCGGGCCACTTGGTGGCACCGTTGATCACCGCCTTTCTCAATTCACTCACATTGTAGGCAGTCACCGGCTCGGGATACGTCAACTTCTTGGCAAACACCGGTGGGATACCGATCTCGTTGGTTTCCAAGTTGGGGTCGGGAGAGATAACCGATCTGGCTGCGTAGTTAACTCTCTTACCCATCATATGCTTTCTGAACAAACCTTCTTTCTTCTCCAATACCTGCTTGATACCCGGTGTAGGCACCTTACCGGCCTGGGCATTTTGATTCTTGGTGGAGTCAATAAACGCATTGACATCATTCTGGATCGTCACGAACGAGTTCATCAACCTGTTGAATATGATCTTGCGGTCATCAACCGACAACTTGCCCTTCTGCATATTGGAGATCTGGTCGTTGAGGTCTCTGATCAAAAGCGAGGTTTTAAGGATGTTGGACAACAACTCGTTCTGGGAGTTCTCGTGGATCTCATCTCCCAACTTCGATGGCAATCTAAATCTAGTTGGTGGCACCAACAAGTTCTGCTTGAAAAAGATATCACCCGAAATCTCCTTGGAGTTCATTGGTCTGGAATGGAACACTTTCTGGAGAATAGCCTGTTCGTTCTTAAACACGGCCCTCAACACGTTTCTGACTTCAGTAGACAAAACGTATTTGCTTCCTCCCTTGTGCTTGATATTAGGCATCGAGGTGGTGTCGTCGGACTTGCTGGCGGCTGCGGCCTTCATCATGTCAGGTCTTTGAATCCCCTTGACTCTATTATTACTGATCTGCTTGTCAGTCAACGAGTTTTCAAAGATCTTGACAAATCCATCCTTTCTGTAGCCAGGCGAATACATGCCACAGTTGTCACACTTGGGCCTACTGAGTAATCTCTTGTAGTACTTGTGGATGGTCTCTTTTCTTTCTTCACTTATACTGGAAGTCACAGTACCGTGTTCGCTGGCTCTGCCTTCGCTGATGGCCTTGGCAATACTGGTTTGCACAAACAATTCTCTGCGCTCACGCAATTGCTGCTTGGACTTGGAGTCCATGCTGGATGAGTAATCTTCTTCGTCGTCTTGTTCACTGGTGTTGGTAGGAATCATGTTTTCAAGCTCAACGCACTCCAACAACAATCCGTACTGGATGAGCTGCAATTTGCACTCGTAAAGATGACTCTCAAGGGAGCTTAATTTGAAGTGATGGCAGTAGAGGCACGAGGCTCTTAAGAAGATGTAAAGTTGGTTGAAAAACAACGGGTTGTAGACTGGGACTGGTAGCTCAATATGTCCCAAGTGGCCCGGGCAAAACTTTTCCTCTAAACCACATGTGGTACAGACATTCTTGAGAAATGCTCCGAGCGATAAATCGTATAAACCGCCGGCAATGGGGTGGCCCAAATTGTCAAAAACGATGGGATTTGAAATCTGCTTGGCCGACAACTTTCTGATCTCGCTGTCGGACAAGACCTCAAAATCCACGCTAGTGATTTCGGATCCTACCGGCTTCGAAATATCCATGTTTGTTGCTTGACAGATGATTGAAAAGTCTAAAATTTGATATCTCATCGAAAAAAAGTATTCGTGAAGCACGTGATGCCATCGGCTCACGTGAATGAAAAACAATTATGCTACTTCAAATTGTCTACGATCTCAACCGTACTCTACTTACTTAAATAGCCAACCAATATCTGACATACTTTAGATCAGTATCCTCTACTATACATTGCACTTCAATATTATACAATGTACTATACTTCTGATCTACAGTACTATTCTCTACAAGTCTATTTTTCAATACTGTATTAAAACATAATTACTCATCGGAATCTTTTTTTCCACGGTGAAGTCCCTTCTTGAAAGCTCCTCCAAGACCCTTTCCAACAGTTCCAACTCCCTTGATAACACCCTTACCGGCACCAGCACCAACGTGGCCAACCGAGCCAATGGCCGTACCGAGATGACCCGAAGAAACAGCTCTTATATTCAAGACAAATTCAGGCTTGAAACTGACTTTGAAGAATGCTTTTCCGCCAAACGATTCGTCTTCAGGGACAATCTCGGTTTCAAGCTCAACAGCAGTGCCGTCGGTAGGAACGTCGGCCAATTTGATTTTACCAAGGCCAAGGAAATCGTCCTTTTCAGGACCAATATCCCAATCGTAGACTTCTACTCTGACATAGGAATCGTACTTGTTGACCACTTCGACGGTGGCAGTCTCGTTAAACGTAGGATCAAGCGTTCTCTTGACCTTCTTGGTTTTATGGAACGAGTCCTTTTCGGTGTTCAAAAAGACCTCGATGTATGGATCGGATTTACCGTTTCTGTCGGCCGAAATCAAGTTTTCGGCACGAAGGATTTCTACAGTAGCCACACCGGAGTTATTGATCGAGTCCTGAGGTGGAATCTCCGATTGGTAGATGATAGGAACCCAAGAACTTTGGATCTTGAAACTGGCAGAACCTCCGGAGCCTGACAATTCCACAGTAGTTGGCTCATGGAACCCGTTTTGAACCAATTGCTGTGTAGTCATGGTGGCTTCAGCAAGAGCCTTGTCGAGTCTAGTGGCTTCCTTATCTTTGACCAATCTAAAGTGGGCCTTAGACCAGTCCAATTCTCTGATAATCACGTCACCGGTGTGAGCCACCTTATTGTTACCACTCTTTAACTTGTGAGAGACGTAGTCGTGAAGACCGTGGTTGTCAAAGAATATTTGAAGATATAAGTTCTCTTTGAAGGAGTTGCCTTCCACGACTTCAAATATGAATACACCGCTCTTATACTCCATCAACTCTTCCAAAGGCAAGTTCAATTTCGAGTCTGATTCTTCGTCGTCCAACTCCTCAAGTTCTTCCTTGGTCTGATCATCCTCGGCAGTCTTTTCTTCTTCCATTCCGGCAGGAGCACTCTCGGCCTTGTGCTGCTTGTTCTTGTCTTCCTTCTCCTTCTTCTCTCTTTCTTTCTCGGCCTCTTCCTTAGCTTCTTCCTCGTCCTTGATATCTTGTAAGGTCTTTACCGGCAATGTAGGATAGAAAGAGATCGAGTAGGTAACAGTACCTTTTGGACCCTTCTTGTGAATCAACTTGGACTCTCTCTTTTCTTGGTCGACATATTCAATGTACTGACCAGTTTCGTTCTTACTGATGAACTGGTTCAATTTGACATCAAAGGCACCCAAAGTACGGTCAGGAGAGTGCTTTTCAACGTCCATAACATCAATGGTCAATTTCTGGTTAGGTGAAGATATAGTGAAGTAGTGGATTTCGTTCCAAGTAGGATTCAAAGTCGAATCGGCCGCAACGGTTCTGGATCTTTGCGATCCGTTGACAAGCACTCTGGCATAAGGATCAACCTTACCGATATGTTCCAAGTTACGCAAGTCTTCTGCCTTGTCAATACTCAATCTTACAACACCAATAGGAGGAGTGTAGCCACCAGAACCACTGGCATCGATCAATGCCACTGGCTTCCAGGTAGCCTTAACTCTGACTTCACCACCCTTAGCTAATGGGAACCAGGTCTGGTCAACTTGAGTAGCGTCAATAAGCTCATTGAGTCTAAGATTAAGCTTTCCAATAATCTTGGAGGATTTGTCTCTAACCATAATCTTGACCTTTGACTTGGCTCTGTTTTCTACAATCTTTTCATAAGAGGCACCCCAACCAGGATTGTTGGTATTCTTTTGAACACCCGTGGTAACGACCTTTTCATTGCCAAAGAAAACTTCGGCGTATGTGGAAGCACCTTTGTCGTTGTTGGATGGCAAGTGTCTGGCCTCAACCACTTCAATTCTGGTGATACCAGTGTTCAAGTCTGGTGGTGGGATAACGGCACCGTCGACTTGTTTGGTGGCTTCGATGGTAGGCATGAACTGTAATCCGAAATCCAATTCACCGACTGGCTTGTTGTTTCTGATAAATGGAGCACTCAAATCATCTTGCTTGTTGTTTTCCAACAAACACTCCAAGTCGAATTGAATGGAACCAACGACCTTATCTTTTCTAAATTCATTATAATCAATAACACTGATATTGAGTGGATCAGATAACGACTTGACAGGAATGTAGTAGAACTCGTTCCATTGAGCATGGTCGGTGTCGTACTTGATGGTACTCTTGGCCAAGACCTCGGTATTGAAACCCATAGTAAGGTACGGATCAAGAGTGTTACCAATAGCCTTGAAGCCCTTTAATCTGCTAGCAGACTTGATGGTAATGCCCAAGACACCGATTGAAGAGTCCAAGGCGTTACCAGCCATCAATTGCTGGACATTTAATTGGAAAGACAATGGGGCGAACAAAATAGCACCGACGTACTTTTTAATCATTTCGTTAAGCAAAGGATATAATCCAGGAAAGTTGATAATTTCCCAGTTGAAAATGGAGTCACCCAAGACCTTGGTATTGAAATCGATGTATGGAGCTTCCAATAACGAGACATTGATGGTTTCAATATGAGGAAAAGACGACATCATTCTCATTCTTATTCTTGCCAAACCAGATACAGAAACGTCAGAAACAGATACAGGAATCGTGAAACCAAATAACTTGGCCTTGACAACTGCTTTTTGGTTGACTCTATTTTTCATCTGTTTGGTATTGGAATCAGACAAAGAGTTGGGAGTGAAAGAAAATCCCCAGTCCATAACCACAATATCGTCATTAGTACCGTGGAGAGTCTTTACAGTGTCGATTCTAGGGGGTTTTGTACCTGCAGTAAAGGTATCTATCCACAAGGCTTTTACAAAGGCAGGAGCAGGAGAAGCAGCCAAAATGGGGTTGGCTTGTTCACATACTATTTGCGAAATGGAAGGTTCCAAAAAGTGCCAGAACTTTTCCAAGAAGTTGTTGAGCCAGTCGATAGTTTCGTAGTCGTTTTCGATAGACTTGATGGAAAACTCTCTTTGGGCTTGTTCTCTAAGTCTCGTACGGTACCTTCTCATGGAGGTACGGTAGATCTGAGTGAATGTCAACATCACAAAAAATAACGGAGCCATGGAAAATCTAAACCATCCAATAAGCCATGAGAGCAATCCGGCAACAATCAAGTACCCGGCATTGTGGTACCAGTCACCGTAGGCAACAGAAGGAAGATACTTGTCAAGAATAGTGGTTTTCGACAACAAATCGGTGAGTTCATCGTCAAGTGTCAATGCATCTTCTTTGCTCCATCCACCCACTTCTTTCCATCCTCTGTAGGTGGGGTCAAGTGGCTCTCTGGGGGGAGGTTTTACCGAGTAATCTTCTTCACCAAGATCTTCCGAAGGAGTAAGATCGATAGTGGTTTCGACCTGTTCGGGTTCTTCACTTTTAACTTCGAGTTTTCCAGCAATTTGGTCGGGGTCTTCGGCCTTTACTTGCTCTGGTGGCACTAAAATCTCATTAGGCTTTGTGTTAGTAAGAAAGTGGAAAAAAAGGAATTGATGAACTGGAAAATAGAATCGTATCAGTTGAATCTATGGTACTTACATTGGTGCCTGAGGAAGGATTTGCAGCAGACATATTGATACACGGCGGACGGCCTTTGGTTGTTAAAGGAATGTCACAACAGTTGATTTTCGGTCGCACCAGGCAGCTGTGCCTGAATTGTCACGTGAGAGTTAAAATTGGAGTAGACCAAAAGGCTGGGAAGACACGGCAAGTAAAAAGAGTAAAAAGTAGAGTAGAGTAGAGTAGAGTGGTTTCGTTCTGGTATGGCTTGTCTTAGAAAAACCTGTAAGGCTGTGTAAGCGGTCTGTAGGGGTGTATGGTGGTGGAAATGATTTAAGTCAGCGAAGGTTTGGACCCTCGGAAGTCGGAGCTCAACAGCAATGAATTTCGTTGATTGCGCCGCTCCGCTAAAAAATAGAACAAGTGGGGCTGATAAGGTGTTAAATGGCCAACAATTACCGGAACTCAACTAATTGGTATATTAACTAATATTTCTAGATTAGTAACTGACAATATTCAGCTAATATACAGTAAAGTACTGTCTTTTCTGGCATAATTGAAGGCATCACCACTAATCCTTGAACATACTATAATTGAAATAGTATGTTGAAGAATTAATTAACATCAACGTCAGTTAATATATTTGATGGTAAAGCGAGTAATTTAGTTGTTAGTTAAGTTACTAGAGTGTTTCAATTAGAAAAAAAGTTAAACCCTAACTGTCTAATTTCTTCATAGATCGCATAGAAATATTTCGTGTGAAATTTATCAACACGCGATTACACGCATAACCACCAAGAGTCTGTCGATACACTAGGACAACCACAATACCAAACACCTGGTCCACTATCACTGTAAAAGAGCAACGAGTGGCCTTCGCACACCTATTATATTAGTACAGATCAATCCGTGGCGTTTACGTTGGTGTCAATTGGTAACACTTCTGTCTTGTCTTCATTCAATCTCTTGTGTTTGCTTTTCAATATCTCTTCATAATATGACAATATGTTTTCTTCGCTTGCTAATATCTGGCCATCCTTTTCCTCACCTTCCGCAATCATATCTTCAACTTCCTGAAGACTGTTATAGTTTTTACCTTCCATGCCGTTCCAGCCAACCGCATCGGCGTATTCATTAGAAATCTTAAGATATTTACCATCGGGTCCGACTGCCCCACACAGAAACCACTCATTATTAATCTTATATTGACCTGTGTTAACTTGAAGCATAAGCAAATCACCCACATTAATGCCGGCGGGACCAGATTCATAGTATATTACCTGAGTGCCGTTGAATAGTTCAGCCATGTATGGGTAATCCACCTTCTTATTTAATATTGGATAACCTAGTTTACTCCAGTCTGTGTTGTTAAAAAGTATAGGCTTTGCGTTGCTGACTACAGCTTCGCAAGATTCCAACAGCATAAAAGCAAGTAATGAATTTGTAATGATCTTTATTGTATTACGATAAAATTGATAATTAACAGTTATTGATCTGTTTGAATCGATAAGTGGTCTTGTTTTGTAAGGCCTTTTAGAAATAACTATTTAATGAGGGTAAAGGTGGGCTATATAAAGAGCCCAGAAAATGATTTCGTCTAGAGAATTGTGGTCGATAGGGGTAATGTTTAAGCTTTTCAGCCGAGGCGTATTAACAGGTCCTAGTTTCATGAATTACCACATACAAAACCCACTAATCAATCTTTGAAATAAAATAATTCATTAATCTTATATTTAATAATATAATGATTAAAGTTTGTAGACTTATCATTGACTATAAGACTATACATATTTTATGTATAGCTTATCAGCCTACCCTCCCGATTTATTATCCCAAGTTATATAAAGGTTATGGAGTTAAAGTTTGTAAACTTTGTCTCTCCGGGGGGGTGGGGCTATCATTGCTAATAATAACCCCCTTCAGGGGTTATCATTGATTATAAGACTATACATAAAATATGTATAACTTCAAAAAAGAAAGTTAACCTTGGCCGGCTATTAAACTTATATGAATGCCACCTCATAGAATGGGATCATGTATAACCCCCACCCTTACGTTAATTGACTTGACAACGGTTTTCAACATACATGTTTAATTTTCGAGCAAGTGTATAAAGTGACCATGCAAAGGGAGTATGCTCTCGGATGAGCAATCGAATTAGGAACATACGTTGGTAACTCCATGTAACATATGAAAGTATTTACGTGACACGGAAATATGGCCCGATCATGTGAATATATGGCTTCTAAAAGTTGGTGTCAATTGGTAACACTTCTGTCTTGTCTTCATTCAATCTCTTTTGTCTACTTTTCAACATCACTTCATAATATGACAATATGTTTTCTTCGCTTGCTAATATCTGGCCATCCTCTTTCTCCATTTCTGCAATCATGTCTTCAACTTCCTGAAGACTGTTATAGTTTTTACTTTCCATGCCGTTCAAGCCAACCGCATCGGCGTATTCATTAGAAAGCTTAAGATACTTACCATCGGGGCCGACTGCTCCACACAAAAACCACTCATTATTAATCTTGTTTTCACCTCCGTTAAGTTGAAGTATAAGCACATCACCCTCATTAATGCCGGCGGGTCCAGATTCATAGACTATTACCTGGGTGCCGTTGAATAGTTCAGTCAGGTATGGGTAATCTACCTTCTTATTTAATATCGGATAACCTAGCTTACTCCAGTCTGTGGTGCTAAAAAGTATAGGCTTTGCGTTGCTGACTACAGCTTTGCAAGATTTTATCAGCATGAAAGCAAGTAATAAAGTTGTAATGATCATTTTTGTATTTCGATAAAATTGACAATCAACAGTTATTAATCTGTTAGAATCGTTAAATAATATATTGCTGGGTATTGCTGGGTAGCTTAATGGTATAAGCTGTTATTCCTTAACTTAAGTAGTTCTGTTGTTTTGTGAAATTAGCAAATGGTGGCTTTGATATTTTCTGCTGGAGTTTTATAGAAGATTGTTCTATGAAGCTGATTGTAGATTGACTTTGTATTGTAAGACCTTGTAGAAACTATTTATTAGGGGTGAAAGGTGGGCTCTTTATATAAACTAGGAAACGATCCTCTCGATAGAAAATAGGTCGGTAGGGGATGATAAGTGAGTTAAAAGTTATGGAAATAAAGTTTGTGAACTTTCAAACTTTATTTCTCTGAGGGATGGTTTATCATTGATTAGAAGACAATACATAAAATATGTGTAACGTATGAGGGTGGGTAAGCCCGGCTATTCTACTTATATAAATGCCGCCTCATAGAGGTGGCATCATCTATAACCCCCACCCGTACGTTAATTGACTTGACAACGGTTTTCAACACACATGTTTAATCTTCAGGAGTATGTTCGGGACATACGTTGGTAACTCCGTGTAACATGTGAAAATATTCTACGTGACACGGATATATATGAATGAATGGCACTTGATCTCTTAGATTTCTGACAGTCCCCCGAATCTTGACACTCTCAATTGAGTATCAATTAAGTTGAGATAAAGATTCCCCATCCATATTCTTACATAAACACTGTTATCTTCACTCTTCTGAATACGGCAGCAACAATGTTAGATAACCTAGGGTCAACACGATTGTATAGTATTCTTTCTCAAATTGAGCGTTAACTAGGCCCTTTGTCATAATATCAGCAATGTTCGCTTGTAGAATATATCTCAACTGAAAACCATAGATTCGAGTAATTTTTGACCTAATGAAAGCGTATGTTGACATGCTTTGATCTTCGGGTAGTTGGTGATGACAATCCTGTGCAAGTGTTGAAAACACTTTGATTATCTTCGTGTATACAGTGTTCACCGTCTGATCTAATTCGAGTAGTATGAATCGAACACAGCTTAATGATCTTAGGCTCTCATGTAATGCTACGACCTCAGCTTCATATGTACTGGTAGTAATGTTCTTTTGTTCCTTACTGTACCAGTCCACTAAGTTTCCATTCAAATAAAGTGTCATACCTGACAACGATTGACTTGATTTAAGTTAGCAAATGAAGCATCATAAAAACATTCAATCGGGCTTTATAGGTAGCTTGCTTGATGTCGTGTTCCTTTTTTAGAACACCCAGCGACAATATATTATCCTTGTATCATCCTTCGGCTTCTCAACAATATCATACACGTCCTTTTCGAGTAAGCTGTTGAGCTTTTTTTCCATAGCTGAAATTGAGCTTGTGCCTGTTGGCTGATAATACAATGAAGGCAGTCTCGTGTACTGAGCCTTCATTGCGTCCCTTATCTGAATCCTCCAAGAACGTTGTTGAGCCTTCTGCGCTTTTCAACAGTAGATTCGGGAAGTTGTAGGTGTAGATCTACTTCGACGATTATTTATGGGTTTGACTTGAAAATTCTGTCTAACCTTGGTCAAAGTACCCTTTTTGGGTTTATTGGCTAATCCAGTCAACCGGTATGTTGGTCTTGCTTTGGATACAGCATCTTGCATATCCTTCTCAGCTTATTTTATGTCACTCACCGAAGTTATAGTACCGTCGGAAGTGTCAAGTTCTTCTTTTAGCTCTCAAATGTCGCGGGTCGCTATCGGTCTTTTCCTATTAAAGTGAACATTCTGTGATTCTGATCAGGTTCTATGCTGCCTGGACATTCCAGCAAAGTAGGGTGTTCCACCGTCTGGCGATCTGCTAAGATGGTCGTTATTTTGATCGAATAGTTCCTCACTACCAACTTGAAGCAGATCATCAACTCTAGTACTCAGATCGCTGACTGAAGTGATATCAGTACTGGGTAACTTGTGATCATCGTTTTTGACCTCTCACCGAAGGAATCAGAGCAATCATCTTCAGAGTCGTGTATCTGAATAGCTCAGGTAACTATAGGCCAATAGATAGTACTTCTGAATGTGTCATGTGTGGATAGAGCGTGTAGATGTTGATAAGTGCCAGAGTTCACTTGTATTGGCTAAAAAAAATGTAAAAAAACGTAAAAAATAAAACATACAAAATAATAGAAGCATGTCAAAATCTTCAAACACACTACAATACTCTAGGAGGTAACTCCGCAATCTCTTTGGGCGGAACCCACTACGTAGAGCTGGATTTGTAGCATCCACAGTAGTGAGTACTCATATCCTCCTTACTGGAATCAACTCAGAAATCACAATGGTACCATTAGGCAGAAGTTCGGCCTTCGTCAGACAAAACCTAATTTTCAGGTAGTTATTTAATCTTAGATCAACTACAAACTTAAATTTACTATGAGGATAACAAAAAACCTTTGAAACTCAAGAGATGACAAGTAGAATAGTTTCTTACACTTATTTCCAGCCATACAGTGTATTCTTAGCTACTTCTTTTAGTACATCCTAGCTGTCACTTTATCTCCGTCTTCACGTTTCAATATGGCGGGGTTATGAAGTTTTAGCCGTGCGAATTTAAGCGACCCTGAAATTCTGAATTTCAAAAATATTTATATCTATTAATTATTCTATAAAATGGCGGGGGAGAGTGTTAATGAACCGGTAGTCTACTCCGATGTTGAGCCAGAGGAAATAACTGACTCTGAAGACGAAGATGAGTTTGTAAGAAAGTATGGAGACATCAATTTCCAGTATATCAAAAAGCCCAAGGATGCCGTTTGGTTTATCAGGCCCCATGCGTTGAATTATTTTAAGGACGGGGTGCTTTATCGGACCAAAGGTGAGCGGACATCCTCAAAAACCGAAATGTTTCTTGATCTTATGTACGTTGGAATCATATCTAACTTGGCCGGTGAAGCCTGCGAGGATCCCACTGGGTTGGCGTTACTCAAGTACATACTTCTCTTTGCTCCGGCATGGCAAGTGTGGTCCGATATCAAAGACTTCACCAACTACTACTATAACGAGGACTTGTCGCAAAAGGTATACATTTTTTGGATTCTTTGTCTCTTGACGTTGTACATTAACAGTCACGACCGGGTGTGGCAAAACAGGTCCGGCGCAGTCTTGACTATAGTGCCGTATATCTTGTGCCGCTTGTCACTAGCGGTCAGTTTGATGGTGTACACCTTCTTTATTCCAGAACACCGGTTCCAGCAACGGGTTTATTCCGCCACTATCGTGGTCAACTGCGCCCTCTGGGTGATAGTAATATTCGTACGGAACAGGGTCAAGGTAGCTCTTGCCGTTGTGTTCATATTCTTGGAGCAAGTAAGCTACTTCACGGCGTTCCATCCATGGTTCAAGCGTAAGTTCGGCTTGACCATGTCGACGGCCATCAACATCGAGCACGAAGTTGAACGATACACCGTGTTTGTCACCATTGCCATTGGTGAGTTTCTCTACAAGGTGGTTGCAACCAATCCATTGGGAGCGGGCTTTTCGTCCAAATACGCTAGGGGAATTTTTTTGATCTGGATCGCATATGTACTGTTCTGGCTCTATACTTACGGGTCCACT
This sequence comes from Suhomyces pyralidae, assembly GCA_003706505.3. Classification (NCBI taxonomy): domain Eukaryota; kingdom Fungi; phylum Ascomycota; class Pichiomycetes; order Serinales; family Debaryomycetaceae; genus Suhomyces; species Suhomyces pyralidae. Next base: position 497,160 of record PPLO03000009.1, on the reverse strand, counting down.
TGCAAGAAAGCCACCCATGCTTTGAGACACAGCGGGCTTACGGCGTGCTTGTGGATTTATGCCCATTTTCCCTTGGCTGCAGCGTTGGTTTTGGCTGCAGATGCTGGTGGTGACTTGGTATCAATGGAGTTGGAACATCCAGACAAATTGTACGGGCTCTCGTTCTATTTTACTGGAGGCTTGGGCGTATCTTTGGTTAGCATGTGTGTTCTTGGGCTTCTTGACGTGTCGCGGGATCCGCCCGACTTGCTAATCATCCCCAAATTCTGGCGTATTATATGGAGGGCTCCGTTTGGAATTGGTATAGCATGCCTTAGTTTTGCTAAGTTGAATCCCACAGTGTTGATGGGGATTATTGTGGCGCTCTATACTGTGTTGTTGTGCTTCGAAAGTATCACTTCCACACCCAGAAACTGCTTAAATTTTGTTCGATAACTCTTTGTTCAGCAGCAAACTTCATTTCTTGTATAGTACCACTTGATTAATAGCCAGCCAAGCTTATCAAATCCACTAAATGGCCCTTTTTAATGTAAGTAATTTCATCGCTATTGTGTATATCTTGTTTGCTAGCGTGTCCGCGGTACAACCTAGGCTTGCCTCCTCTGACAAATTCAAGCTGTTTTTGGAGCTGATCTTTGTGGGCCCTTACAGCTTTTAGTATCTCTTTCAGGCTACCATTATCATCGAGCCTAATTTTTCGCGTCAATGTCGAAATGAATGCCCGATATACACGATCTACCACATCGTCTGAAAGCTTCATGAATGAGCCTTTGGAAACAGGAACCTTCATCTTACTAGGCTGTTTTAGGTGATTATTGATAAAGCTTAAAAGTTTGGTCGAAAGCTCTACGTCAAACATATTCTTGTCGCCTTGTGGAAATAATAAAGTGTCGTGGTTGATTTCGTACAAGTAATCATGAATGCTTATGATCCGGTTGACAAGATCCACCAAATCGTCCAACAGCCACTGATTTCCATGCTCGTAGCTAATAAACCGGTCTAGAACAATCTGAGCTACTCTGGTGGTCAAAGGAAGCTTGAACTCTTTTTCCATGTACTCAAGTATATTGGCTACTTGTTCGTAGGTGCCATTGTTACAAATTTGCTCAATAAACGGCCGAAACGTCCCTTCTGTAGGCACCAACCTGTAACTTTCTTTACATCCAGTTATGTTCCTGATATTGCTCAAAATTGTGATGAGCTGGGCGTGTAACCTTTTGTCCTCTGGCGTAAGAAGCTTGTATACGACGGACTCGGAGTCTTCTTCTTGTGCCTGGTGGTGCTGAAAAACCTTAGTGACAAGCTGTTCCCCAAGTCTTTGCTGGCCAGAACAGCACAAGCACTTTATCACCTTGTTAATAAGGGTAATATCAACAGTTTCCAGGGGTATCGAATCAATGACCCTACTCAAAGCCTCAGGAACGTTGCCACTGTATTGGGTTGAAATGTACTCGAGTACTAGTGAAAAAGTGGCAGAATTTGCTCGAACTTTTTTACTATTGCCTTCTAATCTAAGCCCTAGATCGTCAAGTATATCACCAATGATATCTTGCTGTTCGTGCCGTATCGCATGAAAGAGTAGCACATTTAAACTATCGACGGGCACAGTCCCTAGCAGCTGAGCCAGCATCGACCGCTTGATCTGCTGGTAGATATCCCAATGAAACTGACTATATCCTGTCAAACTTGAGTCGTCTGGTAAGGTACTTTTAATTTTGTCCACAATGGATTTTTTGTCCTTGAAAAAACTGATATAAACCAAATGGTTTTGTTCTGATATGGTAAGCTGGATATCTTGATTCCTCATATCATCAAATAACTTGGTGACCATATTGATATATTCGGTTCTTCTCGCTATCATTTCATTAAACGACCCGAGAATTCCCGGTTTGGACTGCTTGTTGGCAAGATACGACTTCGAAATTGCGTTCGGTCGTATGAAATCGTCCTTGCTTAAGAATTTGGTCAAGAATTGCTCGAAATGGGGATATTCTACCTGTAAGGGCTGGGGCGAAGGTAAGTCGTAGAATGCCTTGAATATCTTGGAATGGTTGACACTGTCGTATTTTTTGCGATTGTGGGGCATATCTATCACCTTACGAGTCATATCAACATTCAAATCCGGACTCGAGTGTTTCTTTAGTGAATACAATTGCCTGATGAAATCATTGTACTTGGTAGTGGTGGGAGGACGACTTACGTGATAAGAAGCGAAAAGTTGCTTTCTTTCAGCAAGAATCTTGTTCTCAAGGGTCTGCAAGCCCAAATCACCTTCTTTACTTAGAAGTTTCCATAATTCATCCTTGGAATCTCTTATATTATGGTGCAGTTGCAACTGCGACTGGTACTGGTCTATGAGACGGTTCACGATAGTCAATAAACTTTGGGGCCGGCTAGCCTGTGACTTTTCTAGTACGTCAGCCAAACCAGCCACCGACCTCTCTAGCCCAGCCTGTGCCCTAGTACTGAACCGGCGGATCATGACGTATGATATGCTATATCAGCGTAGTGTCGTAGTAATCCTGATGGTGTGTACGTAATTTCTTACGTCAGCAAATCGAAATTTTTCGGCCAAACCTCAGTGAACTTTTCACTAGCACAAGACTCTAGGGTACGGCGAAACTACACGTTCATATGAAGATTCAAACAAAAGCTACTAGCGTGTTAGAGAGAACGTCGCACTATCTCAAGGTGGGTGTTTTGAAACTGAAACCTACCTGGTACGACATCGTCGGTGCTTATCCCCCACACACCGATTTGACCAAGAAACCAAAGGTTATTGAGAACAACTTGCAAAAACCAGACCCTGCCCAGCTCATAGGCACTCAAGACAACATCACCGGTACATACAAGACCAGAGCTTCTTCTAATGACAAAAAACACCAGAATAACTCCATTGGCAGAGTGCCCAAGTTGCAGTTCTTGGAGGATCAGTTAAGAGATGTGTTCTATCACCAGCATCCATGGGAATTTTCCAGACCAAAGAACTTGGTGGAGTCCAAAGGTGACGATATACTCAGATGTGACTGGTCCACTATGTTACAATTCAACAAGCCATTGGACGGTGAGTCGGTTGTGCAGAGAACCATGTGGTTATTGACCAAGTCTGGCAAGCCCTACACTCTTTTCGAAGCTTACGATAGCGCCAGATTCGAGTTCTACAAGTTGAGAATGCAGGAAGAAATGAACAGCAGTGTTTCGAGGGAAGAATCTGGCATGTACGGTGCTGTTTACCCAACCACCAACATCGAATGGGGTATCTTGCAAGAACAAGAGCATGTTAACAGCTGGGCCGAAATTGCCAGTGAAAAGACTAAGATCTCGCAAGCTAACCAGGATAGAAACAATGCTTCTGTGGGCAACACCGAAGACGAAACCTTGAAGGTGCAGAAGTCGATTTGGGAGTCTGCCTTTGAAATCAATGAAGAAAAAGAAAAGGCTGAATAAATGTGAAGCTGAAGCAGATAAGTGTATATAGAATAGAGTAGTAAATAACAAAATAAATTAATACGAATTTAAGTGAAGAAAACAGGGGCTGCTAAATGAGGAAAAGAATAATCCACTCAGTTTCAACACGAAGATATAACTTTTATCGCTGTCAGTTGTATACTCGCAAAACTCAATTCATTCATCATTTTCAGTACCCTGTTCAGAAAGAATGTCGAAACCTAACATTTGCTTTTGAGCCAACAAGTTCAATTCTTAGACTAAATTTAGTACTTATATCGAATTCATGTAATTAATGTGATGAAGAAAAGCTTGACTAAAAGCATGGCAACATTCAATCCAGATAGTGACTAATTTGCTACTATCTCCTGAAGTTATTTCAGATGCAACAGTTCCGATTGTGGCGAGAGGTAGCGAGATAGTTTGGCCGCGACAGATTTAAAGAAAAGGTGAGAAGGAGGATGATGGGTACAGAAGGAAACTAAGACGAGAGTTCAAGTGCATATCAACAGACAAAAGTCTTCCAAATCTAGTTTCACCATAATTTATCTCATTCTTCTTGTCTCTGATTTTATTACTCGTTTTGTCCCTAGTTCTACTGTCTATGATCTATGCAATATCGTATATTGGTTATTAAATACATGTTGACCAGACTACCATTAATCATCAGATCTTGTAGTTCTTGGTTTAATCTTTAATCTTCTTTTGGTGATTTGGTTTAATGGTGTTCATCGTGGTGTTCGTCCTTTAAGACAAATTTCTCGTACGCAAGGTACACGGTGAATGCACCAACGGCAATCCCAAATCCAGGGAAAGCGTTTTTGAATCTGTTGAAGCGGCTGAATTGGCCCTCATATCTCCAGGCGTCTCTTTTGGCCCATGGGTTGGATGGCATCTTGATCTTACTGTTTAGCCAGTTTCCATAATTGTCAATCTAAAAGGTTTCATTGGCGAGAGCGCGGCTTACGTAAGCTGCCATCTCACCACTGTCCAACCGCTATAAGCTTCGATTTACGATTTGTGCAGTACTGAAATATATTGAGAGAACGTCTTAAGACGGTGACATAAAAAAATACCTTAAATCTGAAATGAAAAATATACCCTAATCTTTTCTGCCTCTCCCACCGCTGGAGCCCACACGATTGGAAGAGGAGGCGTTGAGAATGGTTGTTTGGCCGCTGGAGTCCACGCGGTAGTGGGTTTTCAGGTGCTGGGCCAAGTTATCGGACCTGGAAAACTTCTTGTCGCAGTACTTGCAAAGAAATGGTCTAATGTTGGAATGGACTGATCTGACATGTCTTTTCAAGTGTTCTGATCTCTTGAACTGCTTGTCGCATTCAGTACAGAGAAATGCGCCCTGCGAGTTTTGGGCCACCGTCGACGACGAGGGCATGGTTGGAACTTCGTTCATCTTGGTTTTGTCTTTATTGTGATCTTCAAATTCTACGTTCGATGGACTGGACCCGACCTTTCTTCTGGAGTCATCCAACTGAATCGAAGGGGCATAGTTCATGGATGCTTCCAACTTAGAAATATCGCTGGCCAATTTGGAGGGAGACTCGTAAGTGTTGGACGATTTTCTCCTTTTGGTGTTCTTCTTCTGGCCGGCAGGAAGGACATAGGTTTTGGATGGAGGCACCATTGACGATGACGGAGACGTGGCGATTTCGCTGTTGTCGAAATCTGCATCGACTTGGCGGTTTTCGAGATCGCTGATGATTGCTTGCTGGGATATTACCGAGGGGCTCGACATCTGAAGAGAGTTTCTTCTTTTGCTGACGCCGCCATAAGAGCCATGCGACGAGAACGAGTGTGGTCTATTTCTTACAGTGGGCGCGCTGGTTGTGTTGCTGAATGACTGGTAGTTACCCTTTATAATGCCCGTGGGATTCACCACTATCTTGGTGGCATCGTCAGTGTTGGTAGGATCCGAAGACTCAAGGTCGTCTTCGGATTTTACGGTCTGAAGCGTATTGTTGAGCCAGTACGAAATGGCATTGTAGCACTCATCGTTCATTTTGAAGTCAAACTTAGGAGTGCGATACTGGTTCTTCGACAATAAATTGTTCAAATTGACACCGTTCGATAGAGGCAATGAGGCTGGCGAACTTTGATTAGGCAAGCTCGGGATCTTGGGAACCGGCATCGAACTAGGTGTGTCTTTAAATTGTTGAGTCACAGTGGCAGTGGAAGAAGGCAGGGACGAGTTGTTGATGGCAAACAACGTGGTCAAGGCGGGTGACGACATAGAGGTGAGGATCTTGTTGGAAGATGTGAATAATTTGCGGGGATTGATTGTTCTTTCGGAGTCCCGTCCCCTGCCATTTATAGACTCGGAAGAGGTACTAATGGAAGAAGAACCAATAGAAGTACCAATAGACTGAGAGATACTGTTTGATGGTTCTTTCTGTTCGATGGGTTGTGTGTTTGGTTCGAAGTTTGCTACGTCCTTGTTGAGATTGTCCAACGCTAAGTTGAAGTTGTAATTGAACTCGTTTTCGTCTGTCCTGGTGTTGTTGGTGGTATAATAATAATTGGGAACCAGGGTAGGATTAGTGCCTAGAGACTTTATAGAGAGAAGGTTGAGCTGGTCAACTGGAATGGTGGTGGAGTTGTGTCTGTTTTGGTCCGGCAGCTGGTTAATTTGGGGTGTGCTGAGCTGGTTCTGGAAAAAATTGTCGTTGTAGTTGAACTGTGGAGTGGGCGGGAACGTTGCCACCTTATCAGGAACAGACAAGTCAGGGGTGCCCAAGGTGGCGTTGGATAATGGAATGGAGGAAGTGGACGAGGACGTGGAGGGCGAGCCCGAAGGCTGGGTAAAGTTGTACTTGTACTCGCCGATTGCTTGGTTTTCGAAGAAAATCTCGTCGTTGAGGTGGAGAGTGTCGCCCAAAGCTTCGTTTGATAGCGGAACCGAGGTGGGCGTGGACGCCATCATCTTGTTGTACATGTCCGAATCGGTCTCCAAATCCATGGCATTTATGGAACCCAAGGCGTTGAGGTCGATTCCGGCGTCGTTGGAGTGGTACTCTTGGTCCATACTGTTGGCGTAGTACGACTGTGGCTGGGACAGTGTTGATTCTATCGGATACTCCATTACAAATTACTGGAGGCCAGGCGATAGGGCGGTTCTCGCGGTGAGTTGGAAGTTAAGCAGTTGGCTAAAGTGATTCGAATCGTTGATATGGAGGCACGAAGGTTCGATAGTTTGATCCACCGTAAAGAATAAACTAGCTAGGTTGATTAAAAAAACTTGAAAGAAGAAAAAGCTAGAATCAATTATCTGAAGAGAGCAGTTATTACTCTGATAAGAAAAAAAAAGAAACTGAGACAATTGTGGTGTGTACTCCACAGTGCGTTCATGTTAGAGTGAAGGAAAACATTCTAAAGTATGAACGGCTCTGACATATATAGCTACGGACTTGCTGGACTTGACATTCCTAGCTACTACAGTGACTAAGCAAGTGTACATACATCTGTGTATACAACTGGTCTACTGTATATACTACTGTATGCAATAGGTGGGCTGTTTCGGTGGACTGACGCAGTGCGGTGTAGTACAAACGTGCGAATGTCACTTGGCTATTATTAAAAGCACATGAGAATGGACCAACCCCGAGCCAACGGTGCTAGAAAAGTCCAATTGGTTTCTTTTAGTCGTTTCTCTGCCAATCAGTCATTTCTGAACGTAACGTGGGCCACAGCTTCGGCTATGACCATCTTATTGGCTGGTGAAACGGGACTGACGAGCTCCACCGAGGTTACCCGGCCCAACCCATATTTTCCGGATGCGCATATTCAAAAACATGCATGTAGTTTATCTCTAATAGGCCATCACAAAAGCGACAGCTATATGCTTAGTTGTACGCTGGGTGGGGTGTAGAACGCCTTCACAGGACTCTTCCCCTCAATCAATTATTATCCCGCACTCTAATCTTTCATATCTCTAATAAACCTCCAGCTATTACCTCTCTCACAGCTCTCTCACCCACCTGTTATTATCACGACACACTCCGGCTATCGCACCAGCGCTCGCAACTACAAGAGGGTCCTCGCACTAGTGGGCTTAATTTCAGAGTAGTATACCCTTCATTCCATAACCACAACTGTTTTTTGTTGGTGGCAAGTTATTTTTTCACCAGCAAGTACACGTGAGTAGATGTACTTGCACGCTACCAGGTCTAAACATTACTGGACCCTAGTAGTTGCATGAATCAACTCAATCTACTCTCGTAATGGCGTTTCAGCATAAATTCTTTTGTGACGCAGCTCTCTAATTCACCCAACGACAAATACCTTCGATATGACGCGCATGGGGTAAAATCAGAAGTATCCACAAGCCATATTTTATAAATAAAAAAAAGACTTCGAAAGCATTGCACTGGCACAGCTTTAAGTCAAAGATTTTGATTGTAACTAGAATGATATGAAGTTAATGGCTGGTTGATACCTTGCCATTGGGTCTATTGAATTTCGGCCTTCCAGTATTCATCATCATTTTACGTTTGCACAATCGGTATTGTTCCCAATTTGAATTATTTTTCCAATCATGAGTTTCAAATATTTTGCACCCATGAATAGGAGTGTCTCTGCACCAATCGCTCACTCCATCTACACACCTTCAATTCATTAACACACTTTGGACAGTTTTTGCTTCTACAGAGCATCTATTGGTGTCTCGGTTATCCAACTAATGACGCACGAGCGTCATCAGTCATATCCGTCTTTAATTAGACATCTCACGCCTGCGCAAGAAGAGCTTAATACTCTTCTATTGCTACGCCCTGTCCAACATTATTTGGGGGTTTTTGTTTTTGGGATCTCGTCAAAAAAGCTTGATCCGAATGACTACAAAGAGCTGGAATGGATTATAGTGACAAGCCCATTTTGCTTTGGACAAGGCATTTTTTAATGGCTTCTTCATTTACCAATTTTCTCATTTTTCTCCTTTTTTCTTGAGTATTCTCCTTTTGTACAGATCAAATACACATTACAATTAGCCACATGCACCTCTTGACAGCCTATACCGGGCTACCGATAGCATTAACTACCTACTTGCCATATGTACTACAGTATATCACCAATGCAACCTCAACTCTGATCCTTACGTAATTGTAACATGATAGATCGTCGCAGCTAGAAGCCCTTGCGCACACTGTGTACTCGAGACAATCGCATCATCGCTCGCAATTTCTGTTCCCGTCTTCAGCAATTTACGCCATTTATCCGATCTGCTTGCTTATTAAATTAGGACGCCGAAGAATTTTGCTACCAAGTGAGCTCATCCAAGCACAGAGACATCTCAACAGACATATGGATACAACGAAATATCCAGCACCTATAGGGCTGTTGGGTTGTCCTGTCGCTGAATCAACTCCTCTTTTCGTAGACTTGGTAGCCTTGATTACCGTATCATTATGTGAACACCCTCTATCGAAACGTGACCGTTCTCACATCCGCACATTTTTTGTCGCAACACTCCGAGATGTCACCACTAAGCAGCATACTTTCGAAGGATCTGCACATTTGTGGCATACTATAGCATACTACAGTTTACCTATCGTGACTGTGTCAGTGTTTACCGTATCTGAAACACTCATTAAACTACAACATTACGATTACTATTCCCAAGTAATCTAAATAAGCACACTTACTAGTTTCGGACTACCCATTCCGACCGATGTCCCTGATTCCAGAGCCACCTAGATCGCCCAGCACACTAAAGACCAGCCTTGATACACCCAGCCCCGATGACAAGAATTCGTTCAATGCATATGGAGCCCCAGATTGGAACGCCTCGTCGCTGACGGGCTCGCCCAGCACAGGCCGAAAGAAATCCAACTCCATTTCCAACGCCGTACTAGCGAGAGCAAACAACAAAAAGGTTTCTTTTAGTAACTACAGATCGCAAAACTCAAGCCAAGTGTTTCATTCGTCAAACTCCTCGTCAGCCTCAAACTCGGCCAGCTCATCCAGAAACTCCAGCGAACCAGACTTGACCACCTTGACAGAAACTGAACAACATCATGTTAATGAACATCAGCATTCCGGTCTCCCACATTCAAGTAGATCGGCTAAATTCACAACATCCGCTACTCCGTCGCCCAATATGATTACTCCTTCCATCAGCAACACCTCTTCATCCAACCTTACCAAACCAATAAGGAAGAACGCATTGAGAAAGTTACAGTCTTATCCGTTTTCCGAGAAAATGACCATGTCGCCGTCGCTAGACTCGCAGATTCTGGGCAACAACGACTCTTCGGCCTCCATTTCTAACTTGCCCGAGTTCAATAAACGGCCTCTTACAGATACTCCTATAGTTTCAAGTATGGCTTCTCCAATCACTCGAGAACAGTCCAGTGACGACGAGAACGACCAGAACGATCAAAGCGACCAGAACGAACAAAGCGACCAGAATGAATATCATCAAAAACGCTCCTCCGAAGCTATGCTTAAAACTAAAAACATCTCTCACCTCAACTTATCTGATCTCCAGTTGGAAAAACATCCGAAATCAGAAGATAATATGGCCCGTGTAAGCAAACCCAAGTCAGATTCAGTAAGTCCTATGACGTCAACTACTCAAGAACCTAGCACTGAGAGTTTGATCATTCCTGCTTCCAGTTCGGCAGATGATGTCAAAAAGCTTCAAATGGATAAAGAAACCAAAGAATCGTTGCTACAGGACGTTCCAATTGAAGTTCAGCAACAGTTTGAAAAGACCCCTTCCATTGAAAGACTAAAGAGCTTGTTGCTTACAAAGCCTCCTCCAAGTGCTAGAAAGGCTTACACTTTGAACATACCGGGGCAAACATCGTCCAAGACCTCGCCTGATGGTAAGATTGCTTCTGTAGACGTTGGCTCTAAACTAGTCATTGTCATGGTTGGATTGCCTGCTAGAGGTAAGAGTTATATCACCAATAAGCTAACCCGCTATTTGAATTGGTTACAGCATGATTGTAGAGTTTTCAATGTGGGAAACACTAGAAGAAAGGACAAAAACAATGTGGGCCCCGAAAACCAGCCTTTGCCCGATTCTAACACTCCAAACAACGAACAACAGACCCCTTCGCCAGAACTAAAAACCAACCCTCCTGAGGTTAAAAGAAAACTGCACGATGCTGATTTTTTTAGTCCTGATAACAAGACCTCGACGAACATGAGAGAAAAGTGGGCTATGGATACGTTGGAACAGTTGTTGGACTATGTGATTACAGGGCCTGGCTCTGTTGGTATATTTGATGCCACCAATTCCACAAAGCATCGTAGATTGAAGGTATTAAAAAGAATCCAGCAAAGAAGCAACGGCGAGCTCAAAGTCTTGTTTCTTGAAAGTATCTGTTCGGATCCTCTGATTATCGAGTCCAATATAAGATTGAAGTTATCGGGACCGGACTACAAAGATATGGACCCAGAATTGGCATTGAAGGACTTTGTGGGCAGATTACGCAACTATGAAAAGGCTTATGAGACTATAGACGAATGCGAAGAGTCTATCCCCGGATTTCAATATGTAAAGATGATTGACGTAGGGAAGAAGGTGGTGAGCTACAATATCCAAGGGTTTTTGGCATCACAAACGGTCTACTTCTTACTTAACTTCAACCTTTGTGAACGTCAAATTTGGATTACAAGACATGGTGAAAGTGTGGATAATTTGAGCGGCAGAATCGGCGGTGATTCTCATCTTACTAAGAGAGGCCAGCAATTCTCCAAGACTTTGGCTAAATTTATGAATTTCCAAAGACAAGAGTTCAGGAAGCAGCAGTTGGAGAGGTTCTCTTCAAGATTGGAACTCAAGTACAACTCTATTTTCAACGATAAAGACATCGCCAATATCGACAACATTCCCACCGAACCCAACTTCTGTGTGTGGACATCCATGCTTACTCGTGCCATTGAAACCGGTCAATATTTCAACGATCACTTGTATTCTATCAAAGAAATGAGAATGTTGAACGAGTTGGGTGGTGGTAAGTTTGAAGGTTTGACATATGATGAAATCCAAAAGAAGTATCCTAAAGAGTTCCAATCGAGACTTCGCAATAAGTTAAGCTACAGGTACCCAGGAGTGGGAGGCGAGTCCTACCTAGATGTTTTAACCAGATTGAGGCCGTTGATCACGGAAATCGAGAGAACTACCGACCATGTGTTGATTGTGTCGCATCGTGTTGTATTGAGAATCTTGCTAGCCTACTTTTTGAATTTGGACAAATCCAGTATTGGCGAGTTGGACGTTCCATTGCATACCTTATACTGTCTTGAGTCCAAGCCCTACGGTACTGACTACAGAATGTATGAATATGACGAAGGTTTGGACTGGTTTGTCAAGGTCGAACCAGAACATCAGAAGAACATGAAAGAAGTAGGCGTCGTGTTCAAGGAGAGAAAGTACAGTGTAGTGCCCACAGCCCCTCCATCGTCCAATTCCAATGCTGCGCAAAGGAACAAAAGGTATAGTGCGATGAGAAACAGCATTGCTGCGGGCGCAAACATCCCCAAGACGAACCCAAATCCTATAGACTCTAAGTTCAGCGTACGAAGAAGTCTCAGTTTCGGCTCGCATCTGCCTCCCAGCAACTCTAGCCCCAATGATCATCATGTAGAGCCAATAGCCAGTGAGGCTGATCTCCAGCCGAACCATATGAGCAAAAAGAAACTAGAGGAACTAGAAAACTCGAGAAAACCTCATGTATAGGAGTCCATATGTAGTCTAATGATTTATATACACAAGTACACACAGATAGCATGTATTAGCTTATTAGCCTTGTAGGGTTTTGCACCCATATACCTTTTAGAGCCCATGGCCGGGTAACCTGCTGCTTTTTTCCATGCCTTTCCATATTGAGCGCGCAGCTCATCAGCACAAATTTTTCGCGAACTATAAAAGGCGAGGAAATTCTCCCATTCAACAGAAGTAACTATCAGTGGAAGCACCAGAGAGATCTAGAGAACTAGGAGTGTTGGAAAGTGTTTCGACCCATTTACTTCTTAGGGTCTCTCTTTGATTATCAAAGGTTTACTACTATTGAATATGATGAAACTAAGTCTACTTCTTTCCCAGTCCGATATGACTATGACGACAGGGATGATAAAGGTCCTGTCAAAATTGATCCTCTGTTGCAGGAGGTGTTTGATCGGGGCTTATACTTGCCAGTATTATAACAGTTCTGATTCATTAGTACAAAACCTTTGATATCTGATATTTATTGCATGTGTTTTTGTCAGGTTTCTTTAAACGAGCAATTTGAATAATAAAGGTGATGAAGATTTACCATAAACATTCGCAGTTTCCTCGGTAGCATACGCTAGAACCCATCTTTGTATGCCGGTGACCGCTTTTATAGACCTTCCATGGATGTCTGATTTGTTATCCAAATTGTTAAAGAACCTGCTGAAAAGGCATTCAAAGAATACTAGATATTACCCAAGTGAATTAAACAAAAGCTTTTGACGAATAAGGCATGTTAAGATTGTAGATTTGAAGAATATCAAAAAGTACTGAGAGACAGTTGTACAAGGTATATCAATTTTTAAAGCTTAAGTTCTACTTCTCTACTTTTAATTACATCTTATAGTTTGTTTACGCTTATCTTGTTTGTTGATTATATAATTCTTATATCACTAAATCTTACCCTTGACGGATGGCTTGGTTAATGGCCATTCGTAAGTACCTTCAACGGCAAAAACATAACCATGCCTATTCAAAAATGGTCTCAAGTTCTTTGGACCCTTCGAGCCGTAAGGATAGCTTTCGAGCTCTGGAGCATCCTTAGATTCAATGAATTTCAACAATGGAGTGAACAATTGCCATGAAATATCCAACTCGTCGTCTCTGACAAAGTTCGAATGGTTACCCAAGTAACAGTCTCTGATCAAAGTTTCGTAGGCTTCTGGGATCCAGAAATCCTTGGAGTATCTGGAAGAGTAGGTCAAGTCCAAGTCAGTCATGGAAGTCTCGGTGGAAATACCAGGTATCTTGGAGTTGATCTTCAAGTAGATAGCTTCATCAGGCTGGATTCTGATGACCAATTCGTTTCTTTGAATTTCCTTGAACATACCTCTGGCAACAGGCTTGAACTGGATTCTGATTTCGACCTTGGACTCGTCCAACGCCTTACCGGCTCTCAAGACTATAGGAACACCTTCCCATCTTTCGTTGTGGATGCTCAAACCCAATGCGGCGTAAGTGACACACTTGGAGCCTTCAGGAACGGTTTCGTCATCCAAATATCCTGGCTTAGAACCGTCCTCAGACTTGGCGTATTGTCCCAATATGATGTCGTCGGTTTCGATTTCACCGAAAGCTTTCAATACCTTGACTTTTTCGTCTCTAACGGCTTCAGGATCAAAAGAAACTGGTCTTTCCATGGTCAAAAGGGTCAACACTTGCAAGAGATGGTTTTGCATGACATCTCTCACAATTCCGATACTGTCAAAGTACCCACCTCTGCCTTCAGTACCGAAGGCTTCCTTGAAAGAAACTTGGATGGACTTGATGTGATTTTTGTTCCAAACACCATTGAACATTTCGTTACCGAATCTGAACACCAACAAGTTCTTGACCATTTCCTTACCCAAGTAATGGTCAATTCTGTACAATTCGTCTTCGGTGAACAATGGTGCAAGGTCTTTTTGCAATTTTCTGGAAGAGTCCAAGTCATGGCCAAAAGGCTTCTCCACAATCAATCTGGTGGAACCTTCTTCGGTGTAGACCAATTTCTTCAACTGAGTGGCCACGGTGGTGAAGGCAGAAGGAGGCAAGGCCAAGTAAAACAATCTTTCTGGCTTTGTGACGTTGCGTTCTTTTTCGTGCGATTCGATTGATTCTTTCAATTGGTGGTATCCTTCGTCGGTATCGTAAGGACCGGAGATGTAGGAAGTAAGCTTCAAGAACTCTTCTCTGGTTTTGTCATCACCACCCTTGAAGTGATCAGAGATTCTTTTTTTGAAATCGTCGTCTTCTAACTTGGATCTGGCGTAACCAATGATCTTAACACTGGATGGCAATTTGCCTTCACGGAAAAGACCAAATAAAGCTGGGAAAGTCTTCTTCTTGGCCAAGTCCCCGGAGGCGCCGAAAACCACGATTGAAACGTCCTTACCGAATGGAGCAGACATTATTGTGTGTATGGAAGTAGATTTATGTCAATTGTCTATGTAGGGAAGAAGTAGTGTTGAAATGAATGAGCTAAAGGGGCCGAAGCTTAAGTAATTTATCGGAAGAAATTTGTTGAAAGATTTCTGAGGCAACTCAAAAAAAAAAAAAAATTCAGGCAAATCAGGCTAATCAGGAAGTAGGATTCCGGACCTTAAGTAATGAAATTGTGTGGATACCGATATATATACGAGGTGTATATTTGAAGTATGTGGTCTATATGATATGTGTGAGAGGGCAGAGGGATTGCTACAATATATAAGGTGCCTGGCCATCCGCCCGGTGGCATGCCCAGCCAGGGCCGAGCATGTCGGAGTGCTCACCTTCGGGCCCATTTTTTTGCGTCACACCCAAAGTTGCGGAGATTTAGAGAGGAAGGTAGTCCATTACCCACCAATGATTACAAATGGCATGGAACAAAAGGTCTATGTAGAGAACTAGATCTACCCAAAAACACTCCTCAATTGATCCCAATTGACTGAGTATATCGTTCACCATATCCATATGTTCTGTGTCAAGAATCCGATAGACCGACTGCCCGCTAGACCGGTAGCCTCTATCACCTTCATCGGAGGGTGGCCCGCCGTGCTCGTGCCTCTGAAAAATCAGAGCTCGGTACGTCTTTGACGTTTTGGGTTAACGGTTGCTCGCACGTGAGACAGCCTCATACCTCCGACGTCGGATTGCTGACAAAAGCGGCTATAGTCGCACATCACATGTTACTAATGCCTGGAGAGTATACAACATACAGAGTTTGGTTACTTCACTAAGTGCTTAGTAGTGTTTATTTTGTTCTGTTATTCTACATCAAGTGGAACTGGATCCTTGTAGACGGTTGTCTTCCACACCGGCATCTTCAGGCTCGGCTGCGGACGCGGCTTCTTCCACGTCCTGGGGCTCCTTCACGTCCGGGGCTTTATCAGCAACCTTTTTATCATGCTTCTCTTCTTTATGTGCCAACTCGTCGCTATCGTCTATTCTAAACATCTCATCTTCGTACTCTGGCAACCCATCAGGCAATCCGTCGTGGATATGCGAGTACTGCTGCTCGCCTGACCGGCCGCCACGACGAGGGCCATGGCCCAAGTCGAACGAATCGTCGTCGCCCTCGTCCTCAGAGTCGGTATAATCCTCGCCTGGTATTATATCGAACTCGTATTCTTCTCTTCTTCTTCTACGACGACCACTTCCTGGAGTTTTGTGGAACTTCATCAAAAGCAAAACCACTACAAAACCCACTATGGCCAACGCAATGAAATACTGGCCCGTATGGTCGGTGGAAAGCTGCTTGTTCATTCCGCTTTCATTCTCTGGAAACTCCTCCTCTTCGTCCTCAGGGGTTTCGGTAGTCTCAGCCTCATCACTCGTAATGGTCTTTTCCTTTCCATCCTCTACAGTGGTGGTAGGAAGCGGTTCTTTGGTGATTTTTCCTGTTCCTTTTTCGGTACTGGTTGGAGCTGGTGCTTCGGAGGTGGTCGTGGGCTGGTTCGCCATGATTTCACGGCGTACTGCCGCATAGTCCTTATCTAAATCGTAAACCTCAGCTTTGTCTGCATCGATGCTTTCACCGAAAAACCTCAATTGCCAGTCTACAAACTCGATTTCGGTTCTGTCGTTGGACGATTGGTCGCCAAATACTTCGATTTTCCATTCGCCATGGCCGCTTTCTCCCCAGTGGGCTACCGACATGAAAGTCCAGTTGACAAAACCACGGCCAGACATATCGCCGGGACGGAATGTGGCCAAGTCACTGTACACTCCAGTAGGTGAGACTAATTTTACACCGACTCTGCCTCTGAAAGTCGACTTGATATTGACCACAACGGTGACATGTTCGATTCTTTCGAGGTTCACAAGTTCCAAGTGTGGCCTCAAAACCACTATGGATTTGCTGATAAGTTGCTGTGTGCCTGGTTCCATGCTGATCTTTTCATTTACAGGATTGACGTCACTATAGTACCATGCCTGGGGCTTGACGTTCTTCCAGTTTTCGGCAAAGTGGACCATCTCGTACGAGTCCATCTTACCATAACCGTATTTGTGCGAGTACATTCTACCCAAGGCTGTTTTCTGATAGTGGCCATCTTCTTCATTCACAGGAGTAGCACTCATTACAGAAACATACTGGACGTCCCTCCAGGTCAATTTGGGGTTGGCTTCCAAAATCAACGCGTATACACCTGCAGCCAATGGAGCTGCTGCAGAAGTACCACCGTGGGCAGCGGAACACTTGTTGTGGATATCAGTAGTGTGGATATGTTCTGCGGAGCCTGAAGAGTACATTACCACCATCACAGCCGAACATGCTTCGGAGTAGACGGGATGCTGGCCCTTGAAATCAATGGCTCCAACAGTGATGGAGAAGATGGAATTGGTGTATCCGTCGAAATTACACGAGTCTTGGTGTCTTCCGCCGTTTCCTGAAGCAAATACATACACACTTCCTCTGTCTTTACGACCTTGCTGGACACCCTTGACAAACGCCTTCTTGACGATCAATTCTGGCTCAGATAACGTTTTTCCGTCGTCCGTAGGACCCCA
This sequence comes from Suhomyces pyralidae, assembly GCA_003706505.3. Lineage (NCBI taxonomy): Eukaryota > Fungi > Ascomycota > Pichiomycetes > Serinales > Debaryomycetaceae > Suhomyces > Suhomyces pyralidae. The sequence continues at coordinate 480,011 of PPLO03000009.1, read as the reverse complement.
CGAGCACGAATATATGTCGTTGACGTCCATTTTGTGGACCAATGCAGAAGCCTCATCGGCGCCAGTAATTGACCCAGACAAGATCCGGATCCCGCTAACTTGCGATCCATAAGCTACTCCTACACCACAAACATCGTTTTTGACAGCAGCAATCTCTCCAGCGCATCTGGTTCCGTGGTAATCGTCAAACAAACGGGGCAATGGCAAGTTGGTGTTGTCGTTAAAGTCCCACGAACCCAAAGCATTGAAGTTTTCTGTTAAGTCTGGGTTTTCATAGTCCAAACCATCGTCTACAATTGCGGTCACCACCCCTTTCCCGAACTTTCCCTCGTACCATAAGCCCGAAACATTGACGTCGTTCCCGGGGTAAAAAGTATTGACTAAATGCCATTGTTCAAAGAAAATGGGGTCTTGGATGTCGAGCTTATCACTTACGAGCTTTGCTGGCTCCAAAGACGAATCTACAAGTTCCATTCTGGGGTGTTGGACACCTTCAATTGGGACTGGAAGTCTTTTTGCCAACTGCTTTGGAGGTAATAAATGAATGGATTTGAGGTGCTGGTTTGACACCAAAGCATCGTAGGCGTCTTCAAAGCCACTGGACCGTTTCATATGGGCGTATTTGTTTGAGTTTAGGTTGCCCAAGAACTGGTTGTGCTCGTGGGTCTTTGCAATACTAAACACATAATGATTGTCGAGAGCGGTGAGTTGGTGCTCAAAGTGGTAGTTTTCGGCGTGGGTGTTGATAAAATCGATCAAAGGCTGGTTGGACAGCGAGGTGTCGAGTTCGACAAGAAAGTAGTTGCGATTATCATAGTCTCTCTTTGGGATGTTGTAACCGTGGACACACGCTAAGATTCCCAAGAGATAGCCGAGACCTTTCAGTAATATCATGCTAACCAGAAAAAGGTGGTATGGCACAGTAGGTCAGTCTGAAATGGAGTCAAGCGGATTCTGTAGTAAACCAAACAAACCAAAACTATGAGGACCAGCCGTAGTGTTAGTGAAAACGAATGTGCTCTGCCACGTCGAAATTTTGATTCTGCAACGTTTTTGCGCGGCCCAAATAAAGCCAACTTACACTAAGAACAGAACATTCAGAGTGAACAAGGTGCGCTGTAGAGGACCGTGGTCAGAACCATCGTGTATACAGAAGGACTATATGCACGAAAATACTCATACTAAACTACTTGTATATAAAAGTTTTATGTGCATCATACTGGGCAGAGGCTATAATGTATACTGTCGTGGTAGAGTTCGCAGGGTCCAATTTTGCGCGGGGCCATCTGCGTTTTGTGGGTCCAATTTTTCGGTAGTCTCGTGAACCTAAATACAAAAGGTGTGGTTGATCCCGCGGTGCAGAACGCGAGTGAGTACAACTATTCGATCAACCGCGTACGTCAGAGTCCGAGGGCGCGGTGGCCCGTTTCCAGTGGCACTGGTGCTTCTGGTCGTGCACAATGCTACTGCACATTTACGTGAAACGCATGGATTTGGAGGTTAGTCGGTTTTGAGCCAAGTGAGGTCTCGCGCCAGGACAAATCTGTCGCAACAAACCAGAAAATATATCAATCACTAGTAATGCTTGCAGTGATACCTTTACTATTAGCAGCATTGGCAAGGGCGGATGACATGGATATGGGTCTGGACGACGAGAGGCCCGTATTCCATCCGGTCAATGCGGGATCCAAGAGTTTCCACTTGGTTCTTGCCTTGGTAGCACTCTTGATATTGCCGGCGGCTGCGTCGTGCTTAGCATTTGCCAACAAGTTCCGGTGGTCCCTTTTGCTCCAGTACGTGGCCACCGGGTACTGTGTGTTTGAGCTATTCTTCTTAAGCTTCCCTGATAACGTCGACAACCATGAAAACAAGGCGTCTACCGGCACATCGTTCTTTTTGACGTGCTTGCTCGGACTCACGGTGTTTCTCGGAACATTTATCGACGGGCACAACTTGGTGATGAATCGGTGGTACAGCGCGAAACCTAGCGACGGCGGCGCTGCGCACATTGCATACAAAGCGCTCTCGGCCATAGTGGTGCCTACGGCGTGGGTCCGTATATGTTTGGCTTGTGTAGCCCTCCTAGGCTTCTGCTACAACTCTCATACCGGCCAGTGCATTGCGCATGGGATCATGGGCCTGGCGTTTGTGGGCTACTCGTTTCTCTTAGCATTGATGTTGGTGGTCCCCTGGTTCCGCGACCCTCGCATTGCCGGCCGCGCCCCGCGGTACTCCCAGGAGATGTTTGACTCGTCCATGATGTGTGCCTGGGGCATAGTCAACACGTTTACCGAGCACCGCTGGGGCAAAGAGGACTGGAACATGGGCGACTACCAGCACACGTCCATGGGAATCATATGGTGGGCCGGCGGGATCCTAGGCATCTACTTGTCCAAAGGGGGCCGCAGAACGTTTGTCCCCGCGCTATTACTTGTTTTTACGGGCTACTCCATGTCGCAGCACGCGCAGCACATGATGCTCTCCACAAAGGTGCATGGCATGTTTGGCATGGCGCTCATGGGCGCGGGGGCCAGTCGAATTGTCGAGATCTCGTTTCTTCTTAAGGACCACCAGTGTACAGACTCGGGCAAAATCGCCTCGTTTCAGTACTTCCCTCCGTTCTGCTTGACGTTGGCCGGGATCCTATTCATGGCAGCCAATGAGGAGCAGTTGCAATTGGTGTATGATCTCAGAGCAGACCACTCGGCCTACATTCTCACTGCATCTGCAGCCGCGTTTGTGGTCTTTTTTTGGGTTCTTTTAAATATCAATTTCTACTTGCACTTGGTGGGCTATGATGAAAACGGACCACTTGACAAAGACTCGTATATTCAAGCGGAGGCTGATGACTTTGAGCTAGATGACATCAATGAATCATAGAAGTCGATAGAATAGTATATAGTACGCAGTATACAGAAATCACTTCCACTGCAAAACACTAATATCGATCTCACCAACTTTCACCAACATCTTACACTAACTAACAACTAACTATCAATAACATCTTACACTAACTAACAACTGACTCTCACTTACATACAATGACATTACTCTCGTTGACTCCTACACTAAAACTAACTCGCGCTAACACACTCTCTTTCATCTCTAATCTAACTAAAACTCTTCCGTTTTAATGTGACTAACACTTTGTACCAACATCTGCGGCCACAATTTCCTTGTGGAGATAAGTGTTGGTGATTTCCTGTGAAGTATCTAAGTTAGTGAGATCGATGCTGGTCAATTTGTGTAGTTGCAACCACCACGTGACCACTTATCTTTTAAGAAGCTCATCAGATCATGACTAAGAATAAATCAGTAATGAGTGCTATACTATCAGCAGACGACCTAAACGACTTTATATCACCGGGCGTGGCATGTATCAAGCCAGTAGAGTCTGAAAAACCCAACGAGCTCAACGAAAATGGAGAGGTTGACATCCAACTAGATCAAAACGGCAATCCTCTCCAGGTGTCTCAGATAGACGGCAAGCATCGCCAGCTCACACCAGCGCAAATCTCTCTTGCAGACTGCTTGGCGTGTTCCGGGTGCATCACATCGGCCGAAGAGATCTTGGTGGCCCAACATTCCCATGATGAGTTGATCAAAGTGTTGACGGCCAAGGCTAGTGGCGAATCTGACAAAGTATTTGTGGCAAGTATATCCCATCAGTCGAGAGCATCGCTTGCCACAGCCTTCTCGCTCAGTGTGGACGATGTCGATCGTCTTTTGGTCAACTTGTTTATCAACCAGATGGGTTTCAACTACATCGTGGGCACTTCGCTTGGAAGAAAGCTCTCGCTTATTAATGAGTCACATAACTTGATAACCAAGAAAGAAGCCGGCGTAAATGGCCCTATATTGTCGTCAATATGTCCTGGCTGGGTTTTATATGCCGAAAAGACCCATCCTCATGTGTTGCCACGACTCTCCACCGTCAAGTCGCCCCAGCAGATCACCGGGTGTATTCTCAAGAGTTTGGCTGCTGCAGAACTACAAGTGTCTCGTGACAGGGTGTATCACTTGTCGATCATGCCATGTTTCGATAAGAAGCTCGAGAGTGCCCGTCCTGAAGAACTTCAGCCAGAATTACCCGGTGATGTCGACTGTGTGCTTACTCCGAAAGAACTTGTGGCGCTTTTGGAACAATACCAGCAGTACCAGCTCATGCCTGAAAACTACAAATCTATACTTGCATCGCCAATCCCTTTAAGTGACATATACCGTCGGTGTGCTCCCCAATCATGGCCATTCATCCAACATTCGTGGTCGAACGATTCGGGCTCTTCTTCGGGGGGATATGGCTACAATTATCTCAAAATGTACCAAAACAACCTAATTATCCAAAACCCTCAACAGTACTCTCCAGAAGGGTTTAGTATCCAAACTTTAGGCGGAAGAAATCCCGACATTTATGAGCTCCGTCTCGTATATAACGGCACATCCTTGGCCAGCTCTGCGATTGTCAATGGGTTCAAAAACATCCAGAACTTGGTGAGAAAATTAAAGCCTCAGCCCCAAAAAACGGGAAGAACTAAGGAGAACCCATTGGTGGCCCGTAGAAGAGCCAGAGTAGCACAGCGTGGAGAAGGATCATCTACTGCCGGATCAGAAGAGATTGCCGATGCGTCCAAATGTGACTATGTAGAAATCATGGCATGTCCCAGTGGATGTATCAATGGAGGAGGTCAGATTTCGCATCCAGCAGACGTATCTGAAAAGGACTGGCTTCTGTTGGCATTAGATAATTATAACGGTATTCCTATGTTTGATTTGAACGAGGGCCTGGGAGTGGACGCTGTTCAGGAACTAGTTCAGTGGAGCCAGATGTTCTGCAACGAGATGCAAGTTAATAGCGACCGTCTCTTGCAGACCCATTTCAATGAAGTTGCTCCTCCCACTGACCAGGGGTCGATTTTATTAGGAGCAAAGTGGTGAAAGAGAAAATTATAGATGTATATAATAAACAATATAAAATTGAACTTTGCATCATTAAAGGAACTCGAAAAACAAATAGAATGACTTGGCGAGGGAAGGTGTGACCTGAAAGTACCATCAAGAGGCGAGAATAAAGCAAAATAAACATTTAATACAATTGAATAGAGAATGAAGTCTTGGGTCAGGAAAAACCATATCTCTCCTCGTAAATGAAGACAGTATTGTAAAAGCTTTTTTTTTTTGTCAATATTCACCTGTTTCAACATTTACTTAAGCTGGGGTCTAAAATATTACCTACCATATTGATTTTTCATCATGAGCTCCAGATTTATGTTGATTGCCCATATCATAAAGCACATACATGAAAGTACATTTACCATGATAACCCACCCAGAATAGGTTATAAAGGATACTCACTAGGCTTTATTCTCGTTATAAAATACAATTTCTAGCTAAGAGGAATGTAGGCTTATTTATCTTCGCTGTGGAACCGTGAATGAGCAAGGACTGTAGAACGATCCATATAGGCTTCTTTTCAGCTATTTCAAAACGTCTTGTTGATCGCTAGAAGGGATTAGTTTGTTTGTCATTGACGTCATTAGATCCATTGTTGCAACATTATTGGTTGCAAAAGTCACTCAACCTTGATGAAGGGCATTAAATGTGATTAAGAGATATCGATAGGAGTAAGGCTTTTAGAATAGGGTCTCAACCATTCCAAGTACCTCTGGTGCCTAGCACCCACAAAGTGGGCGTCATAGGATATTGTTGATGTAATAGATAATATAATCAGTGAGCTGTTGCCCTATAACCTATACTCATCACACTACACATATTATGAACTTTTTTTCTTCATACTTCAATTAGTTGAATATTGTCACCTTTTAAGTTTAGAAAATTGGATTTGCACCCAAAATAGAATGTTAGACAGAGCAAAGAAGTAGCCACCCCAATAGCATCAGTTTTTAAAGAGCACTTGTGCAGAGCTATTAGCTTGCTGCCTTTCTCTACATCTTCCAATCTTATCATTCTATCATATTCTGCTTGTATATTCCCATACATTAGTGTTGGATGTCTCACACTTTAATTTCAGGTACGCTCGCTAGTTACGGATTTATTTTCGACCCCAGGAGATAAATGTTCTCTAGCGACACAGCCCACCGCAGTACGGCACACATCCGCGCGCAACACCACTTATGCACATGCACTCGCAACTATTGTGGTCATCCCAGCTTATCAGTGTGTCAAACGTCACGGGACACTACTTTTGCATCTGCCACAGACAAGACATGGCTGAAGAGAAGGTCCATGGACTTTAGCTAATTGATTCTTATCTCACCTTTCGTTTAAGCGCTCTTTCCCATGTAGTAATAAACTTCCGTTCAATTCTTCTATGCACAGACCTCCTTCACCCACTGCACGGCGGTATTTCACTTTCTTAACACCTTTTGTGATAGTGCGAAAATCACGCCAACACGCTCGTGACCGGGCAAACTACTGACACCGTGATGCGCTCGCCAGCAGAGTGCAATATTAAAAACTCCCCAAACAAATATCAAAGTACTCCTACAACTTAGTGACTTCCAAAGCAGACCAGAACTTGATTCTATCAAACGTATGTCATCTTTCACGCAGCATTGCTAGTATCGCGCGAGCAATATCGTCGCTGACAAAGTGCTCTAGACAGAGTGCCGTATACTATACATCCCCTACTAACCTCAGAATTAATGCCGATTAATAAAACCCGACGTAATGCGATCTCATTGTCTAGCGGCAACGCTATTGCCAAACTTACGTTAATCTTTTCCGGTTTATCCAAACTAGTCGGCGCCATTCCCATTTTCCAGCGCCACGACGTCGAGCCTATATCCCATGCCGACCCCGAGAAAATGACACCCGAGCAGTTCTACGTCAACCTATTCACCTCCATCTTCCTTGTGTTGGCCGGTGGTGTTTTTGCCGGTCTTACTTTAGGCTTAATGGGCCAGGACGAAGTCTACTTGAAGGTTATTCTCAGCAGTGGAGACCCAACTGAAAGAAAGTATGCCAGGAAAGTGTTGAAACTTATTGGCCGTGGGAAGCACTGGGTGCTAGTCACGCTTTTGCTTTCGAATGTTATCACCAACGAAACCTTGCCTATTGTTTTGGACCGTTGTTTGGGCGGTGGCTGGCCGGCCGTGGTGACATCGACTGCTTCGATTGTGGTGTTCGGAGAAATCATTCCGCAGTCGATTTCCGTCAGATACGGATTACAAGTGGGTGCTATGTTTGCTCCGTTTGTTTTGGTGCTAATGTACATAATGTACCCTGTAGCTTATCCATGTGCATTGCTTTTAGACCATATTTTGGGAGAAGACCATGGTACTGTCTATAAAAAGTCGGGACTCAAAACTTTGGTGACTTTGCACAAAACAATGGGTGTAGAGCGTTTAAACCAGGACGAAGTCACCATTATCAGTGCTGTGTTGGACTTGAAAGAGAAGCCGGTCAGTGCTATTATGACTCCTATGGACCATGTTTATACTATGAGTGCTGATATGATTCTAGACGAAGCGACCGTGGAGGAGATTTTCAATGCCGGCTTTTCGAGAATCCCCATTCACTTACCCAACGAACCTATGAACTTTATCGGCATGCTTCTTGTACGTGTGCTCATCAGTTACGATCCCGAAGACGCTTTGCCTGTGGCGTCGTTCCCATTAGCCACGCTTCCAGAAACTGGCTTGAACACCTCGTGTTTGAATATCTTGAACTATTTCCAGGAAGGAAAGTCCCACATGATTGTGGTGAGTGAAAACCCGGGTGCTCCATCGGGAGCCATTGGTGTTTTGACGCTTGAGGACGTCATTGAAGAACTTATTGGTGAAGAGATTGTGGACGAGTCGGACGTGTATGTAGATATTAACAAAAACATCAAGAGAAAACAGCCGGGGCCGTTGTCGAAACGCAACTTAACGGTCTACTTGAGAAATTTGTACCAGTCGTCCAACAACTCCAAGCGTAACTCGCTTGAAGGAGCTCCATTTTCAATCAACCGTGATGATCCTCGTTCTTTGATTGGTCCCGATGCACCTGAAGAAAAGAGAATTGATCCTTCGGCCCCTATTGTATCTGCCGTAGAATCTGCCAAAACATGGAAACCAAAGAACCCGGCTCTGAATCCTTTGGAGACAAACAAATCGTTTGTCACTATCAAACGACCTGCTGCCGACACCATCAACTCGGTGATACCGGGTCCTAGAAGACAGGCTCCTAACGGCACCGGCAGTAAGACCTATGACGACATCCATTTGAGTGAACGTGGAGCCATTGAAGAAGCGAAACGAAGAAGCTCTTTGGCCATGGACGAAGCGGTGGAAGAGGCTGAAGCGCTTTTGAAGAAAAAAGCAGGCTCTGAGCCCAACTCCAGAAAACCTCTGGTCTCGTCGCAACAATTTCTCTTGCCCAAAGAACGTAATACCGAAACAGACTTGTCTGAAATCATTGGGGCTAGAGATGAATCGAGAAATGGGGTCGACCACTACGAAGAAAGCTCGGTTTCGTATCGTAACGGAGGAATTATCGAGTCGGTCATCAATGTGCAAGGTGTTCACAAGACCATTATTGAGCATGTGAGTGATGAAGAAAACGCCAGCATTGAGATTGATTTCGAGGGCGAGGGCACCTCGTCGACGGCTTCGTCCACCTCTTCGCGTAGTAAGAACAAGAGCAAGAAAAAGAAAAGAAGTGATCTGTTCAACATGAACCATTACTAACATTATAATAAACACTATTAAGTAAACATCAAGTATAATAAACACCACTAAAGTAAATACCAACAATAAACACTTTCAAGTAAACACCAACTATACAAACATTATTCAATTCGCGAAATACTCTAAATAAATACAGCACGCAGGTTCTAGAACTCTTTAAAAGCCATGCTCTATAGGTGCTTATACTGGTGCTTATCTGATAAATATCTCTTGGCTTTTTATCACCGGGTACTTCCTAGATGGGATTAAGTATTGGTGCTTATTGATAGATATCTCTTTTAGCTCTTTATCACCGGGTATTTCTAGATGGGGATTATTTTTCGGCCGAGCGTGCCGCGTCAAGTGTGGAGTCGCCGTAGAACAATTTCTAAGCTTGGCTACAGCCTTAGCCTCTAGCGGTGCGCCATGCCACAACCCCTGCCCCACCTCCCGATTAGGGTTTCGTCACCAACTTGACATATACTACACTGTACGACCGGCTTATCCGCAGAGCGATGCTGTTTTCCGTGTCATCACCCTCACAACACGGTTGCGGCCGAGCTCGTTCCGTCCGCATTAAGCGCATTTTCCGGGGCAGTATCACTCCGAAATTTTGCGACTTGCTCTAGAAAATCTAAAATATCACAGGGTTGCCAGCGACTAACTTCTTGGGAGAACAGCTAGATATTTGTACCTGTCCACTACATTCTTTTGCAGCAGATATGGGACTTCGAGACCTCTTCTCCACGGGATCGTCTTCGTCTTTGAGAACAGTCAAGAGTCACGGCTCGCACGGCTCGCACTCGGCTTCCAGTAACCGTTCAGACAATAAGCGAGGGTCTGGCACCAATTCCCCCCATTTGAATCCTTACAACAGCCATGAGGCCAAGTTGTCGCCGCCGGTAGCGCCCGTCTCGTCCCACCGCCAGCATATCTTTCGCAAGTCGTCCAGAGGCACCATCAGCCCTCAGTCCACCGGCAGTACCAACACAAACTTCAACACCAATCCCAATTCTGCTGCCAATTCCAGTTCCAACTCACACTCAAATATACACGCAGACGTCTTCCACACACCCAACGGAAGTGGCAGATCGTCGCCAGTGCCACATTCAGGCCTCCATACCCCCAACACTGCAGTCGCTACCCCCGCCAATGGCAGCGCAAAGCCCACTGATCTGTCCAGTGCGATTGATCTGACTGTGGAGAAGCACCCACACGAGTCCAGCAAGGCCAAGCATGGGACAAAATCAAGAAAATCAGATCATGCCCACCACGGCCATCATCTCTCGTTGAGGCGGTTTCTCAACAAGCTCAAGTATTCGGATTCACACTCATCGCACTCGTCGCAGCTGTCGAAAGAAGAGCCACAGGTGAACGTTTCGTCAGAATTGTACCAAAAGTACGGCTCTATGGGCAAGTTACTTGGTACGGGCGCTAGTGGGTCCGTCAGTATAGTCACCTCCAACGCGGATCCCAAAAAGCTCTATGCGGTCAAAAAGTTCAGATCAAAAATGCCCGCCGAAAGCGAAAGCGACTATAAGACCAGAGTCAAAAACGAGTTCAAAATCGGCGACTTTTGTCGGCACCAAAACTTGGTTCACACCTACGAACTCATCAAAGAGTATCCCACCCACAAGAAACACCGCGGGCCCTCGACCCATAAGCTCGGTCAGGATCCGGAATATTACATGGTAATGGAGTACTGTCCGTACGACTTCTTCAATATCGTGATGTCAGGATTACTCGAGCCCAAGGAGATCTACTGCTACTTTAACCACATAGTCAGCGGTGTTGCGTTCTTGCACGAAAACGGGTTGGCGCACCGTGACATCAAGCTTGACAACTGTGTGGTCAACAACCAGGGGATCTTGAAGCTCATTGATTATGGTTCTGCCGTTCATTTCAAGAAACCATTGAACGATAACCGCTCCATCAACCCTGAAATCGATGAGTTGTTGGACGAAAACCACAAGTTGACCAAAGCTAGGGGCGTGGTGGGCTCGGATCCGTACATATCGCCCGAGGTATTTGAGCCGTCCAACTTCGGATACGATCCTCGTCTTGCAGACGTATGGTCAGTGGCCATCGTATTCTGTTGTATGGTACTCAAAAGATTTCCTTGGAAGTTGCCCAAGTTTTCAGATCCGTCGTACCGTTCATTTGCTGGAGTCGAAGATGAAGACGAAAAACCAAAGTCCACCACAGAAAACTTGAGCAACTTGAGTCTTACTACAGATCGTTCCTCGGCCAGAAAATCGCCTCGTGGTCCTGACAGGTTATTGAGATTGTTGCCCGCCGAGTCTCGTGAACTTCTTCGCAATATGCTCCAGATAGACCCTGCACAGAGATACCTCATTCATAATGTGGTCAAGGACGGTTTCTTCAACTCAATCGACTTTTGCTATACTACTCACAACGGACAAGTAGTGAATTCTCCTACACATGAACACCATCTTGTGAGCGAAGCCGATCTTCACAAAATTACTCAAGAGAAGGAAAAGGCCAAGAAGCTCAAGGAAGCCGGTATGGAGTAACTTAATATATAACGAAAGACAAGACACGCATACTGTATGATTTACACAATTACTACAATATCTTAGACACAAATCATTATAATTACCGTAACCAATTCCAACACTGCTGATGAATACTAAATTCAATGTAAGACACAAATAACCACGATCGCCGAAAGATACGAGTATCAAAGACCATAAGACGCATGTACCATTCTATTCCACCAATATTGACTACATACTAGTAATTAATTACAACTATTCGTTTATTTCTACTAATTCCTCTTTTTGTTATCTGTTTCTGTGACACTACTATATTCTGGCATGTCTTCTAGCCAGTTCTTAAACTTGAGATATGTTCGAATACAACTACAATTATTGGACAATGTGATATTCGATATACCCATCCATCTATCTGACATGTATATCTCAATCGTGCTCTATACTTAATGTGTATACTCTAATTCTCCATCTATTCTAACCTCTATTCTCCATTTTGTTTACGTAAGCTGTGGTACCGCAGTAACTGATACAGCCTTTCAATAGTCTTACGGTAGTCATCTGCTCACTGATAGGATTCTTAACATGGACGAACTCCTTCCAGGATGGATCAATGTCATAGCCTTTTATTGCAGCTGGATCTCCACCCTAATCATAGTATTAAGCATAGTACTACATCTTCGCAACTATAGGAAGCCGTTCGAGCAGCGGTTGATGATAAGGATCCAGCTTATTGTGCCGCTTTTTGCACTTTCTTGCTATTCGATGTTGACAAACCAGACGTCACTATTCAACAAGACACTTCTAGAACCCACACGAGAAGTCTACGAAGCGTTTGTCATCTACACCTTTTTCTCGTTGCTTACCGATATGCTAGGTGGCGAGCGTAATATCATCATTATGACCAGTGGGCGGGAACCAGTGCCACATCCTGGTTTTATCAAGTATGTTTTGCCACCGTTGGACATATCTGACTCCTATACGTTTTTGACCATCAAGAGGGGTATTTTGCAGTACGTATGGCTCAAGCCGTTTATTTGTTTTGCTACAATTGCAACCGAAATCACGGGCGTTTATGACGTCAACGATATCGGACCCAGCTCGATATATTTCTGGTTGACGCTTCTCTACAATGTCAGCGTATCGTTGTCGTTGTACTGCTTGGCGATCTTCTGGAAGATCTTGTGGAACGACTTGAAGCCGTTCAACCCAGTAGGCAAGTTTCTCTGTGTCAAGTTGATTATTTTCGCTTCGTACTGGCAAGGTGTGATTCTCGCCATCTTGAACGCCTGTCACTTATTACCTGGTAAAGAAGAATCGTCTGATCCTAGGTCTGGGCCAGAAGCAAGTATAGGTGTATGCATACAAAATGCTTTGCTCTGTGTGGAACTCGTTGCCTTTGCAATGGGCCACTGGTACTCTTTTTCATACAAGTCTTACACCATATCACAGATTCCTTATGGCAGACTAATCTTCAAGTATGCATTCAAAGATATGGTCGGAACACACGATCTTGTGCACGATTTCAAACTCACATTTTATGGAGACTACTACAAAGATTATAGGCAGTTTGATTCGGTAGAAGCCAGCATCGCACATCCCAACTCCAAGGGCCGAATGAGCAAAATCAACAAGGGTCTTCGGTACCATAATGACGGCACCCAAAAGCACTGGATCCCTACCAGTTCGCCTAATCTAGACGGAAGTGAAGTGAGAAGCACGTCTGAGTTGAATGTCCCTTCCAGTGAACATTTGCCTGGGGCTTCCTCAAAAAGGTCTGTCCATTCGTTTCGTAGCAATTCTCCGGGCTCTCCAACAACTTTCGACGAAAATTCAACTGGAGCCATTTTGGACACACTTAAATCAGATCCCTACCTAGCTACCATAGACTACGAAAAGGAGTTGCTTGATCAAGACGAACTTTTCTACCAAGAAGCATGTTCAGTAGTCAACAACTATAACTTGGACCACCACGACATCAAAGCGCTACTCAATTATCCTATCGTAGATGAACTTGTGGGTGGCCATATGTTTGGGTACAAAGTCAAAAAGCTTCGTGAAAATCGACTAAAGAATATGCCATCGAGCCTGCAGGAGTCTATTCTCAGGAATAGCCAGTCAAACAAGTATGGTAGTGTCGTCTAGAGAGGCTAAAGAATCTTAATTCTCTAGAGTCTGAAAAAATAATCTAGAGCTACCTAAAATAACCTAGGATGATCTAATCAGGAAACCTAGTGGTCTCGTGGTCTTGTATTTACATGTGTACTATATCTTGTATCCTTTAATTCTACCGTTCTTCTTTCCTTCCTAGTCCCGTTAGCCTTTTAATCCTCTATTTTGAAAGAATACAAACTGTCCAAGTCTACTTCTTGTTTCTTGGCTTTCTTTTCCTGCTGCTTGACGAGCTTGTCTTGCTTCCTTTGTTTCTTGGTATCCTTTGTTTCGACTTCATTGACCTCATTGGTTGGCGTCATTGTAGGAGTGACTGTTATAGCGTACCTTGTTTCGAGCTTACCTTCTACTTTGTATGTACAGGCCATTTCGTCCAAACTGCGTTTCAACTCCTCAAAAATCATTTCTCTTCTCTTCAACTCAATATTCAATTCTTGCTCGTCCTTAAACTTGTTGAAATGAAGTATATTGTCTGTTCTTTGTTGTGGTTGTGCTGAGGTGGGTACTTCTTCTATCTCTTCATCTTCTAATTCCTCGCTGAATCTCAGCTTACTTTTAAGATATAGAGTGAACTTCTCTCCTTTATTTAACTTTCTTTGAATCTCACTCTTCTTTTGGTTTCTCAAATCGCCTATACTTATTTTCCAGAATATCGTAAGGGTCTTTGCGGCGGACTTTTTCTTTTCGGCCTTCAATCTTTGCCTCACTACTCTTTGGGCAACCAGACTTCCTTTCTCTAAAAGTTCATTTTCTTTCTGGAGCGCTAGCCTATCGGAATAGCTTCTGATCATATCTTCTATCTTGACTCTTTTAATTAATGGTAGCTCGCCTTCTTTTACGATCATAGCGAGTCCATGCTGTTTAAGATCCAAATTGTTGGAAATATCTACCAAGAACTTGGTATTTATGGAGTTTGTTTCGGGATCTACATACTTGACTTTGTAGTGGGGGTTCTGTTCATGCACCAACGATATCAACGATTTAAGTGCTGCTTGCGCCTGTAACGTGCCTGTATTAAACTCAAATCTGACCACTCTTCTATGAGGCTTCCTATCATCTTTCTTGTGGATTTTGCGGTTTGCGTTTTGTTTTTTGGGTCCTGAATTAGAGTTCTGGAACATGTCGGCAAATCTATTGGGTCCTTTGGAGCTTTGAGCGGATTTCTCAGAATCCTTGAACACATTGGCATCAATACTGAATGGTTTGGTCTTATTGGCTAGGGAGGCTGATTGGTGACCAGTCGCAAAATCAAGCGGCTTCTTAGCACCAGTGCTTTTGTGAATGCTCCTTAAGAACTGCGTCCTCACTATACTACGGCTCAACATGATAGGTTCAGTAGCTAGTAGTGTTTGTAGTAGATGTAAATGTTTAAATTTTTATGGGGATGCACGACTGAAACATCCTAGACTCAAATTGTAACATCGTGCAGAAGGTCTATGCAGGAAAAATATGTCAGGTGGATAAGAAATGGAGACTAACATATAAGTAGTAAGCAGGAGAATAATAGGAGACCATTAATGACACTCTAAAAACGGATAGCGAGACGAATATGGCAGAAAAAGCAAAATTTGTAGAGAGTGGAGTGAGAATTAAACAGCAAACATGGAATCAATATAAAAACGGATATGCCACGGGTGGTGAGGGAATATTTGCAGAGGTTCTTAGTATATGAGCTGTACACTTTAACTACACAGCCCTGATCGCTAAACAATAATACGTCATAAACAGACAGGTAAAACGCAGCTCGAAAAAACGGATATAGTTGTGGTGCGAGACAAGTAGATCAAACAGTGCTTTGTAGTGCAGAGCATAATAATAATTGCCCCGATTGCTAGACATCTAATGACGCTAGTCGGGAAAATAGCAGCCCGAAATATTTAGGCATCCTCATGTAACGCCCAGGGTCCAAAATTAATTGCAATCTAGTATAATTCACTAATGATTGTAGTGGTCTAGAGTTCCATACTTAATAATGAGCGAGTTACTTAGTAATTGTAAGAGTCTAGAGTAGAGTCCCCGCTTATTTTTCCGCTCTCAAGTTGCTTTTAAGGGTGGAAGGCTTTTGTTGAGCGCTGGTGGCTTTTGTGATTGCAAATTGCACCATAGCAATTGGCCACAGCAAGGTTGCTGTGGACGTAAAGAGACCAGTTCTAGATGCCCTCAACAAACCCCATCCGTTGCTGCTTACATCACCACATGTCTCGTCTAGCCTCCTCTTCCATCTAAACTATATAAACTGTGTTTTTATCCTACTTTTCAACGATCTACCTCGATCTCTATACTTTTCGCAGCAAAATGGTTTCGCAACCTTTAGAAAATACAAAGTCCGACCCAGCAGTTTATGCTACATCCAATGGTGTACCTCTCCCCAAACATCCATACGGCGGAGAGACCGCAGGCCCTGGTGGCCCATTGTTGCTTCAAGACTTCAACTTGATGGACAACATATCTCATTTCGACCAGGAAAGAATTCCTGAGAGAGTTGTGCACGCAAAAGGTGGTGGTGCCCACGGTTACTTTGAGTTGACAGACTCGTTGGAGGACATCACCTACGCCAGACCATTCCAAACCCCCGGCTACAAATGTCCAATTTCAGTCAGATTCTCTACTGTGGGTGGTGAACGTGGTTCTCCTGATACCATCCGTGATCCAAGAGGTTTCTCGATCAAGTTCAAGACCGACATTGGTAACATGGACTGGGTTTTCAACAACACCCCGGTGTTTTTCATCAGAGACCCTAATAAGTTCCCATTGTTCATCCACACCCAGAAGCGAGACCCATCTACAAACCTCAATCAATTGACCGACTCAACCCACACCTGGGACTACTATACTTTGAACCCAGAAAGTCTTCATCAAGTCACATATATGTTTGGTAGAAGAGGTATTCCAAAGAGTTGGGGTTCTATGCACGGATACTCCGGTCACACTTTCAAATTCATCAACGCCAAAGATGAACTCACCTACGTGCAAATCCACGTAAAAGCCGACTCAGGATTCGAAACTGTGTCTAATGCTGATGGTGCTGGATTGGCGGGAGCCTCTCCTGACCACAACATCAAGGATTTGTACGACAGAATTGCCTCTGGCGACCAACCTTCATATACTCTTTACGTTCAAACAATGACCTCAAAGCAAGCCGAAGAGTTCAGATACTCCATCAATGACTTGACCAAGATCTGGCCTCACAAGGAGTTCCCATTGAGAAAGTTTGGTAAATTTGTCTTGAACGAAAACCCTATAAACTACCACTCTGAAATCGAGCAGATTGCCTTCTCTCCTGCCCACTTGGTTCCAGGTATAGAGCCTTCCAACGACCCAGTCTTACAATCGAGATTGTACTCCTACTCCGATACTCACCGTCACAGATTAGGTGCCAACTACCAGCAGTTGCCTGTCAACAGACCAAGAACTTTTGAGTCCAACTCCGGATGTCCTTTCTTGGCCGGCAACTTCCAACGTGACGGTTTCGCAACATATGATAACCAGGGCTTTAGACCTAACTACTTGAGCAGTTTGTTGCCTATCAATGCCATTTCCAATGACCCATCGAAATACCACAACGGTTTGGCTCCTGTTGATGATGGCAAGTACGTTGGTGTTGTTCCTAAAGAATCCACCGATAAGTACACTATTTTGCAAAAGGAAAGAGCCAAGAGAGCTCACGAGGAAGCTATCTGGTTGAAGTCTTACGACTACATCTCCGGTATTAGCGAGCTTGATCTTGAACAGCCAAGAGAATTGTACCAGAGAGTTTACAATGATGAGCAAAAGAAGGAGCTTGTCGAAGCCATTGCTGGCCACGCCGGATCCATCAGTGTTCCTAGTGTCAAAGAAAAGGTTCCACTCTACTGGGGTCTTTTAGACAAAGATTTGGGTGCACAGGTTGCCAAGGAATTGGGCGTCAAGTACAACCACTTAACTCTTGATGAGTACATCAAGTTTGTTGGTGCCGCCCCAGCCAACTAAACATGAGATAAATATAAAATGAAATGAACGAATTTTACTGAATATCTATAAATTTTGTTAATTGTAGGGACTGTATGAAGTAAATCTCGAAATTTTCTCAAAATTAGTTGTAAGGTGAATATACTCACGTACGAAGTGGGAGAATTAAATCGCCAATGTCGAAGAGACATAGATTTGCTTAATTTATTCAAAATTTGTCACAGTTTCAGTTTTGACAATTTGCGAATTTCTTATACTTGATAATTAATCTATATCATTTCATAATTACCAAATGCTTTCTACCCATAGCTTTTTGCACGTCATTAAGCATCAAATGCCCACTTAAAAGACTCTATTAAGGTATACATGTATGTGTTTTAATTGATACGTTACTTAGTACTGAATTCATTTAATCTAAGGTAACTGGGTCTTCCCAGCTTCCGGAACCCCTGTAACTATCGAAGCCTAGTCGAAGTAGCTCTTCGTCCCAACCATCATCAAAAAAGTCATTATCACTATCCTGTTGAGTTTTATCTTCAACATTACTCTCTGTATTATCCTGCCCATCTTCTTCGTTCTCTATTGATTCTTCCCCTTCTGACGATAGTACAATGACCTCATCTTCAGCAGCAGCAGAGCTGGAAATCTCATCGACTATTTTATACTGTCTCATATCCAAAATCTCTATCCTTTCTGTTTCTTGTGGGGTGATTTTGACAAAGTAGTTGAAGGAATCGTCCACTGATAAATCGTATAGTGGAAAGAGCTTGTCGCATAGAGGACACTTGTATTTCGGGGCGTTTCCGCTTGGATTTTCCACAACATTTACTACATTATTAGTGGTTTGGGAGTTTCGTAGTTGTCTCGTGGGAGCATTTTCTTTGGCTTTCTCTTGTGATAACTTGGCGTATTTTCTTTTGGCAATATCTTTACGAAGAAGCTTTTGGATTCCTGTCGGGATTTTGTTGAACACACAGAAGTTTTCGAAATCAAAGCATTCAAAGTGCTGGCACTGTGCTGACTTGACCGGAAGCTTGATTTTGCCGGCTCCTAGCGGGTCTTTGAGGGTGAATATGATCCGATCTATTATGCCCAACTCGTCAGATTCGTCGGGGTTGAGTTTGGCCATTTCTTGCTCGAGAAACGGTATGATGTTCTTGGGTATAGGACGGTATCCCAAGTACCTTTCTTTTGAGGAGGGGTTCGGTAATGGCTTAGTTTTGTTTGGCTTTGGTTTGGTTTTGGGAGCCGGTTTTGGTGGCTCATTGCGGTCTATTTTCGGCGACTCTTCAAGTGCTCTGTTAAGCTCCTTGTCTAACGAGAAAATGTCATCCAAATCATGATCAATATTGTCTTTATTGTCTATTTCGCCATTACTTTCATGCTCATTATTGGTCTGTTCGTTAGTTGGTTCGTTCATTTCGGAGGTGAGCGGTCGTATTTTCGGAGTAGTTCTTCGTTTTGGACTCGTTCGAGCTTTTATATGTTCCTGTTGGAGTCGCTTCATCTGCTGGCGAACCTCCTCGTCTTCTCGTATTTGATCTAGCTCTTCGATTGGTAGTCGTATTGTAACATGCAATTGTGGTTCACCCTGTTCAGGCTGGCGTATCGTTACGTTGCTCGACAGTGGGTCTCGCCTACGTAATCGTATGTTGGGTATCATGTCATTTGATGAGTATTACAGTTGCAAATATTGTTTCTTCTGACTATCTAGCAGAAATTAAGGGCAGAATTCATATAAAGTGGATGATTTGTATGAATCGTGTTATTTTTATGACAACAGGTATGCAATCCTTCTATATTTCAGTGATCAAACCAGCTGATCTATACTAGTATTGGAAAGTTATCAAGCCATCTGCAACTGTTGTATTGGATGGACGGCACGTGAGCGGGAGTCCTGAGGAGCGTGATCGATCCCCAACTAATCCCCAGCTTACCGCACACTATCAAGAGAGGACTACTATTGTGCTACACTATTGCTTCATAACTAAGTTACTGTGTACATTTGGTTGGTGGTGAACAATCTTTTACGATCAAACAATTTCATAAATTTCATAATTTTTATAATTTTCATAAGTTTACAATTTCCTTTAGTCTAATGGAGCTCTAATGACGATGGTGGTGATGGCGACGACCACCAAAACCACCACCAAAACTATTGCCGTAGCCGCCTCCGTAGCCACCTCCATATCCTCCTCCAAGATTTCCTAGACCACCTCCGAATCCCATACCATGACTGTGTCCGAAAGAACTAGGTCTCATGACAGGTCTTCCAAACCCACCACCCATTCCATGGTAGCTGTGGTGACTCAGGTGGTGACCATGACGGTAGTTCCGATTTGAACTGCTGGTTAGTACATTTCTATTAATTATACATGATATTTTCGACGTACCTTCGAATTGCTGCAGTTGCCAACAACCCTGCTCCAGCTATCAATACTCCTTTACCCAAAGAGCTTTTGGATTTTTGCTGCTGTGGATAATACTGTGGCTGGGGTTGGGCAAATGATTGACGTTGAACTTGTGGCTGTGACTGTCCTGGCTGTTGTAATTGTGAGTGTGTTTGTTGAGTTTGTTGTGCTGACTGTGAATGAGCCTCGTACGGCGGCGGAGAATCTTCAAGCGAAGCCGAGGTCTCTGCAGGAAGCTCCCATTGCGATTTTCCAGTAGCTGTGTTGACATAGAAATATCTCTGGTACTCTTCATCCCATTGTGCAATCCAGCCTGCTGGCAAAGATGGCGGCGGTGGACGTGTTTTGTTGTTGAAGTTCGACATTATGAATTGCAACTTATTGCTCCTTGAATATTTACGGCTGAAATAGTGACTGTCACGTGATATTCATATATACAAGACCACTAGATATCACACTACACGTAATGGCATGATTGGCACGATTTTGATGATGATGTTTGCTGGTATCTAGTTTTCTAATGGCAACTCTATTTCTTGGCCCAATGCCTGGCTTATTTCCTCTCTAAGCAACTCGGTCAACGAAGAGTTGTCTCTCAAGGTTATCCACTTGCCCTGGATCAAGTCGTATCTTTTTGGTCCACTTATTGGGCTGCTCAACCAAATTTGCTTGTTTGGAGGCTGTTTGTTGATAACGTAAGTTCCATTACTCGGAATGGTCAATGTCATGACACCCTGTGATAATTCACAATCGACTTCCGGGAAGTCTTCGGACAACATTTCCAATTCGTCTGCCAATGTTTCGAGGTAAAGATTGGAAATATTGTTGTATTCATTGGCCGAAATGTTATCTATCTTGTTGGAAATATCCTCTCCATCAGTAGAAACAGCATAGCTTCTGGTGAGCCACAGTGTGGGTGCTACGCCTTTGAACCGGAAAGTCTTGGAAAGTGCTAAACTTCTCATTATCGAGAACTGCCTCACATTGGCTCTGCTCAAGCCCTTTACTACTTGTCTTATATTAGATCTGATCATATTGGTTCAGTCAATCTACCACTTACCATCAGGCGATTTCAAATTTTGAGGTTATGCCATTTGTCACGTGAGTGTTCAGTGGTATGTTCGGGAATAAATGACTATGACGTGTCACGTGAACCTTCTGCTTCAGTCTCAAAAATATTCCACCAGATCCGCTGGTGAAGCTCTCCAGCACCATGTTCTTCACCCTCCTTTTCATTGCGATCTTAATCGTGGCAGTGATATTGTACTTGCCATATGCATCCGGGTTGACCAAGGTCGACTTTGACAAGAAAAAAAGGGTCCAGCCCCAACAAAAGTTAGCTCGTGATGACGAGTATCAAGGGTACATTCCCCCCGACGAACTTGCTCGTAGAGAGGAAGCCAAAACACGCAAATCTATGAAAGACCGTATCAACTTTACCGCTGAAGACATGCCTTTGAAAATTAGGCTAGATAGAGATGATTCGGCGGCTACCTTGAGAAAGAGAAAAGAGAGAGTAGATATCAACAGAGATCCCAACAGCTACGATTACGACATTGACGAGTTGATAGAAGAGGAAAAACGAGAAGCCAAGTCAGAGTATGATCGTGAGTTTTACAAAGACCAGCACTTGGGTGGGACCAAGGAAGAGGTAGTATAGATAAGTTCTGAAATTACAATTCTGAGAATCAGTAGCCTAAAAAAGTGGACAATGCTGCTACATTATTGGTTTTGATGTAAATAAATACCAAACTTAAATGCACAATTAGTCAAAGTAAGTGTTACTTGTATGTCTAGCTTTTTTTTTCCTTATATGCAGTCTTATCCATCTGTGTCGATGGGTGCAAAATAATGGGTGCAAAATGTAGTTGCAAAGCACATTCACAAATGATCGAAGTGGTCAAATTTGCTAACTATGAAGTTACTCGAGTCTTTTTGAGGCTTGCTCTCTCTGCTTTGCTATTTTTCTCATTGTGGATCTTGCTTGACATACTTGGGTTCCAGAACCCCCGTCCCATTGAAGGCATCCTAGACTTCCCAGGCTATCCTATAGTAGGTAACGTCTTTCGTGCAATGAACAGTGCTTCGCTTGTATACATGAACTGGCTGGAACAGTACAATGCTCCAATTTTTCAAGTAAGACTAGGGAATAAGCGGGTGGTAGTTGTCCATACCTTTCTGGACGTCAACAAACTTTGGGTAGGAAGCTCGTCAGCTACAAATTCTCGCCCAATGCTGTATACCTTCCACGGAGTTGTTTCCAAAACACAAGGCTTTACTATTGGGTCCACGCCTTACTGCGACTCATTCAAACGAATGAAGAAAGCGATCTCTATGCATTTGAATAAGCGGTCTGTTGATGAGATGAATCAAATCATAGACCAAGAATCGCGCTACATGATACAGAATATTATTAAGAGCAGCAACGAGCTACAGGGTCCTCCGTCCTGTAACTTTTACCGAAACTTCAGGTATGAACAATCCGATATTGATCTCAAGCCTTTTGCCCAATTGTTTGCGTTGAGAAGTTCTGTCTTCATAGCCTATGGCGTTCACTTGGACTGCTACAACAGAGACCGGGAGTTTTGCAAGGAAATTATCGAGGTTGAAAGTCAGATAATGAGGTTCAGGTCTATCTCGTTCAACTTGAGGGATTACTTGCCTTTTTTGCGATACATCCCATCATGGGGAGCAGGCAGGCCAGATCAGTACCGTCACCGAAGAGATAATTATATGGGCGAATTATACAAATCCATGAAGATAAAGACCTTAAACGGTACTAGAAGCACATTGCCTGATGTTCCTTGTCGGTATACCAAGAATACAGATACTGAAGATTACATTGGATTAGTCTCTCGAGTGGAAACCCCGCAAGAAGCAAAGAAAGACACCTTGACCAAACTGGAAATCCAGTCATTGTGTCTTACTATGGTAAGTGCTGGGTTGGATAATACGCCATTGACGTTCAATCACCTAATGGGACATCTTTCGCAGCCGTATGGGGACAAACTCCAGAAACGAGCTTTCTCTGAGCTCATGGCTTTGAGTGGTGATAATATTGTTACTTGCTGGGAAACCTCGAGTGAAAACACGGAATGTGACTATGTCATGGCACTAGTCTATGAAGCACTTCGTTTCTTTTCGGTGTTACCATTAGGATTGCCAAGAGTGACGACGAAAGATATCTTGTATAATAACGTCAAAATCCCGGCTGGAACAACTATAGTGATGAATACTTTCGCTGCCAACCATGACAAGAGCCACTTCAAAAATCCTTACAAATTTATGCCCGAAAGGTGGTTGGATAAGGAAGGAAAGCTTGTGCCCAAATCCGTGTTGAATCATTTATCGTTTGGAATTGGCTCCAGAATGTGTTCAGGAAACCACTTGGCTTTGAAAGAGTTGTATGCGCTTACATGCAGAATGATCCTCTTGTTCAAAATCAAGCCACCCACTGGAAACACCTTGATGAAACTTGATCCGTTCATAGATAACTTGTATGAAGATGGTACTTCATTTGAACCAAAGCCATTCAAAGTGAGGTTGGAGCCCAGAACTTGGAACGAAAGCGATAAGCTATACTTTAAGGTGATGAGACCTTGATCTTTATTGAACTCGGCACGAAGGTGAAAATTGCATTGGTGAGAGATCTCAAATACTTGATTAATATATCATTTTACTAGCTAAATAAGCACGTTGTAGTTAATCTATTTTTATGGTCATTCAGACATGATCGACAAATGTGATGGTGGCCCCATTCACAGCATTGGGATCAATGTAGCCTACCTTATTGACGGCCACTGATTTCACAGCTGAGCTCATGGGCAAAGTATACTTTAAGACACCTCGAACAATCAAGTCAAAAGGATTTTTGGATATGATTTCCCATTTTTTGGAGTTATCTGGTTCTTCCTCATCGTCTTGAAGATGATAGTTCAAGACATTGGTCAAGTTTTTTCCTGGGGTCAATAGCTTAATTTCTGCACTTTGGTCCATCACATCTCTGTTGAAGAAACCACCTTGGAAACTCATGGCAGATTCAAGCTTGAACACCGTTCCAAGTAGAATATTCTCCACCCCTTTGGATTCGTACGCTGATAATTGATTTTCGGTTTGCTCAGGCAAGTATCCGCTCTTGGCAAATATATCTAGTTCTGCCTCCTCGATCTCCACTGTGAACCATCCAGGATTTAGTGCTTCCACCGTAATATCGAAAAGTAGTTCGTCAATACTGACCACCGGGTTATCTATCGAGACAATCGATACGTTGGATAATTCTTTGGTGGTGGCCAATACGAAACCCATGACAAACCCAACGGTCAAAATGACCAATATACTGAGAAGAGTATAGATAAACGATTTTATAAAGTTGGCATTCGTTCTTCCAAAACCTTCTTCTGAAGACTTTCGGGGTAAGAAGAACGCATTGTTACTATGAGATAATCTGGGGTGAGAATACCTGCCATTGCCACCAAACTGCCTGGAGTTTTTATTACTGAGTTGGTGCTCGTTGGGGAATTCTTCGTCGTATTCGTCAATGTCATAGTAGTATCCATGCGGCTGGGGTTTTTGGAACGAGTATCCCGGTGCTGCAAATTCTGCTTCGCCGGGCGAAGGTCTAGGCGACCCGTTTTCATTGCTATTTGGGGTATTTAATAAAGCTCCCCCGGTAGATAAGTACCTCTTTGCTTTGAGCCCGTTGGGGTTTTTCATGTTGGCATAATTAAGATTCAAGGATCTGTAGTGAGGAAGTCGATGGTTGGAGTTGAGTAAAGCCGTCGACTCGTTGGTGGTGGGATTATTGTTGGAGTTGGAATATGGAAACCGGATATTGTTATCGTAGTATATCAATTCGTCGTCGAAATCCTCGATATCTATATCATCGGGAATAATACTATACCTTCTGGGCTGAGACCCTTTTTTGTCAAAGAGCTTTGAGGTGGTGGACCTCAATTTGGATGACGACGAAGATGACTTATACTTCTTAGAAGTGCCCTTGGATGCTATTGAAGAGGTTTGTTGGTTGTGGGTTTGCTGGCCCTCTTCTGCAGCTGGCCCTTGTCCTTCAATAGACCCGTTAGAGGAAAAATGGCCATCTTTTAATTGCTGGACAGTCGTATTGGGAGAAGCTAGTCGCTGGCTATAATACTCTCCATCTGTCGATATATCATCGTCGATCTCGTCTTCGTCATCGATCTCATCATACGAATAATGATCTTCATACCCATCGTTCATGCTGTGAGTTCTTTGAGACCGGGGCCGGCTCTGATAGTTTGCTGGTATTTGGTCGTTATACGGCTGACTTTGATGGGACGAGCTGCGAGTCTCGGAAACTTGTGCCTTTTCTTCCGGAGCATACGAAGAAAAGGACTTTTGGTGGTTCATTCTTTTGTCTTTTTCATTGGCCATCACACTATCAAGAAAATGATTACTGTTAAAAGAGTTGGCAAGAGAAGGAGGCTTTTTATGATGCTTTGACGAGTGGGAGTAAATCGACTCTGTGGGATGGAAATTGGGTGAGTTTAGCACAGATTGGTCATGACTACTAACACCATCTGCTAGTGGAGAATTTATAAAAGGACCTGCAGTACTTCCTGCAGTACTACCTGGTCCTGCCAATAATGGATTGTTTCCTGCAGCCAAACTGCCCATAACACTGCCATGAACACTACTGTTGTCGGCCACATTGGCAGCGTTACTAACAGTATCTATATCGTTCAAGTTGTTGTTTTCATAGACAAACGTCTCGTCGCTATCGCTGCTCTCTATGTCGTCCACAGCACTGGCCAACTTTGCAGCAAAGAAGTCGGTTCTGGTAGAGCTTTGTTTGGCTATACGCTTTTGTTTTCTATTAGAAGGAGCGTTTTCTTTGGTAGTATTGAGATCATTAATGTTTTCGATGTTGGAGCTGGGAGTGGTAATCTGGCTGGGGTTTCCGGTACCGTTAGGAGTATTTAAAAGAGAAAGGTTTACGCTGCTCAATTGGTGTGTAGGAGCGTTCAGAGTGCCAGTAGTTGGCCCTGAACTAGGGTTTGAAGTGGAGTTTTGGGGTGGCTTTTCAGACTCGAGTTCTTTGCTTATATTGTTGGGAAACACGCTTGATTGGGGCGAGGTGTTGATTATTTCCGATATCAAGGTGGTGTTTTTGGGATGCGGTTCTTTGAAGTTGATTATCTTTTGCTTGGCTTTGAGAGACTTGTTCAAGTCGGAAATGGTAGTTTTGTTGAGTCTGGTCGGTGGATTCGCTGCTGTGTTTCCCGTTTGTGCCGGCGGAAGGCTGGGCGTGGTTGTGGGCGGAGGTGCTTGAGCAAGGTCTGAGCTATCATTGTTTGGTAGCGGGGTGTTTGTGGTAGTCTGGATAATGGGCTCGCTGGGTTGGGATGTTCCATTGGCATTGGCTGCTCCCGAGATCGAATTGAGTCTGAGACTGAGCTCTTTGTTGTCGGAAACCAAGATTTGTTTAGGTACTTTAAACACCCCAGACGAGGAGTTTGAGTTGGGGGTATTTTCTTGTATTGAGGGAGTGGTCAAAGCTGAATTGACCGAGGCAATTTTGTCTGTAGACTTAGCTGGTTTGGGAAGCATGTTATGGGAAAGTTGAGTTTGTGAAGGTTGCTGTTGTGTCTGTTGGTCTTCTGGCTTTGTTGTGGCAGCAGAACCCATTGAAGAGTCGTGTTTTGAGTCTTTGGACTCCAGAGGCTGGCTACCAGACGGTCCATTGGACAGTGATGTGGTTTTCTTGGGATCTTTTGTTTTGTGGGAAGACCCTAGCGGAGGCGAGTCAGGCATGACTGTAGTGGTACTCACGCTGTATATGAAGTAGTCAACAAGACTTTATGTCTACAACTCTAGGAGCTGATGTTTAATATTCTTGGTGTTGCTTTGCGATTATTTTTTTTTGGCGTAAGTTTAGCGGGTAGTCGATAAGAGGAGAAAGGCGGCAGAACGAGGTATGGGGATTAGAGTATCGAATTAAGATTACGCCGCAGGCACGAAGTGCGAGAGTATAATAGTGTTGTACTTACAATTACGATATAAGTTGTATATAAACAAAGTTAATTAAGTGTAGCTGTTATCTTGGTTAGGTGCTTGAGGCGCGAATAATTACGATTGAGTGGTTAGCACAACAGTGAGCCACAAATGTTAGGCGAGAAAGCAATGCCGGGAAATATTGCCGTTTGGAGGGAGTGAAAAATTCAGGCGAGAATCTGGCCCGCTGGGACTAGCGTGGGCTAGTGGTGTTGCCACGGCAACAGATAACCGTTGGGAAGGGTCAGCAGAGCATGCGGAGCAATGTAGCAGGCAGTAGACGGGGTCGCAGGTCACGATAAAATGTTAATCGCGCGGCATAAGAGTGGTCATTTGTGGGTCCCGCGCGGGAACGTCAGTCTAGGCCAGTGGTGAGGCGCGCGTACTCATTTGTCGCTAATCTGTCGTTAACTCGTTGCAGGCGCGGTATTTTTTCTAGACAGCAGATTGTCGCTGGGCGGTATCTCATCGCGAAAAACCCATCGGTCCATTGTGTATTGTGTTGATCTAGTGTTGAAATGGGCTTTTCGTTTGGGTTTATAGAGAGCGATGATGAGATCGAGCAGAGTACCGGTCAGGTGGCCAAGCAGCCGATCCCACCCCAAAATCTAGCATTGTCTTCCATGACCATCGAACCGCACAACCTTCCCAAAGTACATTCTGTAGAGTCGCTTCTCGAGACGTTGGTGGATGTCAAATTGACTTTTGACAACTACTATACGCCGGTGGGCCAGAACTTGGTCTATAGAAGAGACCTTTTCGATGTCAAGCACCAGGTCATGACAGAAGACACAGACGAACTGCTTCCTTTGATTAATAGCGACAACGACCTTGAAAAAAATATTTACGAGGGAGGGTTTAAGAGCTGGGAATGTTCTTACGATACGGTGGATAAGCTTGCGGAGTTGATCCAAAACTCCAAATTGGACCAGTACGCCACGTATGTCGAGCTCGGATGCGGCACTTCATTGCCCGTTAGTTACATAGTGATGAAACTATTTGAGAATAGAGGTGCGGGCGCTCATCGCGGGGTGAAATTGGTGCTATCGGACTTCAACTACGACGTATTGCGCTTGGTCAGTCTTCCCAACATCTTGATCCATTGGGCATCGACCTTGCCAGTCGAAAAGCTACATGAACTCACCACCTCCGAAGAGAGACCGTTTCACTCCAACGACGAGTTGCTTTGCACCCGCCAATTACTTGACCACTTCAAAAGCGAGTGCTCGCAACAAAAGATCGAGTTTCGATTTGTGTCTGGCTCCTGGGGTCGTGAGTTCAATTCGCTTGTCGCGGCAGAGATAAACCATACACCCACCTTTGTCTTATCATCCGAAACCATCTACTCACTCGATACACTTCCTATAGTGGCAGAATCAATCATAGAGATCATTCGCGATCTACCTCGCTCGTACGCCTTGGTGGCTGCGAAGAACATATACTTTGGCGTCGGTGGCTCCATCATAGAGTTTGTCGCCTACCTCAACCGCTTACAACACAACTCCACAGTAGAGGTGGAGGAAATCAAAGACTCCAAGTTGAAGCGCTCCATAGTACATATACTTAGTAATTAATACACTATACATACCTTACTGGATCACTGGGTAGCCGCGGACCAATACGCTGCCGCTAAATCCAATCGCACCAAACTAGGTGGGCTGATTTTCGGCGCACGACCGGGTTAATCCAATGGGGTTTTTTCCAATCTCATTCCAAAAAAACAACATACTTCTTCACCAATAGGTTATACACTAAAGGTATGTTGGATTTGTCTATAGAGGCGGAGAAGAGGCTCGGCTGCAGCCCAAAATCATTATTGTTGTTGAAATTCGATTGAGCAAATATAATTCCCTCGTGGAGGTCCTGTGGAGGTGCGAGTGAGATATAAAGAGGCCGAGAGCCTCAAGCTATAGGCATTGAAGCGGCACTAGTTGTGGAAGAGTAGGGTTCACTTTCATAGAACTTGTGTGGAAAGTTTAGTATTGTTCAGTACTGTTCAGTACTGTTTAGTACTGTTAAGTGACATGTCAGTACAGTGACTATATGGGGATATAACTGGCCATTACATGGTATGAATCACTCGAAATCTACAGCAGATACAGTACTGGATATCGCTACAAATCTACTACACATACTGTTCCATACCAGTGCTAGAACATTCAATTGCTTGCCATGTTTCGCAACTTGGCCATCTCTGTTTCTCTATGGCGAGGTCGTGGACAGGCCAGATTCTCGGCCAATCAAAATTTCAACAGAGTGAAAGAAATGAAAAAAACCAAAGTCAACTAATACTAACTAGGCAGGATGTTTCGTCAAACCGTTCAAAGATTAGCTATTCGTAGTCAGTCCACTGTTGCCAAGACTGCACCAAGACCATTATCCAATGCCCATGTCAGCAACTTAGAAGGAAGATGGGCCACATTACCAAAGAACGACCAGACCGCCTTAATAGAGGAGTTGAAGGTTAGAATGGAAGCTCCATGGAAGGAATTATCGGTTGCTGAAAAGAAGGCCGCCTACTACATTTCTTTCGGAGAATGGGGTCCAAGAAGGCCATTATACGGTCCAGGCGACCAAGCCAAGGTTTTCTGGGGTGTTGCCGGAGGTATCGCCCTCTCCATCGTCGTATTCGCCGGTATCAGATCCTTGGGTGCTCCTCAACCACCATCCATGGACAGAAAATGGCAAGAAGCTTCTGATGAATACTTGAAGTCCAAGAACGCCAACCCATTCACTGGTTACTCTCAAATTCAATAAACATTGCATCATTTTGGAGCTATTTACCGCATTAAAGTCTTTGACTATTAAATACTCTTTTGATTAATAAACAAAACACGTAAGAAAGGTAGAAGAGTAGTTAAAGAGTAGGTGAAGAAGTCGAGGAAAAAGGTTCAGTTTAGTGTTTGGTGTCAATTTGAGACAAAATTTTAAACTTTTAGCAAAGTCACAAAATATGGATATATATATGAGTATGACTAGAAGAAAAGCAAGACTTACTGTGGTTAAGTTGACAGATTGAACCAATGGCGCAGGTAGTACTTTATAATTAGCTCACTCAACTGTGACCAGAATCTAAATACTGATTATAACTAAAAATAGTAATAATTCAACTGTATGGGTGGCTGCGAAAGAAGAGTTGAAAAACATGGGAGATAAAGCTATACTCTTATACAGTACAACTAGGATGTAAGCATCCTACCACTCATACTTCATCTGGTGCTAACATACAGATCATGCTGTACTCCTCTTCTGTACTAACTTACGAATAAGAGATTAAATATATAATAATGCAAGTCCGTATTGCTGGGTAACAAGATATTCATTTACTCAATATCAATATGATAATGTAATAATACAATAAATAATTACATGAATATAGTGTTGTTTTCTTTATTATGAGCTATATAGTATAACTGTGCTGTTGTTTATCAAAGTTCTTGCTGACCGTGTTTATCAGTGAACAACTCCGTGTTCTGGTCTTACCGGGCTTAACGGTATGGGGCATCCGCGTCAATACAGTATTGCAATTCTTGCTCCCACTTGTCACCGTTTTCCAACAACTTTTCTTTATTATACAACAATTCTTCTCTGGTACCAGTGGAGTATTCGACGTTTGGAGACTCAACAATAGCATCCACAGGACACGATTCTTGACAGTAGCCGCAGTAGATACACTTGGTCATGTCGATGTCGTACTTGTAAGTTCTTCTGGAACCGTCGATTCTCTCTTCGGCTTCGATAGTGATGGCTTGTGCTGGACAAATGGCTTCACACAACTTACATGCTATACATCTTTCTTCACCACTAGGGTATCTTCTTAATGCATGCTCACCTCTGAATCTTGGTGAGATAGGACCCTTTTCGAAAGGATAGTAGATGGTGTATGGAGCACGGAAGTACATTTCCATACAGATGTACATACCACGGGCGATTTCACTCAAGAAAAAGAACTTGGTGGCTTTGCTCAATGCACTTTCACCGCTTTCTTCCCAAGTTTTAGGTTTAGGGACTCTGAATCCTTTTGGCCACACCGACTGGGTGGATCCGGCTGTGGTAAGATATTCAGTGGGTTGGAAGGCGGCAGCGGGCTTCAAAGCCTTGGCGGTGGCGGAGAAGAACCGACGGTTGATGCCTTGTGCTGTTATTTGTCTCAACATGTCGATGATTAATAAGATATGTGAGAGTACCGGTGAGTCTGCTATTGTAGTACACTGAATAATTTGATTTTTTGGTCAGAAAAAAATGCGACAATGCGATTGGCTAATTTTGGGGCAGCTTGGGAGCGCCCTAGGCGAGACCCAGGTTCCCAAGTAATGGAGAGATCTACTACAAGCAAAGTGATGAACTGGTGGAGAGTTCACCAAGCCATTCTAGACGTTTGATATACTACCATGCCTCTACACCTTTAGGTTGTTTCTTGGTGGTCATCTCCTATTACTTTTATTGGTACAGATGCGGTCACGTGCCTGGCTGCGAAAACCTAGCCCATAAGCCGTAATGCTAGCTCCACACTGGCAAAGGTGCCGGCACTACACGGCACTGCTCTGAGCAAGCATGGCACTAGACCTCTCCAGAAGCCTGCGAGGCCCCTGGAACTATATATAGAAAGAGAAGCCTTTTTGATGCTGCCGTTGATGGAGGCATTGGGCCCAAACGGCTCGCTCTGGATGTTGGATTTGATAACGTCTATGGGGTACGACAAGAGCCACAATGCGTTTCCGGCCAACGCACCGCTGGCGAGAAGTTCGGGGGTTGAAATGTCGCTGCGCGCGCGGTAGTGCTGCAACCCGATAATTTGCTGGATAAGGGTTTCGTACGTGAAGAACCAAACCCCGTAGGCCTGCATGTCCCTGATCACAGTGATGCCGAGACCACGATATATACCAGCAACACCGTGGCTGCGGTAGATTTTCGACACCATGCCACTCAACGACTTCTTGCCAGGAGAGGTATCGGACTGACTCAATATACGGAGCTGTTCTATAGGCGCGGTGACGGGCGAATTGACCAAGCCTGCAACCGCACCGGCAATATACGTCTGGGGCCAAAGACTGAGATCGGAGCCTCCGTTGGATTTGACCATCTGTCTTTTGGCTTCGTGAAAACCGTAGAACTGAAGGGATACACACACGCCTACGCCGAAAAGGGGGGCCAAAGTTCCTTTGTAGAACGCAAGCAACCCTTCGTTTTTGACGACATGCTTGATTACCGAGAGCGAAGACGTCTCATTTGACGTCTGCAACCGGATTTTGACAAGATCGGCCGGTTGTCCGATCAACACTTGGGTGGCTCCACCAATGAAGCCTGCAGCCACATCCTTGGCCTTTCTGGACAACGAATGGTCTACAGTCGAGTCAGTCATGAGTAATGAAGTATATCACTGAGTCTGTAGATGACTTTTCAGGTTGCAATCGATATGGGTTTATTGCACAAAATCACGTGCTGTACCAAAAAAAGGTTACTGATCTGATAAGCTACTCTGATAAGGACAGTGGTTATGAGGAGCTGTCATACTTACGAGCTAGCACTATGCTAGCACTGTTCATGTTCATAATGTATACATTTTTATTATGTACTTTACTTTTACAGTATGATATTTTTCAAGTATAATCACTTTTCAGTACCTACTTTTTATGTTTCTTGTTGATTATTAGTATATTAATATTATGCATTATAACTATCCATTGAGTAATCCCCCAATGGAAAGTGCATGACGGGGTTTTTCATCATCACTCTCGTCTTGTGTTTTGGCAAAAGTGGATGTAAAGTCTATGGCAATGGGCCCTGGGGTCCGTGTAGTGTTTCCTTTTCCACAAGAGCAGTTAGCACATCTTTTGGAAGATTTTTCAGTAGATTCGCCCTTCACCGATTCTTTCTCTATACCTTTTTCGTGTTCTAGATCTTCTTCTTTTATTGGTCTCGCAGATTTTGTCATTGCAGGGACCTTAATTTGGGGCAACTTGACGTTTTCGTACATTTGGTTCATGGGCTGGAAGTATGGGTATGGCGTGGCTTGAGGAGGCGGCGGAGGACCGGGAACAGGCCCAGGACCGTTGGGAATTCTTCCAGAGTACGGTGGATAAAAGGAGTTTTGTGGATACGAATATGGTGGAGGAGATCTCTGTTGAAGTAGCAGGTATGGGACGTGTGGCGGAGGCAACGCATGGCTGGGGTTATATGGAGGGGTTCGTATGGCTGGGGCCAACGTGGGAGGTGTGCGATTGGCAGAAACACTTAATTTGGGATGTTCTACGGCAGGGTGGGTAGGAGGGGGAGTGGAGGCCGTTGCCGAGACGCTAGTCGAGTCAGTAGCCGCAAAATCTGCATTTGAAGTGGTATTATTTGCATTTGAAGTATCATTTGCGTTTGAGATAGTTGTTGAAGTGGTGTTGGTGTTGTTGTATATATTATTATTAGTGTTGGAAACATTTCTCTTTCTTCTTTTTATGGTGGCTCTCTTCATCTTTATGGGTCGATGGGATCCATGGAGTCGGTAGTAAAGACCACAGGCATTACATATAGTGTTGCCTGCATCGTCTCTTCTCCACAACGGCGTGATGGTGGTTCCACAGTTGAAGCATGCTATGGCGAGAGACTCGGAATCGGGCTCAACGGTTTCATGTGCTCTGTTTGTATTTTCCTCCTCTTGTTCTGTCAAGCCCACTTCCTTCTTTGCTTCTTTCTCTCGCTTGGAAATCACCACCCGGTTGTTATAAGCAGGACATCCTTTACATGCGGCGCTTCCTCCCGTACCATTACACCTGCCGTCGCCTTTACACGAGCCCTCTTCGGTTTTGCCTATCGGTATGGTGCTGGGCGGTCTTTTCAAGTTGACGGGACGGTGGGTGTTGTTGGAACGAAGATACAAGCCACATGCGTTACAGATCAAGGTGCCGTCGGGCGCTCTTCGCCAGAGCGGGGTCTTGGTGGTTCCACAGTTGGAACACTGCTGGCCGTCGGTGACTGTCGAGGGGTCGACTTTCTTTTCTGGCGGCAGGTGTGGAGCGGGTGGTTGGGGCAGTTTTGAAATATCAGGTGTGGTTACAGAGGGGGTGATGGGTTTGAAATCGTTCGTGTTGATATTGGTGTCATTGGCGGTGTGCATTTTGGCTATATCCGCCAGTTTGTTGAGCTCGACTGCTCTTTCGTTGTTGTGTGCCATCATAGTACAGGTCTCATCAATGTGGTATTTAACAAATTATCGAAAATTTAGCAGCTTCACGAAGTGGTAAAGCGAGGCTATGTGAATAGATGTACTAAAAAATGAGTCTGTGTAATGTTCTGTATAACGGTTCGAATGTTATTTGGGTTGGGTGGTGGCTGTATCACTAGTGAGGTTTTACTTTTCAAGTGATAATTTTTAGTCTGAGAAAAGGATGCAAATTCTTGTGGATAACAATTGCGATGTACCCCGGCGAGGTAGAGGGTGGTGGTGGCGAATCGAGAAGTCAGGAAGGAGGAAAAATATATACAGGAAGAAGTCGCTTACGACAGACGGGCAAAGAGATGAACTGGTGTTGAGTTTTTCGGTACCAATGCTAGAGAACACAGCCGGTGTTTGATATGTGATGCATTTACCAAGTTCGGTTAAGTTATATAGAAGTGACGATCTACAGCCAATAGACAGGAGGAGGAGTTGCTAATTCTCGGCCCGAGGCAGTTGGGTCACGAGCCAATGAGACGGTGCCAATTTGTCATACAGCACCAGTCCAAGCCCAGCCCGCGAGTCACGTGAATGGGCACTGCAATTAATATTGAACAGAATGCTCCGCAGAACACTGGTGGAACTGGAACCTAACAGTGAAAATATTTATGAAAACTTTTAAAGCTGAGTTTTGATAAAAATAGTAATTACTCGTCATGTCGTGTTAAAATACGGGATTAACTCTACGTGTACCCTGTTTTTCCTACCCTATCCTATTCAGGGTCTAGGGTCTAGTTAATTTAGCCCGAGATATGACTGAGAGTCATACACCTTCATTCTGGTCACGTCATGGCACCCAAATGTAAACACCGCGTAGACTTGTAAACATCACGTGTGCCGCCACCCATCACATCTCTTGAACGCGACAATTGAGACATCACTTAATATAGCTGGCACTAGACTGGCCATGGGGCACCTCAACGCCAGACCAGTTTGTTCAAACAATCAGACCATATCGCCTAACGCCACCGCTTTGTTATATTTCTCTTAAACTCCGATCCACACGCCCAAACCCCTATACTCGTACCCAGACGCGCTCTCTATTTACTTCGATTACGTAACCCCCCTTTCAAAACAACAAACAACACCACGAAAACAAATGCGCTTCAAACAATTGTAACACTATACCTGGCTGTTTTTTGGTCCGTTATAGAGCTCGCCTATTTCCTATTGATGAAGCGGTCTCGAAAAATAGCCACTCACAAAATTCACTAACTACTCCACTATACAACTGCACAACTAACTCCTCATCACTAACTACTAATCATACTGCTGACAACCACCTGCAGTGACCTCTACTAGAGACACATAATATTGCACAATACTAAACAATTAAGAGCTGACCAACTTTTAAACTGAGACTAGTCCTAGTTAATCCTAGTTAAATCCGGTAATTTCTCGCTCACTCAACATTTTCTTGCATTTCATCTGGTGATCATGTCATACCAGCACCCGCAATACTCGGCGGGTGTCCCTGCTTCAGGGGCAGGTGGGTCCAGCTCTAGTTCAAGCTCAGCTTCGAATTCAGGCATCGTTTCTGCGTCCTCACGAAGCCCCGTCCATCCTCCTCCCACAGCAGCCACCTCCGTCACCACGCCATCCTCCAAAGGCCGTCATCATTACCATCACGAACATCCCCCTTTAAGAACTCCTAGTCATACATCAGAAGCATCAGCACCGCAAAGTAGAAGGTCGGACTCTTCCTCAAAAAACAAGTCCCTGCATCTGCCTCGTGTTCACAACGACTTGGAATACTATACAAACAACTCATTTTCTCGTTCCTTCAACAGCTTGATACTTGACGACATAAAAGACGATCTCACATCCACCAGCTCAAAGAAGAAAATCAACAAGTCCCCGCCGTTTAATATCAAACACGACTTTCTTCACGATAAACTCGATGACTATATAGAAGAAGACTTTCACTATGACGATGAGATAGTGGGAGACGAGCTCGACAACGAAGAACTTTCCACATTGAGAGCCATCCAATCCAAATCTCAAAAGCCAAACGGAAGCAATCGAAATACCCCACACCATCATAATACCCAGCGGCATCATTCTCATTACGGCCACAGTCGCAGCAATAGTCGAAATAGCAGGAATCTCAGCAGGTCAAGGAGCAACAAACAAGACGATATGTTGACGTACTCCGAGGAAGAAGAGACCGAAAAAGTCCAGTCTCAACAATCCTCCATCAAAAGATCGTCCAAGTTCTTGAACTTATCCATTGACTCCAATTTGCGGTCAATGGACCATAAAGTCAGCGAAGATATCGATTATATCAGTGACTTGAACGAAATCGACTCTTCCATAATAAGGCCTGCTCTGGCTTCAGCCAATCTTCCCTCTTCTGCATCAATAAGTCGTGAACCGACCCCCATAGAGAACCTGAGCCCCATAACTTCCAGACATTCCGTGCTACCATCCGGCAATAACAAGTTCAAAAGACCACACAAATTGGTGAGTCAAAGCCCTTCGCCGTCTTCCACCAAGATCAATGCCCTGAAAGCTTTGATTTACCAGTTCAACAAGTCTCCGGAAACAAAACCCCAAAGCAGTCTGTCTTTTGGCAACCAAACATCTGCATCTTCTTACCAACCGCCTCCTACTCGGGTGACTCAATCAGAGGCATTGGAATACTTTTCACCGTCTAAATTGGGTAGAAAGGGTTTCAAAATGTTCAAAAATGCTGACAAAGATGCCATTATATCACCCAATAGATCTACTCCCGAAAGAACCCCTAGAGCTTCGACTATATTTGCCGAGAGTAAGCAGCAAGAAAATAAGTTACTTTCGTCCAACAAACTTCGGAAAACTTCACTCAATTATAACAAATCTCCATTTCACAGAAAGAGCTCGTCGCCCATTTCGTGCAACTTCGAATACTATAATATTGATGAAATGGATTTCGATAGTCCTTCCAAGAACAGAAAGCTCTCTAATAGCTCCAACAATTCCATCGTGATATACCAAGATGATAACCCAGCTCTCACGCGGAAACATCAACAACATCAGATACAACATAATCAGCCCGCTCATTCTTCACCTTCGACTCTTCCTTCTTATCCATTTGGATCTCATGACTTCGACGACAAAGAAAACAAATTATCGTACCGGTTTGTCAAGCCGTTACAAACAGCATTCAAGTCTACGGGACTTGTCAAAAAGAACTCAATATCTAAAGAGTCTCGAAAACTTCCTCCAGAAACTCCAATTAAGAAAAATCCTCTCATGTTGATAAATACCAACAAATCGAGTTTGTCGAATATAATATCGTCAGCACACGAGGAGATGATGGACGATAACTCTGAAATATCCATTGAAGTAGGCAGAAACAATATTTCGGCATACAACTCCACTTTGAACGAGTCGAACTCGTCTTTTTTTAGAATACCGTCCACTAATAACTCATCGCAAAAAGCGCCCAATCTTAATATTCTTAATAGTGCCGACCTAGATATCGATTCAAGCTCCGATATTGAAATCGGAATACCTGAAACCCCGACCAAATCAGTCAAAAAGTCCCATTCAACCCCTGCAAACTTTAGTCCGGTACTGTTCAGAAACTCTCATAAGTTGAGCAGTTATCTTCGGAAGGCAAACCAATTATCTGTCTCCACCACCTCTCTTGACCTGTCAAATCCTCCCACTCCAGCCAAGTACTACGAGCCATCTACTCCCACCAACTTGTTGTATAAAAGCAGCATGCTACCATCCAAAAACCAAAATAATTTGCACCTATGTGACAAAAAGAGGTGGAGCCATAAAACAAACTCGTACGATGAAAGAGTATCTTCTTCAGTCACTATAATGGCAAAGGAGGAAGATGATCATACGCTTACTTTCAAGAATAAGCCTCACTTTGAGGATAGTGACGTAGATTTGGAGGCAGAAGCAAACCTTCAAAGCAAAGAGTCTATGGCACTTCCAAAAATTGATGATCATCTTATAAGTAAATTCGGGATGAAGAATATCAAGTACATTGGAGAAGGAGAGTTTTCGATAGCCTACGAGTGTATTTTCCAGGACCAAAAACTTGCCATCAAGAGATCAAAGAAACCAATTCTTGGTAAAATTGAACGGAAATCTATCAGGAGAGAGATCGAGGCGTTGAGAGCGTTGACTTCTGTCAAAGATAACGAAAGCGTCAACATGCAAGAACAAGAAGAAGGCAAAGAATACTTGGTGTACTTTATCGAGGCATGGGACTTCAACAACTACTACTATATCATGACTGAATATTGTGACAATGGGACATTGTTTGATTTCTTGGAGGAGAACAAAAATTACAAGATGGACGAGTTTAGAATATGGAAGATCTTGATCGAGATCTTGAGCGGTTTGAGGTTTATCCACCTGAAAAACTACCTCCATTTGGACTTGAAACCGGCCAATATATTTGTTACATTTGAGGGATCTTTGAAAATAGGAGACTTTGGCTTGACAACCAAACTACCCATATTAGAAAAAGACTTTGATTTGGAGGGAGATCGCAACTACATCGCGCCCGAGTTGATTAATGACAAGATCTACACCCCCTTCGCAGATATTTTCAGTCTCGGATTAATTATTTTGGAAATTGCCGCAAATATTATCTTACCTGATAACGGGACACCATGGAGAAAGTTGAGAAGTGGTGATTTGAGTGACGCCGGGAAGTTGCTGAGCGACAACATCAGCGATTTCCTCCAGCATCAAAACTTCTCCAGCGTTACGTCCTACAATACCAACAACATGAACTTTTCATCGAACCAGTCCATGAATCTCAATGGACTGACCAGCAATCACATGATCCCGCATCCCAACCACCTCCAGCAACCGGTGCATGCATCGGCCACGTCATCTACGACATCTACATCTAACCATAAAAACCTCAAAGGATTGATCCCTCACTGGGCGCCCCAGTTTTTGGTGAGCGGCGACTCGATGAAGCTCGACAAATTGGTCAACAAAATGTTGCGGCCCAATCCATTTGACCGGCCCAACTGCAAAAAGATCCTAGATATGGAAGAGTGTCTGATAATAGAGAACCGGCGCAAGGCAGGAGCCACCATCTTCGAAGGTGAGTTTGGACCACATTCCGACGATGAAGATAATTAGAAAAAGCAATCAGTACGTAATAATAATGCAGCATATGAAGACAATTGTGTAGATACTAAGCGAGAGGCCACGGAAAAAAAAAAAGGCACCAATTAACCCTTCGGGTGTTTGGGACTGGAATGAGCACACAAAGGCGACACAAAAGCGGCAGGCAATAGTTGGCCGGCATCCCCTTACAGCGAGGGCCGTATATCTATTGGCACGCGAAAAAGAGGCGTCGTAAGGCAGATTGGGTTAAGCGAGGCGCGAATAAGCAGGAACTCCTTGCTGTGGCCACCACGTCATGTTCCCGTAGATGCTCTAGCAGATGCCAGGCCAGATCTCTGTACCAAGCGCATGGCTCCAAATAATTGGTGTAAAGTCGCGGAATTGATTTCTTTTACTGCATTAGTAATAAGGGCAAGTAATCGTTAGAGCTGCATATCGAGGTCTCACACCCAGGGGCAGGGTCCAGTACCCATACACACATTATAAACTAATCCTTACATACAAATAGAACACAATGTAAATTCACAAACTCACTGACGTCCATTCTTAAGCTACCACTGCATTCTTTGTAGGCAGTCCACTGACCTGTCACCCTTCTATTGTGTGGCAGGCTAAAATTAGCCAGTTGCGTCACCGAAAAAGCTCGCGGCGAACTTCTTCGCGCCGCCTCTGCGGTACCGCACCAGTAGAAGCGTTGGTCGTATGGATCAGTAATAGTATAGGAGTATCTGAGACTAACACACTGTGTAGCTCAGTGTACCTCCAAGCTTCTTAATTCTTGAATCTCTGTCTTTTCTTACTGCCGTTTTCTCTGCGTCCCTGTCTATTCGCGTGGTTTTCGTGGCTAGTGGTTTGTAGTTGGTTTTGTCAGCTGCCGCAAATTGTATCAATCCTGTATCAAAATCTGTCTGTGGGCGGCCAAATTTACAACCAAATTCTCCCAACCACTTGATTAGTTGTATCAGATTCTGCTACATTCTTCAGTTGCCAACACACCAGGTCAAATAGCTGGTTGAGACCGCAAGCGATGTCGTCCAACCCGTTTATAATACCTCCACAGCCCGACAACACGCCCTCGCCTCCTCGATCTCCCTCTATTCGAGTGTTAACCAGTCCGGCACCGGAGACAGAAGAGTCCCCATTCATGATCAGGCCAGCTTACTCAACATCCAGTCCCACAAACAAAATGTCCACTACCACTACCACCACCACTACAAGTTCTACTTCGACGTCTGGTTACGAAATAAACTACTCGCCCAAACATTCCCGCAAACCAGCGTCTCTTACAAATAGAAACATGAAGAACTTGAGCCTTAACTTCTCATATCGAGCATCCACGAGCCCGTCTTCAAACTACACAACCACTCTTCTACTGCCAGCAAAAGACTTGCCGTTCAACAAGCCGCTGCTTCCTAGGAGAAAAACCTTGACCCTTTCTATTCCCTCGACCAACCAAATCACCACCGTGTTGCAGGCCCCAAAAGACGACTCCACAGCCGAAAGTACGCTTGTGACGCCGTCCGTCACCAAGACACCGTTGCTTCCGCCCTATATTCCCAAAAACAGACGCCGTAC
The DNA here is from genome assembly GCA_003706505.3 of Suhomyces pyralidae. Lineage (NCBI taxonomy): Eukaryota > Fungi > Ascomycota > Pichiomycetes > Serinales > Debaryomycetaceae > Suhomyces > Suhomyces pyralidae. The sequence continues at coordinate 439,399 of PPLO03000009.1, read as the reverse complement.
CGCCACCTCCAGCTTGGACTCCGCCAGCCCGCAAGAACCCAACTTCAGAGTCCAGACATTGAGCCATACCCCGCGCCTCTCGTCGTCCGAAAACGATGCAAGATCTCATATGTTGCGAGGAAGCGACATATCTTACTACGACTACAGTGAATCGGCCACTCCCAAAACCAGCTACTCGTCCGAATACTTCCAAGAAGACTTGATCAACGACCTCCAGAGCCCCATGAAATACTCAAACACCTTCTCGCAAGTTTCGCCCCAAAGCATACGATTGAATCCCAACATTCCCTCGCCTTCCGACCTTAACCACGTAATACATCCAAGCATCCACTCTCACCAAAATATTCGACACCCTCAACAAATTTCAAGCCAGCGGTTTCTAATCCCCGAAGAACTCCAAGAATCGAACCAAGTAAATGCATACCCCTCTGGGCCCCGAAACGTCCTCAACAACACCATCTTCTTATACCTGGACCCGACTCTGAAACCAAAACCAATCGACATAAACGACTTTGATTTGGTTATAAACGTGGCCAAAGAGTGCCAGGACCTTTCATCTGAGTTCAAGAAACAGCTGCCGGGCTCAAAAGAGTACCTCTACATCCCGTGGTCCCATACATCCTCCATATCGCGAGATTTACCGCTGCTTACTTCCAAGATGAAACACTACAATGATAAGGGTCTAAAGATCTTGGTGCATTGCCAGTGTGGAATATCGCGATCCGCGTGCGTTATCGTAGCGTTCTTTATGCAAGAATTTAATATCGGCGTCAACGAGGCCTACGAACTCCTAAAATCTGGCACCATCGACAGTCTGGTGAGCCTAAACCAGAGCATTGGGCATGAGGGAAATAAGATCGAGGCTTGCGACCGCATCTGTCCGAATATGAGCCTCATATTTGAGTTAATGGAATTTGGCGATCATCTCACTAATAAATAGATAGAGAAAGATAGACTCAAAGGAAATTTCGCCAGAGTTCGATTGAAATGTAAACCATGTAGTACGGTAGATACACCCTAGGTGCGGCATAAAAACTACTCTCATAAAGCGCAGAAAAGGACATGGAGCCCCCTGGCCATATATACGCACTTATAAGGCTTTGTATCCATTTTTTATTATGATAAAACCTGCAAAGGCTAAAGAGGGCTTATAATACAAAAATAATAGAAAACTTAATAGAGTAAGCAAAATGTACCTCATCCACACAAAGTTGTTCGATTTAAATTTGCTAAACTAATTGTAGAGCTACAACATTGATGAACACTAAAATGACGACTTTCTAACTTTAAAGCCTAAATTTCATAAACGAATGATTAAAGATGATGAAATATCTAGCTTGGTTTCGGTCTGTTTGACACGTGACAGGATCCGGATCTCAAATTACGATTTCATTGACGCCCGTGCAGGTCCCCACGGATACCGTAACCTGGTAATTGCTCTCCCACAAAGATTCCTTCTCGATCTACACTTTTTTTACACTCTTTCTAGCGCTGTTGGTGCATTGTTCTAAGGCCTTGTACTGGTGACCGGAAGTCAGCATTTCACGTGCTAGGGCTTTTCGCACCCGGATCTCATTCCATTTCTACTTTCTTTCCATGCCGTATGCTATGATAAGAATGCAATGATACATAAAGATAGAAATAGTGTCAGGGTAATAGTTACTTTTAAGTAATAATTAAAGTATCAATTTATACGTCCTCTGGCACACAAAAACTCTTTAATTAGTTGAGCTGAGTTGCTAGCCAATGGATGCAAATTGAAAGTTCGCTCGTGTTTCGGTGTACCATGTAATCGCAATATAGCGACCCCAACATTATACAGACGACACACTTTTAAAGAATTAAAGAGTTACAGCTAAATACCTCTTATTCAGTACATGAACGCTGTACTGAATTTCGCCAAAGCTTTTGAAATTGGTAATATTATCGTACTGTAGCTTTGTGTCAATCACATTCGTAATTATGCATCACGTGCTGTTGCTCCTAGATCGTCAAAAATTCGAGCGCCGTTGAAGCCAGTGAGTAAAGGATGAGTAGCTGAAACAAGGTAAAGATTCTACGAAAGTGATACAGCCACCCAGAGATAGACAGTTCAGAAGCTAAAAAGGGTGCTATGCTTTTTTCAAGTTATTCCAAGGGCTGCAGGGGAGGGTAGAGATTACTGATACTGCTCACCGTGACTCCAGCTGCAAAGAAAGCAGCTGAACGAAAAGAAGTCTACTTTGCTTGTTTTGGGTGACAGTGTTAGAAGTACCACCATTGCAAAGACAAGACACCAAAGGTGTCCTGTACTAAGCTCATCTAGCCTTTACCTGCTGGCTAGAGCTAACCTGTAAACCACTCTAACCTGCATTTGTTCACCAGAAAAAAAATCAACTTTAAGACAACCTCCTAAAGACCAGGACTGTATAATTGACCATCACTGACATAGAATAGATCGATCGAGTAACAACGTAATCGCCACCGCAGACCTTGGTGGGACAACTAGTGAAAAAAAAAATTGTGCAAACCAGTCAAATTAACGTTATACATCTTGTATATATCTGTTGAGCACAAACCCAGTTATGTCATACAACAGGAGTAGTGGGTACTACAACCCACGATACGGAGGTGGCGGACCTCCCAAAAGGCTGGCAGGCAATGGATTCTCATCAAATAACGGAGAAGCAGCAAATTCCGGCCTGGGAGCCCCGCCACAAGACAAGAACAGAAACGGAATAAGTGCCTATGGAAGGCGAGGAGACCGAGATTACTATGGTGTCTACGGAGGTAATGGAAGCAGTAGCGGGAATACAGGCGCTCGTGCTAGCGGAAGATACGACAATAAGTATAATAAGTATATTTCTGGAGCAAATGGGGTGCCGTCTTCGACTGATTCGTCACGAAACACAAGCACATATTACGGCAGCGCCTCAGGATCTTCTAGTATGGGATCTGGAGGCTCTAACTTCAAAAGAAGGCCTGCAAGTGACCGCTACGATTCATATACTGGAACCCCCAAATACTACTCATCGTCAGTCTCTTCGAACGGAATAGAAGAAAGCGATCCCAAAGCCACATACACCAAGTCGTATCCCAGCGCCCGTCTGTCCAAATCCCCCGAATGGAAAGAAAATACCCATCAAAGTTCCAAGTCCAATGGCCACAAAATCAATACTGTTTCGGTGAACAAGTTTCTGGACGATAGAAGAAGCAAATCGACTTCCTTGACGCCCACATCATCATATTCAAGCTCAAGTTTGTCGATCAAACCAGATAAGAGTAAGAAGAGGAAAGCAAGCTTTGAAGATGGTAGAACAGACCATTACTCGCCTCCTGACACCAAACAACCCAGAATTACGACTAACGATAAATATAACGACAAGCATAGACTGAGACGGTCGAGTGTTACGAAGATGCACAATTTCTTTGATGACGACGATGAGATAAACGAAAACAAGAGCGACAAACACAGCAATGAGCATGATGATCCTACTGGTGTAAAATTGAATGAGGATAAAGTGATTGAGGATAATTCAAGGGATACTGAGGTGAAAGATTCTCGCTCTATGTCGCCTTTTGACGGTTCTATTGAGAAAGCATTACAGAAGATAGAGTCAGCGAAGCAACCGGAAAAACCGCAAGAATCTATACTGAAAGAGGACCCAAAAGCCAAGTCTCCGCAAGAAAGTATACCTAAGCCAAAGTCGAAGGAGCATAAAACATCATTTTCGGACTATCTCAAATCGTCAAAAGAAAAGAAGGTTCCTTATATTCATACGCCAAAAAAACCGGAAGAAGCTGACCCTGTAAAAACACAGTTCGAAAAACAGGATTCTACATCAGCAGAAAAGTTATTAGATGACATAGGGAATTCACAAAAGCAAAGCAAAGATCATGAACAGAACTCAGACGAAATAAATGAAGTTAAGAAGTCAGATGAGAAATCAGACTTAAGCGGTAAACCAGTTTCTGAAATTACGAAAGAAATAGAATCAGAGCAACTGGCTAATAAGGATTCTCAAGAGACTGAAAATTCAGAACCACTTTTGGATAACTTGAAGATCGGAAAGGAAACTCAGGAAAGGCCTGTATCTGGAAACCTTTTCGTGCCTCTTACCTCAACTGCAGGATCAGATGTCACTGCAGATGGCGAGATAAAATCTATAAATCAAAGCAATAAAAAGGTGGAAACTAATGCAGAACAGAAGGACGAAATTGTCAAGGATCAGAATGTCAAGGATCAGATTAAAGATCAGACGAAAGATCAAACTAAAGATCAGATTAAAGATCGAAAAAATCTGGATCAGAAAATTGTTAAACTGGACTTCTTTTCTGACAATGAAAGTATTGATAGCGAGAAAGAAGATGACGTTTCTGAAGCAGAAACCATTGACGCTGATGATCCTCCTACTTTCAACAAAACAAGAAGATTGATACGAAAGAAAGATTATGACGAAAAGAGACATCAGTTAAAAAGAAAAGCTGCTGCTCTCCATTCAGATGACGATGATGAACAGATCCATAAGAATAGAAGTATTAGCGCGGATGATCAGTCTGGAGACGAACGTAAAAAGAAACAACGTCCGTACAAAATGAAGCGTGATGCTGGAGGAAGATCGTTATTGCAGAGAGCATGCAAAAAAGGACACATTGAAGAAGTTAAAGCGTACCTTGAAAAAGGTGCCAATCCTAATGAAAAGGACTTTTGTGGTTTCACATGTTTGCACGAAGCTGCTCTTGAAGGGCATAGCGAAGTGGTGGAAATTCTTATCAAACATGGAGCCAATGTCAATGCGCAGGCCGATGCAGCAGGCGATTCGGAAACTCCTCTTATTGATGCTGCCGAAAACAAACATCTTCATACCGTCAAGATCTTATTGGAAAACAAAGCCGATCCCAGCATTTACAATATTGATGGTTTCACAGCATTGACCAAAATCTTGAATGAACATGCTGATGAGGAAGGATATGAGGAAATCATTGAGCTTTTAGAGGAAGCAAATGCCAAGTACGTAAGATCCAAAGAAACTGCTACCAAAAATTCCGAAAGCCCTGCTCCTCCCGTGGTCGAAGATCCATATGATACTTATTTTGGAGAGCTTATCAAAAAGAAGGGTATATTTAAGTTCGCGGCAGAAGGCAAGAAAGAAATCACGGCCAATTACTTTGTTTCAGGTAACACTCTAGCTTCCAAGCCTGATATCTTGATTATAGCAGCCAGAAATGGCCATATTGAGTTGGTAGACATCATTTTAGGGCTCAACCCGACTCCATACAATATCGATACCGAGAATGAATGTGGGGCTACGGCTCTTTTGGCATCGGTTGGAAGAGGCCATTTCGAAGTAGTAGAGTCGTTGTTATCTAAAGATGCTGATCCTAGAAGAAAGAGAAAGCAAGATAATCTCAATGCTTTGGAAATTGCCCAGCGGTCTATTCATTTTGATCCGAATGAGGTGAAGTTGTTAGAGGAGTATATAAATAAGACTAGGAAAGAGGAAAACACAGAAGAAGCAAGGAGCAAAGAGGAGAAGAAAGATGAAGCAAAGAACAAAGAGGAGAAGAAAGATGAAGCAAAGAAGACTAAAGAGGAGTCTGTAAAGAGCAAAGAGGTTTTAAAGAAGCATTCTTCGCCAGATATTGCAGGTTCAGGTGAGGAAAACAATAGTGATACTTCTTTTGTTGAATCAGAGCGTAAACGTAAAAGCTCAGATGATGGTGGGGCCGTTTACAAAAAGCTCAAGCAATTAAAGGAGCCAAAAGCATCCAAAGTTGAAGCTTCTGAAAGGTCGAAAACCCCGGAAAGTACGCTTGAACGCACTAAATCACTTGAAAGATCAGGCAACTCTCCTCCACAAAACAAATCTAAGAAAGCTGAGTCGACTCCACCGGCTCCGCTAACTAAAGCACAAGAAGAGCTTAAGGCCAAAAACGCCGAAGAAGCTCGGATATGGCAAGAGAAGGTGGAGGCCAAGAAACGGGCAAGAAGAGGAATGTTTTTGAAGTCAGAAAAGGAAAAAGAACGTAAGAGAAAGGAGGAGGAAGAGCGTCGTCTTGAAGAGGAGAGGAAGCTAGCCGAGTTCCGTGAGCAGGAAAAGATCAGACTAGCTAAAGAAGCCGAAGAAAAGTCGAAGGTGTTGCAGCAGAAAAGACAACTATTGATGAAACAACATACCATTGAAGTATACCCCATCGGATTGCGCAGTGCCAAGTTTGGCGTAAAGCTCAGCAAGGAGTATGTTCTTCAGTATGCTCCGCTCTATGTATTTGAGATTGGCAAAGCAAAGTACGTGACCGATCTACAAGTCTCCTTGCTTACGGGAAGACCCGTCAACGAATTACCCCAGAAAGGTAAACGGGAGTTGAGCTCGGTAGAAAAATCCAAGATATGGGACCTTTACTTCAGTATGGTAGGAGTGGACCGATCCAAGCCGTTCAATAATTTAAAGACCCTCAGACGTGAAGGGCACGGCAAGTTCCAGAACCTTTTGATCAGCTTCATTGATATCGACGAAGCCATGGCGTTCATTCAAAACGAACATCCTGCTAGCTATGAAGTCATCAGAACTCGCACGACCGAGGTCGACTTGGACTCCATGAATGTATATAACGGGTGCGAAAATTCCCACTGCTTTGTATCGGAAGCAGATATGGAGGTCGAGGTCAACACGCAGGCGATTTCCGAGTCGAGTTTCGTGCCTCCCAAGTTGCGCAGGAGACAGGATACGTTGCGAGCTATTGGTACCGCCACGAGGCCATTATGGTAATGATAGATTAATCCACGCTAACGTACTCCAACGAACACTTACCAATGTAGACTGGGTATCGCTAAGTTCAATTGCATATCGAAAACTAAAGATTTTACAGTTTTTACCAATTTTTAAAAAATCTACACTAACTTACACTGCATCTCTAACCCTTAATTCACTATTCTCGCCACCTTTTTCAATCTTTATTACAGTAATGACTACAATTGTACACTACAGTAGTCTCTTATGTTACCACAATACTACCATAATCTTTTTACCACTAACTATAATTTATTTTTCAGTCAATAGAAATCTCTTTGCAGTAATAATCTCCGTAAACTCTCGCTAATTATAGGGAGTGAGATGCAAGGAGCTCGCACTAGTGAGAAAAAGACTTCTGGAATATAGAGGCAGGCACCATATCCTTCATAACGTAGCCAATATACTAGCCAACTAGCACATATCCTAGGCATACTTATACTGTACTGGATAGCTCAGAATGTCAAAAGTGTAAGTATTTGTCTTATTCTACTTGGTGAGTACTAACTTTTAGAGTATCTAGGGCATCGCTCTATAATTCGGAGTCGGAACCCGAAGTCGATGACACCCCCAGCTATAAGCCAAACCTAGAGTTCGAGTTCGTGGAAGTAGAAGCCAAGGACGATGATCTAGAAGAAGCCAAGGAGGAAGAACCGGAAGAGTTCGAGTTTCCCCTCTTTGGTGGCCCTGCTAAGGCTAGTGCGAAGGAAGAAGACAGAGGCAGAGAAGAAGTCAAGGTGATGAAAGTATCGATGCGAGAGCCATCAGAGGAAAGAATAAACAATGACAGACCCGAGACGTACTACTTTTCATGCCCCACACCCGAGCAAAGAGCCCAATACTCGTGTGTAGCGGTGGAATTCAATGATATCTTTCGCAGCGAGCCTCCCATTAGCGAGACTGGCCGGTGCATCGATTTGGATGCGCACAACGCAGAGGTTGCAGCTCGATTATTGCGAGAAAAGATACGAGCCCGCAACAAGAGGCCCGGCAAGAGGAAAAGAATGGGTATTATAGAGAGCCGAGAGCGCAGGAAGGAGAGAGCAAAGGCCGAAAAGAAGGCCCAGCGAGAGGCCCGTCTGCAAATGTATAGACCAAAATACTCTCTGAAATACTCTGCAAAATACTCCCGCGGTGGAGGAGACAAGAAGACCAAGGAGAGTAAGCCCAAGTACAGAACAGAGTAGACAGGTTAAGGCACAAGGTATAGTATATATATTTATATATATGATTATATATACATGATCATATGTTTGACAGTACTCAGGGCTTTGACAGCACGTCAATTTTATCATCGTACTACATCAAGCTTCTTTTCTCGCTATCACTATTTTTCATTTTTTTCTCGCAGTTTTACTCACAGTTTCGGTGGCAGTTTCGCTCGTTGTCTGGCTAACTTGGCTAGCTAAATGTCTTCATTGTAACTATTCACTTTCTGACATGTCCGATACAAAGAACGCGCTTGAAGACTTCGAGGCGTTCCTTGAGCCCGATTTCACTGCAAAAAGGTTCGCCAATGATCTACTTGTGGCCACAAACGGTACCGACACCAACGAGCTCGATCTCAGCACCCCCGCCAAAAAGCTCCAGTTCGATCTCCAGGAATGTCACAAGCGTATGAAAGACATTGCTGGTGCCCATTACCCCGAATTGGTATCGAATTTCACAAAAATCGAGCAGTCCAAACGACTTTTGGACGGCAACATCAAAGGCGGTCTCGAACACGTCAACACCTCGTTTCACAGAATACAGACAGACGTTATCCAGCCCTACGACGAGGCAGTCAAACTCAACGGAGCGCTAAAGAAGATCCACCACACTTTGGAGTTGTTACGAGGTGCCTCGTACTTTGTTTTCTTGATCCAGCAGTTGGAAGAACTCGAGAAGGATGCCACCAAAGACGTGGTCAGATTGGCCAAATTGCATCTCCAAGTGTCCAATTTCTACTCTAATGAGCTGGTGAGCAAATCCAAAGGCTCTGTGTCGCTTCTAGCCATCAAGCTCGTCAGAGAATCTCAGGCCGTTACCACCAGCAAACGGCTAGAGCTCAACAACCAATGCATTCATGTGGTCAACAACGAGTTTAACCATCCCAGCACATTCGTATTAGGCAATACAAACCTCCAGAATAACCTCGTGGCGCTCTATATTCTCAATCCCAATAACTGGCATACTATTCTTGAAAAAGCCACCATCAGCAAACTAGTACAAACATCAACAACCCAGCTATCCAGGGCTCTTCAAGCACCTCGTAACTTCACGGCTATCATGTCGGAAACCAAAGAATCTTCGGTGGACTACTTTGAGACCCTCTCACAAATCTTGACTTCTTGCGTAGTTCCGGTCGAAAATAGCACATCTACACTAATGGCACTAGTGCTCGAGCACTTTCAGGTCGAGCGTTTGAGTGATACGTACTGGCAGAAGGTGGCGAACAAGCTCAAGAAGAACGTGGCCGCTACTTTGGCGCGGGGCGGACCCATTGCTAAGAACTTGAAGGTGTACTCTACTGGAATAAGAAACTCGTTAAACGATACTTTCAAAGATAAGTATGAAAGGGAGTTGTTACTTGATGCCGTATCAATAATTGAATAAAAACCACTAAATCACATAACTACAACTCACGATTGTAAATCAGTGTAATACTAGCATTAATAACTTCCTGAGTTCAATTGAGGTGAATTGAGTATAGCGGAATAATTTGAGAAAAAGACTGTTCAATTCAGGTTTCCTCTTTTGACAGCCTATTAGGTTTAAGTGGCGAGAACTAGTTAACTACTATTCTTCATGACTTAAACGTGATTGTTTATGATTGTTTACGATAAGGCTTTCAATAATTTTCACCTAGAAGTAAACATTCTTTTGAACTTACGATCAATTTGGATATAATTGAGGTATATTTCTATGAGTTATAACTAAATTCTCTTTCCACTCATCTTTCATTCATGGAGATGTCTAGAGAAAAAGAATGGTATTGGAATAAGTCAGCAAAGATTAAATACGGAATGTGAAAAGTCAGATGAAACAACTTGACCCGTGGAAAATTTGTATGTCCTTTGAAGAAGAGTATCAGCTCTTATAGATGTAACTCCACACAAATGTACTAAAAGCAGCATACTAATTCAAAGCTTGACATAGAGTAATTGACAATGTAGATGTTTTGGTCTAGAATGACTGTCATGAGGTTCCAAGAAAACAAAAAAAGAAAACCTATGTACTCTGGTGAATTTACGGAGACAGCTAATTGAAGTTGTTACGATTGCTTACCAATCATTACAATACATAAAAACCCAGCTACATTAGGTTGGCCGTGTCTCCGCTGGTTAGACTTTACACTCGAATACATCCAAGGCCCTACAAACGTGGTGCGCTTAGTGGCATAGAAACAGATAACCTAACAATCACGAATATTGTACAGATCCAACTTACACCGAACTATTTAAAGAACATTATGGAGACCCCCCCCTCCCCCTCCCTTCTCCCGGCATTTTGAAGAAGTTTAGGCGATATCACGCAAGGAAAATCGACGTCCAGTAAATCTTAATACTAGTCAATTGATATGAAATTGTAGACGATTTACTTTTTTTGGTATAACACCGGAGGTAAGGATACGATTGTGTATTCCCGTAGGGATATCCGACAAACATTAGTGAGCCGGGCTCACGATCTTCCTATGAGTGGACATATGGGCGCATTCAAAATGTACGACTAGGACGAGACTCCTACTGGCTTAACATGTATAAATATTGCCTATATACCATCAACTGCCATATGTGCAAACTTAACACCGAAAGGCTTAAAAAACCTGGTTTACTAAAACCGTTGCCTGTTCCATATCAAAGATAGACCCACATCACCATGACCAAGCAAACTTTATAACTCCGACGCCATTTGCCATTTGTGTCATCGTTGATCGACTTTCTAAAGGGCACAATTTGTGCCAAAGTATGAAAACCTTAAATGTCACAGGTTTCGCTCAACTCTTCCTTCAGGAGGTCATTAAATTACACGGCTTCCCAGAATGATTCGTGAGTGACTGAGATAACCTTTATCTCGATTCGGCGCGGCGAATTTTAACAGAACGTCTCGGGATGAAATTAAAAAGTCCACCTTTTTCAAAGGGATGGACAGTATGAACGTGTAAGCCTAATAGTGATTTACCTACCACGAAATTGTGACACCTCTGATACTCCAATTGGTCACAATGGCTCCCAGTGGTGGAGTTTCTTACAACAATTCATGCCAGTCACAATCAAGTGCTCATCGTTCTACGCGGATTACGGTTACCATCCAGGATACATGGGTATCATATGCCAAAGTTGGACCAATATATTCGGAAACAAATTAGTGGATCAATTTGCAGACATACAAGCGATTCGAAAGGTTCAAGAAACCATGTCCAGGGCACAGGATCGTATTGCTGAAAACGAAGATAGTCACAGACATCCTCCATGGACATGATGATAAAGTTCTCCTTAAATGGAGCGCATACACGCGTCTCAAACATCAAAAACTACGCCATCCATATTATGGACCATTCACAGTGACCAATCTCATTAGCGACAATCATACACGTTGGACGTCCCTTACGAACGTCGAACTACCATACCGGAACCCCAACGTGCATTCAATATTACTGACATGAAACCATCGACCACCGAGAGGCAAAATGGTACCATGTTCCTCCAGCAAACAAATGCTTCACTCCAGAAATACGATATGTCAGATATTCCTGCGCCATAAAGTGATTTCGTGACGGAGTGTAGAATGTTTTCTTAATGATGCCAAATTTGTCATATAGAGTTCTCTGCTCGGCATTTCAGTAGGCCGAGACGTATTAATGGCACCTAGTTACATAAGATTACCACATCTGGCGGATGTGTTGAATTATGATCCAAATAGCTGCTTTGATATTTTCTGCCGGAGTTTTACAGTAGATTGTTCTATAAAGCTGATTGTAAATTGACTGTAGGAAATTCAACTATAGCTACACAAGATCACAGCAATAACAGACACTTCCAAGCCACCAACGTGGCGACATGGGTAAGCTGCGATCCAAAGCGATATTATACACTCCTAGAGAAACTTTCGACAATTATATGGAGGTACGAGCTAAAGTCTTATTGCGCTAAGGCTATTTTTAAAATTGAAGCGAGATAGTGGTTGCACGTTTTATGTTGGAAAGTGCCAAGCCTTCGTGGTGGTGCTCATTTTCACCCAGTGACGGAGCCGGGAACAAGGCTTCAAACCACCTTACGACTGGAGGTGCCTTTTCAGTTGAAGGTGTGAAGATGAAGACAGAGCTTTACCCGTGCCATTCATAGACCGCACATTTCCTACAATTTTGGCGAAAATTGAAAAGTTGCCTGCAATCCCAAAACTTAAGATCCAATTTTGGGGCTGAAGTGAGCCAGGTGGTGTTGGACGTAAAAGCCCTATCCCATTGCTTTGACCTAATTTTCTCGGGAAAGAATACACCGAGAGAAGGTCGAATGATCCCGAAGTGAAATTCATTAATAATGGGCCCATCAAGTAATTGCGAAAGCATCATTGAAACTTTCATTTGCTGTTACATTCGATTGCAACATCAAGATATTTTTTAATGCGGCTGTCAAGTATGCAGGACGCCGAGACACAAAATCTTCAAATCGGCTTTGGTTTGCTGAGTGATGAGTGATGAATGCTAGGGGCCTCCTTCATTGAGTGCTGATGTTTTCACCTGTCATATCGTTCCGCTCCGAGAACGCTGCTAGCAACTGGAGTACATGAAATTAGGGCAAATTCATGTAGGACCCCTTCGTAGTATCGCTATGTGACAGGGCTGCAAAACTTTTATTGTTATCCTGCATACTGACCCTAGAGAGACAACTTTTTCGCAAAGATTTTCATATTTTTCGATTCTTGCATAACCGAATCAAGTACGATTCGCAATAACTATTCTGATGCAGGTTTCGCTCCTGATAATGTCAATTAAAATGGAATGATTACAGACAAATCATGAAATGCGATGTCACATGAGTAATTGACCCCACTTTGGGTTGAGACTTGGCAACTGCATAAATAGAGCACTACCCCTGCTATCATGTTCATAATTTAGTCAAATAAGACATCAACATCACAATGGTTTTTTCAGAAAGCTTGATTTGTGCTTTGGCTTTAGGTGTTATCCCAGAAGTACTTGCAGGCCCTATTAACTTGAAAAACGATTTGGTGACCAGAGATGGACCCTCTCCAATCTCGGTACCTTTTACGACAGGATGGAATCAAGAATTATTTGTTAATATTACAATTGGCTCTCAGAAGACCCCTGTGAGAATTCTCTGGGATACCGGAAGTGATCTTACTTGGGTGTCCAATAGCAACGTTACTTGTGGTCCAAGTAACGATCAATGCGCAGCATATGGGACATTTGATCCACTCAAATCTACTTCCTATGTTAACTTGGGCCAGAGCTGGGGCTCAACGTATCTCGGAGGTGGAGGTCAAAATGGTTGGATGGGTTCCGATACATGGGGCATTGGTGGTTTGAACGGCGAGGATGCAACTATTACCGATTTCCAATTTGGCGTGGCAGACCATGCATCCTGGGAGGGTATGTTCGGAATGGCTATGTCACGAAACCCTAGTTCAAACTATTTCCCTCTGAAGTTAAAAGCCCAAGGGAAAATTCTGAAAGCCGCTTTCTCGTACTGGCACGATTCTCCAGAGGCTAAAACTGGAGCTTTCCTTCTTGGTGGTTTGGACAAAGCAAAGTACGAAGGCGATTTGGCTGCGGTGCCACTTATGGAAAACATAGGTGGTATGAAGATTCCTTTGAACAGAATTGTTCTTGATGGTGAGGAGTTTCCTCAAGGTGATGCTCCTACAGTTGTTGATACCGGCGCGCCACTCTTGAATCTTCAAAACGGAACTCTTCAAACTATAACCAAAAAATTAGGAGGAAGCATCAGCTCATGGGACGGTGCTCATTACTTTGTCGATTGTGAACAATCCGGCAAGACACTTGATTTTGTCTTCAGCGAAGACGGAGAAGCAACCGTCTCCATTCCAATGGACGCTTTTATTGGAGCACCTTGGGGCCCAGCTGGTGGGTTATGTCCTATACAAATTGGGATTCTTGATACCAATCTTTTTGGAACCCAGGCTCAAAAATACGCCTATTGGGTCTATGATCAGGAAGACTATACTATAAGTATCGGTAAACCTACTTATAGTGACGCTTCTTTGATTGTCGATCTTTAATTGTGACAATATGATGAAATAAAGAGCAAATATGTAACACTCTCTATTATGAAGTTCTTGCCATATACTGTTTACTTGTAGATATAGATAATAATTGTGAGACCTACAACACGCTAAACCTGTGTGATACCTCATAAAGTACCTTTTTTTTTCAAAAGCATTTACTTATATTTTACAATAGCGAAAGGTGTATAGTCGGTTAAGCTTGAGGATATACCGAACCGGATGTATACATCTAAGTTCTGAAGAGGATGCTGAAAATCAAGTTAGTTTTCAGGATTAATAAATCTATTTAAATTCAAGTGTTGTGTACCATTGTTCGCAAGAATAGCTATATTCACTTCTGATTAAAGGTGGTAGGGTGCTTCGACTGGCGATACATTGAAAATATTTAATTTAGGTTTGAAACTTAGTTATGGGTGATGCATTATATTTTGCAGCAACTGGGTATATTGCTAGGCAGAAAAGAACTACAATAATGATCTTTATAAATAAATAATCAGTTCATGTCTAATAGCTTATTATAAATCACTCTCCAATTATTGTCTGATAAATACTCGAGCTAGTAATAATTTCAAAAGATAAGGTAATAACTGGATATAATTATTGGAAAGCCAGTCAAACATCAATAGTTGATGAATAAAAAGGAATAAAAAATGACTTTATAATACAAAGCTATCAAATCTGAGAAGTTGTACCCAGTCCTCTCTCCCACAGCAGCTGTATTACCAACTACGCTAGGAACTGTCAATCGGGATTGATGTATAATCTTTGTGATAACTTTCGATCAATGAAATCGATCATGGCTCATTCAGGACTTGATCCCATCTTTTCTCAAGCTTTCTTCAAGAGTTAATACGATTTACATCAACATACCTACTACATTACTATCTAAATGTGCTTTTTTTAATAGAATATTTCTTATTTTGTAATTCCCACCCATAGAGTGGAAATCTACTTACTTTTTCTTATGCAGCTACTTTTGTTTTCAAGCTGGTCAAGAAGTCACGGTAAGAAGCCTCGCCGCCGGTCTTGTCTTCAACCAAACAACTATAGGCCCACATTCTTAATGCCATCAAATCTCTCTGTTGAGAAATCTCAATTGGTTCGTTGGAAGAGCCTCCAACCACAACGTACAAGTTTTTCCACACAATGGAATCGTTTTGCTCTCTAATCTTGCCTACGATTTGACGCACTCTGTAGTTGAACTCAGACTCTTCGATGGAAAATTCAGGCAATTCGGTCTTGCCGGTTGGCAATTCGTACAAGTTGTCGGTTCCAAACAAGTCTTGAACCAAACCAGGAACTACGTTGCCAGAAACCCACAAAAAGAGTTCAGACGAGTTGTCGATCAAGTACAAACCGTAATTTTCCCAGGAGGCCTTTGAATCGTTGATAGGTTCGGGCAACAAGATGTTGGTGGTGGTAATGACTTCTTCTTCGCCGGTTTCTTCGTTGACCTGGATCAACCTCTCAGGCAAACCACACTCGTCAGCCATGTTGTGCAACGAGTACACTGTAGGATAGATGTACTTGATTAACTGAGGAATAGGCATGGAACCCAAGAGGTTTAGGGCCGAAGCACGGTGGTCGGAAGGCACTCTGTCAGCTCTGAAACCCAAGTGTTTGGTCAAAGAGAACAAGAGCAATGGCAACATTCTCAAGTTTGTTGACAATTGGAGCGGAGAAGCACCCGAAACGTTTCCTGCCACCAATTCCTTTTTGTAGACATTCAAAATGTCCACCACCAATTTGGTGATGTAGTCTCTGGCTTCGGGCAACGAGCTCGACAACGCCTTTTCAATGGCTTTGTGAGTGAAGTAGTTGGTGATGGCCAACTGGTCGGCAGAAGCGTAGATGTCAGCGAGCTTGGAGGAGGTAGGCACGGCCAAGTTCATCACCCTGATTCTTCTTTCACCAAACGATGTTGAGTGCAAAACGGCAGCCTGGAAGTAGACGACAGGCTTGTTGATGTTTTCTTCAATGGACATTTCAATACAGTAACTTTGGTCTCTTGGGAACGTAGGGAACGAGCACAAGTCGGACGATCTGTTGAAAAAGTTACCGTAGAAAGAACTCATTCTAAACCCGGTGGAGCCTCTCACTCTCAACACGGCTTCCAAAGCAATGTCCTGGGACAAGTGGTCGCTGACTTCTTTGGACAACTTGGTGACGTCTTCGGTTTTGGCGGACGTCCACGCTGGGTAGAAGTGGGTTTGGCCGGCGGTGTAGCGAGGCAAGTTCGATAACGTGGCCACGTCTTGGTAGGTGGACGAGCTAAGGAACAAATCGACGCTAACCTGCGAGGAGTTACAAGTTACCGCGAAAGATTTGTAGAAACTGTCGGCCGAAGACAACAACACCTTCGATTCCTTGGGCTTTCCGGCGTTGCTGGCCTCGTCTCTGATGGACAACTTACCTTCACCGAGATTAGGCAAGGTGGCGGCGAAACACACCAATTTACCGCCAATATGGCTGATCAACTTGTGGCCGGCTTTCAAAGCAGGACCCAAGGCAAAGCTCTGGTTGGCGGTGCCCTCGAAGTACGAGGGAAAGTCCAACAATAATTTCTCAATAGCGGCTCTATTCTCCTCCAAATTCACCAATAACCCGCTAGGAGATGGCAAGAACGCTTCATCGATATCTGAAACCACCAAAACATCAGTTCCGTCCAAGCCTTCGTTGAATCTGAAGTAGTGGAGGTTAGAGTCCACCCCGATGAATGCCACGCGGGCGGTTTTGTTGGCGTTGGGGATTCTGTCCAAGCTTTCCAAGATAGTTCTGGTGATGGTGCCAGTCAAACCGCTCTGCACAGCATGAACAGAGACGTCGATGATGAAGGTATAGACAATGGGCTGTGGAGCTCTGGCCATGTACTCTTTGGGAGCGACGAACTCGACGACGGCGTGATTCAACTCCACCCTGTCGAACTTGTTCTTGACGGTTCCGTGGATATCGTCGTATTCAAAGGCCAGCGGAATGTCGTTGAGCAAGTTACAGAAGTTACATCTCCAGCGCCTGCCGTTCTCGGCCAAGGTCACAAACGGGTTGATGTAACCACGACAACGACGGCATCTACTAACATAGGTGTCGGAAGTCACAGGCACGTTTTCGTCCTCGTACTTCAAGGCGTTGTATGGCTTGACCACCAAGGCCAATGGCAACTTGGACTTCTTCAACACCGACGAGTTGGTGGGAATGACGTTCAAGGTGGATCTGAAGTATTCTGGTGAAGCATTGGCGGTGTCGGAGTTGGGAATCAATGACGAGTTTGCTGGCAATACGAGCGGCGGAGGTGGTAACGACAAGTCGGAAATAGGAGGCGGCAATTCACGCGACAAGTCGGTGGTATATAGTTGGTTTAAAGGGAGAGCCGGGCCCAAACTGCTGCCTGGTTGGACATAATACCCGTTTTGTTGGTGGTAACCTTGGTCTTGTGGTTGTGGAGGTTGTGGTGGTTGTTGGGCCTGGTAGGCGTTTGCCGCAGGAGGAGCGGCACCAGGCTGCTGGTATTGGTTGTACTGGTACTGGCTAGGCTGCTCGTGGGCCGCAACGTTCATTCTTTGGAATTGCTGGCCCATTTGGTCCACTCCATAGGCACCGCCAACTGGCTGTTGTAAGTACTGGTTGGGGTCTATTGGAGGAGGAGCCTGGGCGCCTCCGATGGCTGGACCGGTGGCATATTGAGGCTGTGGGTATGCTCTTCTCTTTCCAGACATTGATATTTGGGTGCTTGATGAAAAGCGCTGGAATGTGTTGTTGTATACGTTGGGCGTGAAAATTACGTGGTCAAAG
Organism: Suhomyces pyralidae; assembly: GCA_003706505.3. NCBI lineage: Eukaryota > Fungi > Ascomycota > Pichiomycetes > Serinales > Debaryomycetaceae > Suhomyces > Suhomyces pyralidae. The sequence continues at coordinate 421,592 of PPLO03000009.1, read as the reverse complement.
GTGTACTGAGAATTACGCAAAAAACTGGAAATACACACGAATTCACTAAAATAATAGGGAGCACTACGCGTACGCCAGAAGAAGAACCAACACTGATCTTGGCAATCACCAATATTGATCGAAGACATGAATTGACTACATAGTACTCTATACCATAGATTTGACTACAAAGTACTTCATACCAAAAAATCTGGGTAGATGCCATAGATAGTACGTGTAGCTTGGTGTGACTAGCACGGGAGAGTGCGCGGATTGACGAGAGTTAACGATATACAAAGAAATCGCCAATACCCTCACTACAGGAAATCGCCAACACCCTCACTACAAAGGAAATCACTCACATTGATCGCAGCAATTCTCACGGTCTACAGAAGTAGTGATTCGCTCACTTCCTAGCTACCCTGGAAATACCAAACTGTACCATTTTTACCGATCGCATCAACTCTCACTGATTATATTCTCACTTCTCTCTCACTGATTATATTCTTTACACTACTCACTGTCTCACTTCTCAGCGCCCTCTACTAAATTTTCTCTCAGTACTACCATTTGCAATGTTTTCTTTGCGACTATCAACAACTACGCGATCCCACTAGTACACCTTATACATTTCTCTCTCTTACACATGTTCCTTTGATGTATTGTAGACTAGGTTGCGAAATATGGGTCTTTTTTTGCTCACGCTCGCTTGAACGGCCCTTTCTAGAGAAGAATTGGGCCTGTTGAGTCTGTGTATGAATATGTTATCAATAGCCATGACACTAATAATATGGCCATCAATAGATAAACTTTGCTCACACGAACCCGGGTTTATGATTGCGGAATTTACTTACCTCTCACTAGCACCTACACTCTCACTGACTCCAAATCTACTTTCGCAATTACTACTAATTCTCGCTAAAATCCCACCACTACTACCACATTTACCCTCTCTTATGATACAACTAAATTCAGTTTTACAAAACAACATCCTAGCACAGATATACAGTACACTCCCGGCCAACACTCTTTGAAAGCTAGCACTCTAATATCCTGAACTACAGCTCTCATAACAAAGTCTTCTACTTCTCACCCTTACTCCTCATCCTGTACACATTCTCGCCCTTTTCATCCTAGCACTCATATGAGAGCATCTCATCAAATACGTCTCAAAAAAAAAAAGCTTTGCACTCTTGAACATCCTGAACATCCCGCACACTTAAACATCCTAGCACTCAGCACTTAGCACTCAGCCCTCTAAAGATGAAGTCACTGGAACCGTCACCTTGAAGTAGCAGAGAGTAGGAGATTCAAAGTATGAAGTAAAGAGTAAAATTCAATTGAAAGTGTAATCTGGTGTAGATATCTCGATGGCTGCAAATTTTCGCTCAGCGAGCAGCTATAAAGCATCTGACAAGCCGCGTGAATCGAAAAGTCTCGTAAATTACTCTAATTTTGGACGTAGAGAGTTCCAGAAGTTACTGTAGCAACAGGGCTTTTCGATGAGTATTGTAAAGTATAGAAATCTTACTATGAGCACCCCAGATGAAGTCCTCGCCATGTCAACATTTCAGATGGTGAGGCTCTTGTAGCTCCGCATAACTTCTTTAGTCACACCACGACAGAAAATTCTACCGAATCATTATGCCAGTAGTTTTGATGGCTAGGTGTACTTGGTAGGTGTAAATTGAAGATATACGTGGTAAGTGTTGGTAGGTATACTATGTAGGTGCTAACCAGGATATTCCTCACGTGCGCATCGTGCGGCGGGAGATGAGATATATTTCCATTTTTCACATCTAATATTTCATCAACCAAGATGGGTAAAGATAGCAAGAGAAAGCACGCGGACGACGATGAGACGAAGCCTAAGAAGGTGAAGTTGAGTTCGGAAAAGAAGGAGAAGAAGGAAAAGAAGGAAAAGAAGGAAAAGAAAGAGAAGAAGGAAAAGAAGGAAAAGAAGGAAAAGAAGGAAAAGAAGGAAAAGAAGGAAAAGAAGGAAAAGGACAGTGAAAAATCGGAAAAGTCAGATAAAAAAGACAAGAAAGACAAGTCTAAAGTCACCACTACCATAACTGGATCTGCTAAAGGATCTGCCGGATACACCCAATCCTCCACATTAACCGACTTGCCCCAATCAGAAATCGACTCGTTCTTGAGCACCAATGAAGTTACCATAGAAGACCCACACAAATTGAACTTGAGACCGTTGATTTCGTTTGGTGATATCGAATTGAACTCCAAGATCAGCTCCGTGGTCACCAAATTCCCCAAGCCTACGCCCATTCAATCTGTTTCATGGCCATACCTTTTAAGTGGAAAAGATGTCATTGGAGTTGCCGAAACTGGTTCAGGAAAGACTTTCGCTTTTGGTGTTCCTGCTATCAACAACATTTTGACTTTGGGCAAAACTGGCTTGAGCGTATTGTGTATCTCTCCAACCAGAGAATTGGCTTTACAAATCTACGATAACTTGGTGGAATTGACTGCCAACACCGATATCAACTGTGTAGCTATCTATGGAGGAGTTTCCAAGGCTGACCAAGTCAGAGATTTGAAAAGAGCCAATGTAGTAGTGGCTACTCCAGGTAGATTATTGGATTTGATCAACGACGGTGCTGTGAACTTGGCAGGCATCGACTACTTGGTTTTGGACGAAGCCGATAGAATGTTGGAAAAGGGATTCGAAGAAGATATCAAGGCTATTATCGGTAACACCGAATCCACCGGGCGTCAAACTTTGATGTTCACTGCTACTTGGCCTAAAGAAGTCAGAGAATTGGCCAACACCTTCATGAACGAGCCCATCAAGGTAAGTATTGGTGACCGTGACGAGTTATCTGCCAACAAGAGAATCACTCAAGTAGTCGAGGTGATTGCTCCATACGATAAAGAAAAGAAACTATTGTCTCTTTTGCGTCAGTACCAGCTGGGAGCCAAGAAGAACGACAAGGTGTTGATCTTTGCATTGTACAAGAAAGAAGCAGGCAGAATCGAAAGCTTGTTACAGAGAAACTCCTACAATGTAGCAGCTATCCATGGGGATTTGTCGCAGCAACAAAGAACGCAAGCATTGAACTCGTTCAAGACTGGCCAGTCCAACTTGTTGTTGGCTACTGATGTTGCAGCCAGAGGTTTGGACATTCCAAACGTCAAGGTCGTGATCAACTTGACTTTCCCATTGACCGTGGAGGATTACGTTCACAGAATCGGTAGAACTGGTAGAGCCGGCCAAACCGGGATTGCCCACACTTTATTCACAGAGCATGAAAAGCACTTGAGTGGTGCTTTGATGAACATCTTGAGAGGTGCCAACCAGCCTGTTCCAGATGAGTTGTTGAAGTTTGGAGGACATACTAAGAAGAAGACCCATTCTGCTTATGGTGCGTTTTTCAAGGATGTCGATATGACCAAGACCGGAAAGAAGATCAAGTTTGACTAGCCTAAAACTCCACTGTATGGAAATCACCAACACTAGTACACAAAAACCACCACTGTGCTTTGGAAATCACCAACGCTAGTACACAAAAAACACCACTGTACTTTGGAGATTACCCGCACTAGTACACTGTAAATCATCAAATAAAGAAATAGAAGTGAATTTGGAGCGATGAATATAATAGAATAAAGTAGTATAAGCGGAGAGTGGAACATTTTTGTTCCTGGACGCGAAGGTGTAATGGTTGGAAATTGAGGCTATATAGTAAACCTGATCATACTTGTAAAATATTCGAAGTCGTGTATCATTGTGAAGTATAGTTATTGACTAGAAAGCCATTCCGCCCAAATGACTGTGAACAAGGTAAAGGAGAATATAGCCCTATTTTAGTAGATTATATTGAGTACCGCATTCTCCTTTCAATCCTCTAGGATATCATATTCAGCGGTGTGGTCTTCCTGACGTACATTTGCGAACCTTTTGTTCTATATCTTTAATTTATCAAAGTTTCCTACTCGTCGCATCCTATCTGAGCCAGGTACAGTAAATCACCAATACTTCTACTCAAATAATCAAGTCAAGAATTAGACATGAAATGAGATTGAATATTGAATACGCCCTATTAGGTGATAATTAGTAATTTGTGCTAAACCATAAGAAACGTAAAGATATGCTAGTAGTAGTCTGTATGCCAGCACTATTGGTTCATCCTCTCAGCTCGCCATAGAGTATACGTACTATACTGTTCACTCGACTGCAGTAGTAGAATAAATATCATACTATTATGTCCAGGTCACTTCAGTACGGCAAATAGTAGTATGCTGTATCTGTGACCATACTATTCTGTCGTGTTCTGTCATTCGCATTTTTTGCACCCAAAATATTATCTGGAGCAATTACAGAACAATTACGGAACAATCATCAGAGAGATGGATGAAACGACACGGTGGCAGTCGCCATCCCAAGAAAAGAAGTAGATATCACCACGATATTTCGAAAGAGAGGCTGGTACGTTATCGAGGTCACATTCCGTATGAGTGCTAGGACGATGAATCTACGCACTTAGTAAGCGCAAAGTACGGAGCCAGTAGATTGCATGCGATAGATATGCTAAAACTTAACAGAAACGCTACAGGGCACATCCCATGTAAGCTCATATTTGTAATTCTATAATAGCAGTCGGGGCCCCACCTATGGGCGGATCGTAACTGTTCCGGCTTAGTCATACTGCTACGTGTTCCTTTCCCGCGCACGACCCTGTACGAACAGGTGATGCCGATGGCAATGGCGTGAATATATAGCCAGGCCATATTCACACCAGTACTGACCACTACACTTCTACTCTGTACAGTGTAACTTGAGCTAGTCACCATAATCATGAAATTAGAGTCCATATGGTTCTTCATAACCTACTTCATAGTAGCAGTGTGTGGGAACAGTGCGAACAGTGCTTCTCAGTTCAGTCCATTCAACTCACCGGATTTCTGTTCACAGATCATTACTCCATCATGTAACACCACGTTTTCGTTCATCGATGCGATCAACGGCCAGATCCGCCAGCCACTTGCCAACTTGGTCAAAACCGCCTACTTCCGTCACTTCAAGCTAGACTTTGAAAAGCAGTGCAAGTTCTGGAACGCCCAGCACTTCTGTGCTACTGAGAATTGCGCCGTTGAAATATTATCACCAGATCAATACAACTGGACGGAGGTCAACGAAGATCTCAAGCCTGAAAAGTTGGGCAAGATCGACTTGAAAAATGGCGAAAACGAAGACCATGTCTGTGAAGACTTGGACTATACGCATATAGACGAAGGTAACCAGTGTGTTTATGTGAATCTAGTTGAAAATCCGGAGCGTTTCACAGGGTATGGGGGTGAACAGGCCCATAATGTTTGGCGTGCCATCTACTCCGAAAACTGCTTTCCAAACACTACTACAGATGTACCTGCTACTGAGCATGCTTCTGAAGATAACTGCGTTGAGAAGAACTTGTTCTACCGCTTAATAAGCGGCATGCATGCTTCTATTTCGGTGCATCTTGCCAACGAGTACTTGGATGCCGATACCGGCGACTTTTATCCTGATCTCAAGGTGTTTATGGAAAGAGTGGGTACCTTCAATGACCGTCTCTCCAACATCTACTTCAACTATGCCTTAGTTTCGCAATCTTTGGTCAGATTGAGCGAGCTTTTGTCTCTTAAAGATATCATTTCCAACGATGAAGCCATAGATCCTCATGCCCAGCAAGCAAAGTTTGTAGCCAACGATGCTGCTTATGAGGGCCAGACATACGAAGAGCTTCTTGACGAAATTATTCCTGTCATTTCTTCGAACCCCTTGTTCAACACCTCCAGCTTGTTCAACCCCAGCTCGATTCTCGAAGAAATCAAGATGGAGTTCAGATCGAGATTCAGAAACATCTCGGCAATAATGGACTGTGTAGGATGTGACAGATGTAGAATGTGGGGTAAGCTCCAGACCATAGGGTACGGAACTGCCCTCAAAATCTTATTTGAAAGTGAAGACCCCCAAAACTCCGAAAAGTTGAGGTTCAGAAGAATCGAAATCGTAGCTCTAGTCAACACTTTTGACAGATTGTCCAAATCCATCCAGTCTATCAATTCATTCAAAAACATGTACATAGAACATCTTGAAGATGTAAGAAAGGGTCTCGTCAAGCCGGGTGATTACGACAAGAGAGACGACAAGATTGGATTGAAGTTCCCTTTTTTCAAGGTTCCTGATGCTGTAAAAACTGCTTCTGAGTCTAAGAAACTGGCCGAAAAACCGTCTTTCACCAAAAGATCAATGCCTACCAAGAAGGTTGTTTCTCCCAGAGAACAGAAAATACTACAGGATAGAAACAGTAGAACGTTTTATGACGAGTTCAAAATAGCATTCGATGACGTTTACCAAGCATTGTTGTTTGTGTTTGGAAGTTATAGAGATTTCCCTGTGACGGTGTTCAGAATCTCGATGGTGTATTTGAACGAGGGATGGAATGTTCTCATTGGAAAGCCCAAGAAGTACACTTATTATTCGGATCTTAGTGCAGAGGAACGGGGCTATGAAAACATTTTAGGTTAATAGTAGAGTTATAGAAATACAAGAAATCAAACAGAGCGAAGATAACATGAAAATCGAACTATAAGCTGAATTACATGTGCAATTACTGTGTTTTCAGAATTGAATGATTTTCTCATATATTGTCAAACTGGCTAAATGGGCACAACTGAAATTTAGATCATTGATGAGATAATCCGTAAGTTTAAGATTTCTGCGATTATGACTCAATTGAAAACATGGAGTCAAACAAATTTAGAGATTATGAAGTCATCTGGCTAATTTTTGATAGTTAAGTTCAATTGACCAAATAGGCATCACCAAAGAAAATGAAACATCCTTGCACTCATAATAACATCCTAGCTACTTTAACAACTACTTTAATATCTACACTTTAACAAATAGCCCTCCGTACCATTAAATACGTCTCAAAAAATAAAAGCTTTGCACTCTTAAACATTGAAAACATCCTGAACATCCGGCGCTTTTAAACATCCTTGCACTCAGCACTCAACGTATGGGCTCTCAGTGTCTTCCTCGGTACATTGATTCGAATACATTATAGCCAATGGTTGTATTGCGGTTTCATTTAGAAAGCCGAATCACTCGACTCGTAAACTATCAATTATTCTACTTTCTGACTTAACTATGCTTACACGCCATATTTGGAGCTGATGAAGTGTTTGTCGAAACATATCGAACTTCACAAGCTTTTATGAAGTAATATAATATAAAAAATGTAAAATTTAATTGAAATGTTACTGACACTTGCTCAATTAGAAGTTAAACTTGCTATTTTCGAATGAGTGATGGTTATAACCAAAGACTGCTTAGGAGCCCGGAATGTACGTTTGTTCATATTCCCGCATTGCTTTTAGTAAGTATCGCATTTATTGTATTGATCTGCTATAACTTTTGGCTGCGAAATATGCGGCATATCAGAACTTACATATAAAACTGGACGATGCGCCCTGGCCGGTTATCGAGTTACAATGTTACTTGCTAATACTATATGGGCATTGTTGGTGGCCAGCGCAGGCGCCAGCAAGGTCAGTATCACCGATTTCAAAATGACAGAAGCTCCAACGCTCGACACAGTGAACATGGTCATAGCCGAAACTCTACAACGGAAAAATAGCAGCGAGTTCCACCCCCGAATTCTTGAGCTTTTAGGGAATCCTAACAATATCATCCACATCAAGGACTCGGGATCGGTAATTCTACACAAGTCCAAGCTCAATACCGCTTACCGACTCGGAGGAATCCAACTCCAGAGTGAGCATCAGGTGGCTCAAGATAAGCATACGTGGATCGAAGTGGCAAAGTGCGACGCCGAGTATGTCAAGGGCCCCAAACGCGCACTTACCGGGTGCTTGAACAATACTGTGGGGGGCGCGGGAGTGCTAGGCGGAACATTCACAAACACTTTGGGGGCGACGGCGTCGCAAAGTCTCAGTGTGGGGATCGCACTACTGGCCCTATTCAATTTGGGGGTCACCACGGAGCGCGGGCTCGGAAGCTCGGTAATCATGAGCGGAGCATACTCGTGCACGGTGCCGCTGGGCTACACCGGCCAGGTGTTTGTGCAGCCAATGTTGGTCGAAGTCAACAGCGCTCGGTACCGCACGCTCGAGGTCCGCAACGTCCGTTCGTGGTGGTCGCCCGTGGCCCCCCACCCGTCGGTGGTATCGGCGTCGGCGTGGGTGTCGCTGGAGAATCCCGTTGTGATCCCGGCGCCCGCACGTGACCCGCTTTTTCTGTGCATTGTTGGGCAAGCCCAGGAGTGTGACAATAACGTTATCGGTGACGCTTTCGCTATCTAAGACGGCAGTGCTACAAACAGCAGTGATCACAAGCGAGCCTCGGGCCCGCGCGTGTCTACAGATGGAGTATTATTAGATTTGATTGATAGAGATGATTACACCCTTTATGTAGCCAGCACCAAAGGAGTAGCAACGCCTACTTCAAGGCCTGCTTCAGGCCTACTCAATGCCTTCCTCACGGGGACGCCTTCTTCAAGGCATTCTTCTGCTTCTTTTTCTGTACGGTATCAAACTGTTTACTTTTGAACTGCTTGGACTTTCTGTAGTTGACGTCCGACTTAAACAGCTCAATCTCGACAGAGTCGTCCAACACCGCATATTGGTTTTCGGATGCCCGCTCTTTTCTTGGTTTTGCCTGTGGTGGTTTTGCCTGTGGTGGCTTTGCCTTGGTTTTGGGTTGGCCGGCGGACCGGCCAGGGCCCAAGGATGCGGCCTCGGCATACGTGAGCTTGCGATACTGTATATCCACGAACGATTGGGAGTCATCTTCATCCTTCATGGAGATGTTGATCAATTGAGTGTGGTCAAGCAGGGGAACCACTAAAGGACCCTCGCTGTATTCGCCATCGTTTGTGGCAGCGGCGGCGGCGGCAGAGCCATTAACCGCGGATTTGGATTTCTTGAACCATGGAATGTACGACGAAAGGGATGTTTTGAACATTAGACAAATGGGAAATGTAATTTATAGTTAGAATAACAAAGGCTCTCCACTAATAACATTGGGATAATTGGCTCTATATATATGTTGCAGTCATAGATAAGATATGCAGGACTGTTGTGAATTGCGGGCACGCGCACAGAAATGGCTCGTGGGCCCAATTTGGCGTCAGTCAGCGCGGGCGGATGGCTTGGCCAGAAATAGGACAACAGAGGAGCAAGCGGATGACACAACAGAGGAGCATGCGGATGATACATCAAAGGAGTAATTACGGTTCTGTTTCCAGGGCTAACAGGTGGTAACAGAGGAAGAGATGGTAGGCAGACATAGTCACGTGTGTGCCATGCGGGTTCTCCTGGTGACACATAGATGTTTTGTTATCGGGTCATTCACGTGCTTACAACACACCGTCGTACACGTGAAGTAATTGGTGACTGTTTAGCAATAGTGGTTGTGACGCCACGATAGGATTGCTGCGGGGGACAATAAGTCGTAGACACTCGCACGTTCCGGATCTCGACAGGCATTAACAATGTAGTTTTTATCGGGTGATTTGTAACGTGACAGCGTCGATTTGTCTCTCCCACGTGACACATCACGCGCCTGTTTTGAACTCCAAAAGTCTATTATTCTATAGTATACACTAGTTATACTAGTTTATTATGGACAGCTGGAACGAGGTGGCATGGATGCCGGCGACCATGGGAAGCCGTGGGTCCACCCATGACCTTCCTGATATATCGGCCATAAAATTTGATTCCGCACAGAACCTTATATGGGTCGGCGACTCCCAAGGCTATACGGGCCTGTTCTCGTCGCTGTCACAAGCTGGCGCTAACCCGTACCAGCCTTCATTTCAATTATATCCATATACACGCTTCAAATCTTCGAGCTCCAACTCCCCGGTGCTTCAATTTTGCAACCATAAAGACGGCATTCTTTCGTTGCTGAGCTCCAATATCAACTTCAATAATCGCAGAGGGTTGTGCAAATTGAGCTTGTCCAGTGAAAGTTTCACTGAAATCGGCAACAATTCGTACTTCACTGATCTCAATTGCATGACTACCAATTGCAATACTCTTAACGATATTGTCGTGGGCTCCAAGACGGCCCTCACCAAGTTCGACTTGAACAAACCGTCGACCCTAACCACGTTCAATCATCCCGGAAACGTTTCGCTTATTAGCCTGGGCCCGAAGTTCTTGACTTTGGGCAATGCCAATGGCTCGCTAGAACTCTTTGATCCCGTAGCGAACCTGTCGATCAAGACTTTCCAGGGCCACAATGGGATGATGAGCGATATCGACGTGCGAGGCTTTTATATTGCGACATGTGGCTATTCTGCCCGTCCTAGACGATTTAATCACCACCACCATGCAAATGGCGCTTCGGATTACATTGTGGATCCACTAGTTAACATATACGATAGCCGTATGATGAGATTAGTGGCCCCTATTCCGTTCCCAGTCGGTGCCACGAACGTCCGTTTCCACCCTAAGCTTTCCAATATCATCGTTATAGCATCTAGTCTGGGCCAGATGCAGTTTGTAGACATATATGACCAGGCCAGCGTCCATCTTTACCAGGCAGATATCTCCCATTCACACCAGGCTACAACTTCGAATAAGTTTTGTAACCTTGAGGTAAGTGAAAACGGCGACTTTTTGGCATTCTCGGACGGTAGAGCCAACCTTCATGTATGGACTCTCAACAATACCGGGCCCTCGAAAGACTTTGTCAATTTCCCTTCGCCTATTGACCAGCCCGATATTCCAGCTCCCATCTCCAAACGTATCCCGCTAGACGAGCCTGGGGCCCCGCTTTCTTCGGTAGGAATGCCATACTATAAGGATCTTTTATTGTCTAACTGGGCCACTAATCTTAAATTTACCAAGCACTTGTCGAATATGCCCGAACGGGTGGATCTAGATATAGAAGGAGAGCTTCCAAAAGGTTTCTTTCCGTACGATAAGCAAAAGTACGGTCCTCGGCACCTGCAGAAACCGTATCAGTCTCTTAAGGAAAAGAGTAACACTCCCGTGAACAAGCCTAAATTTATCAGTGAGCGCTCTCAAACTAGTCCAATACTGGCTATTTCTTCAAACAACTCTTTGTTCAAGACTATGTCGAACTCCTCAGACACAAGCGCCATGGATGCCAACGAGCTTAAAAAGATCATGTCGAACGATGAGTTGAGTAGCGATGAAAGTGACGTTTTCCAGTATAAACTGCTGAATAAAACCATTCCCAATTGCTACGCCAAGCTTGAAATCCAGTACTCTAAATTTGGTATCAAAGACTTTGATTTTAGCTACTATAACCGTACCGATGGGCTTTATTGTGGACTAGAAAATCATACCGATAATTCGTATGTCAATGCTCTTCTTCAGTTATACCGGTTCCAGCCTCAATTCTATAACTTGATTATCAAGGACTTGGCCAAAGAGTACCTTCCTTCGGACTTTGAGACCATCATCTCCAAGCAAAACCCCCAAGGATCCTCGATTCTTTGTGAATTGGGCTATTTATTTGATATGATGCACAAAGCTAAAGATACAAACGTGAAGATCTACAATTTTTCCCAGGTGCTTAACCAGAATAAGGAGGCGCAGATTCAAAACCTCATAAATACCAATGAGGGCCAGAACCTAAACAGCAGAGATTTGAGGAATTTGATTGTGAAGTTCAACCACTTTTTGCTCAACCAATTACATTCTGATTTGGTGCTGCAGTTCAACGACAGCTCGTTTGTAGACTTGATGAGAATAGAGTACCAAATCCTGATCAAAGGTAACGGTGGCTCTTGTCCTACTAACGATATAAGACAAGGCTCGCTGTTTCAGCTTGATTTGGTGACTCCTCCAAGCAGCGTACTTAATAAGCTCAGTGTGTTGCTCAATCCGCAGACCCTCAAGCAGCAGCCGCATCTGCCATTGTTGCCGCCTGCTACGCCTTCTACAACCCGTAAAAATCACAACTTATTGACGTATTTGGAGTATTCCATCAACCAGACCCAGTCCATACCATGCCAGCAACACCAGCATCGGTACCCCCATGATTTGGAGGTCAGAACTGTGGTAACCAAGTTGCCTCCTTTGCTTTGCCTCAACCTTAACTTTTCTAACGAAGAGTTCAAGTTGATCAATAGCTTCAAAAAGTTGCTCATTCCCGAATTTTATGCCATAACTTCTAAGAACAAAATCTCTATAAAGGCCATTCCAAATACTTATGGTACGCCTGATGTTATTTCCACTACAAAGTATGAGCTTTTGGGATATGTCTGTGAAATAGACCACCAATCGGAACTGTCAACCGGCACCCATACTTTGGTAACATACGTGAAAATCGATTCCAAATGGTACTTGTTCAATGACTTTTTGGTAATGCCGATTCCCGAAGAAGAAGTCTTTGATGTTTCGTACCCATGGAAAAAACCAGTAGTGTTGCTTTATCAAGACTCTGCGCTAAACAAGAATGAGTTCAAGTACTTTGAGCCTGAAACGTTCACTCAAATACCAGATTTGAACGACACTATTCTCTACAGAGACCATTTTGCAGGCACAATAAGGGAGAATTACAAGAAGGAATATGAGTTGTTGACCAGAGAAGAGGCACCTCGAATCGGCTCCTTGGTGGCCATCGACGCAGAGTTCGTATCGTTGAGTCCTGAAGAGTTGGAAGTCCATTCGAATGGTACCAAAACCCACGTAAAGCCCAAGCAGGTTTCTTTGGCAAGAATATCGGTCTTGAGAGGCGAGGAAGGGCCTTTACACGGGAAAGCCTTTATTGACGATTATATTGTACACACAGCACCTATTCATGACTATCTTACCAGCTTTTCAGGTATCGAGCCGGGAGACTTGGATCCCATCAAGTCAGAGAAAAACTTGGTCACCTTGCAAACAGCCTATAGGAAGTTGTGGTTGTTATTAAACATGGGAGTCGTATTTGTGGGGCATGGCTTGTACAATGATTTCAGATGCATTAACTTGCAAGTGCCCAAACACCAAATAAGAGATACGGCAGAGTTCTACTACAAGAGTGACTTCAAGAGACAATTGGGGTTGAAGTTCCTTGCGTACGTTTTATTGAGTGAAAAGGTGCAGACAGGAAACCATGACTCGATTGAAGATGCCCACACTGCTTTGTTGCTATACAAGAAGTATCTGGAGTTGAAGGAAGCTGGTAATTTTGACCAGACCTTGAACTACATTTACTCTGAAGGTCAGCAATTGAGATTTAGAGTACCCGAGTAATTGTAACATATGACGTATGGAATATCATGTAAACATAATACAGAAAACAATATACAATTGTACAATATGCAAAAAATACCTAATAAGACAGTGAGCCTTACTGTACTGTCTATAATATAGATACCTATGTGTAATAGATCGTACTGTCAATTATACAAATCACTATGCCGTTGGTATGGTTTTGAAAAAGAAATTTTTGGCTGCGAAATCTTTCTGTACTCTTACAACTAGTAACCAGGGAAAAACAGTGAAGACAGCTACACACACTGCATCGCGATGACTATTCCCGAAAGTCTACAGATATGGGAAGCCCATTCTATGGAACACGTTAAACATAGCCAAAGCCATGAGGAAAACGTTTGGGCAAGTGAATATACTAGCACTTTGGCTGGTGAGATTTTGTTGAGACAAGTACGGGAGAGTTCCCTACTCGGCAGGCCCAACTTCTATGAAATGCACTACAGCAGTGTTATTCTACATTTGGAACAGCAGCCTCGAAAAGCCATGTTGGAACTCAACCAACTTTTAGATGAGTCACTTGGGGATGTTGAAGAAAATGGATATATTAGTCCCCAACTTCTTATGAAAGCTGCCAATGCTTCGTCGGCAATGAACTTGACTTTATCGGAGCTACTACAGCTCCGTCGAAAAGCAAAGGTGAGTTTCCTCAAGGAAATGGAGAAGAAACAGGAAGTGTACATTCAAAGTTCCGATTATAACATGGGAGCCAAAAGCGGGTTTTTGGATTCAGAGTCAGACGAAGCAAGTTCTAGTGACCTGCTTTACTCTAAGGCGGCAGCTCTTTCGTCCCCTAATACCATTATTTATCAAGAAGAAGATAAAAAGGTAGATGTTATCTCTCCTGTGTTAGATTGCTTAGAACATGAACCATCGTTATCTGAAGTAGACATGATGGGTGCTCGCTTAGATACGATCACAGTGTCATCCCTCATGACTGACTCACAAAAGTCAAGTGGTGCTAGGAAAGAAGTCATGGCAGCCCCGAAGTCAGTCCCCAGCCAGCCAAGTGCCTTTTTTGATGTATATAATATGTATTCATTCAACGGGTATCAAGCACCTGGCAAGAGTTTTGGCAGAGGCACGGTATGGAGCAAGCTTGTGCATATGAGAGATAAAGTAAGCAAGCGCATGAGAAACAAGGTGAAGTGTCAGTATGGGGTATTTCAGCACCGACTCGTTCAAAAAGCTTATGATTGGCGGTTTCGCAGGTTACTTTGCAGGCTAAAGTTTAATACCAAGTACAAGCTTAAAAGATGCAAGCAAAGAATAAAGTATGATCAAATTGAGATGGCAGGCAGAATCAAATATTCCAGATACCGTATGAGAAGACGTCGGCCAAAATTACATGTCAAGAGACCGGGCCCATGGTTGCGAAAAACTCGGTCCCGAATCAAGAGATCTGATTTCATGTATAAGACCAAGTATATGATGAGGAATAAATGGCGATTTTTATAGTAAACGTTTATTGTATAATCCAGAGCTATTAAGTAAAAATAAATGAAAAAAAAAGAAAAAGTATAAGGTATCCTTAAACCTACCCGGGCAATTATCCGACACAATCTGTAGCGATGTTAGGAATAATAACGATTTTTAGAGATGAAGAGGTGGAATCAATCCACCACCCTTCATAACCTTTGCACCATGCAAAAGATAAAGCATTAGACATTAGGGAAATCATAATAAGAGAGCACCCATGGCAGCAAGACCGGCGAAACCAAAGGCAACCTTGTTGGCATCGTTTTCAGAGACAGCAGCAGGAGCAAGAGCAGAGGAGGCTGCAGCGGAGGAAGCTGGAGCAGAGCTGTATTGAGAAGTCAAGGTGGATTGGGAAGTGACGGTAGCTTCAACACCGGTAGAAGCAGTGACAGTCGGAGTGGTGGTGATGTCAACGTAAGAGTCGGACTCAGTTGGAGCTGGAGCTGGAGCTGGAGCAGTGGTGTTGGCTGGAGCAGCAGAGGTTGGGGCAACTGGAGCAGGAGCAGCAGAAGTTGGAGCAACTGGGGCTGGAGCAGTGGTGTTAGCAGAAGCAGCAGAAGTTGGGGCAACTGGGGCTGGGGCTGGAGCTTCGGAGGTTGGAGCAACCGGAGCTGGGGCTGGGGTTTCGGTTTCTGGGCACACGGTGGTGTAGATGGTTTCTTCGTCGTTCACGGTGGTGGTGATAACGGTGGAAGATAAGGTGGTGGCAGCAGGTTCCAAAGAAGTCTTCTTTGTGCATTCGTGGTCCGAACAAGAGGTGATGGTGACATCGGTGGTTTGGTGGTCGGTGACGGTTTGAACATCAGCACTGGCGATGGCGAACAAAGTAGCGGCGGTCAAGTATCTGTATTGCATTGTAAAAAGAGTGAATAGGGTTGGATGATAGATAATACTTTGAGAGAAAAGCCAGGCTGGGGCCGGTATTTATACCAAGTGGCCGGGGTAACATCTGGTGAAACATCTGGTGCTAAGCACGGTGGACGAGACACGGCTACGCTACGCGCCGAGTGTTTGTTGGCACCCCTGTCGATATTTCCGATGGCGATGACATTGACAGTCGCGTGGGCACACGATGCATACTCCGCCAACACGATATTTGCACCCAACCGTTGGTGTTTACATAATATGCAGCATGGTACCTTGATTTGAAAAATCACGCGTTTTCACAACAAACAAACACCGCGACAGGCGCGTATCGGGCGTCAGATGCGTCAAGCGGGGCGATGGTGATTGCCGTGCGCGTGCGCATCGAATCTAGACGTGCCCGGCTCCTACATCGGGGCGGATTGGTGCCCAATTGAGCAGAACACCCAGAGGGTCTAGGCGTGCCCTGGTTAGGCGCATTCTACATTTGAAACAGACCTATTGACTAATGTATGAGCCAGGGCAGGATAGCCATGGTATACTATGGTATACCATAGCCACATTACCCACAGCCTAATTGTAGTATTGGGGATGGTTTTTGATAGGTTAATAGGTAGACGAACAGTGAGGGCACAAAGTGCAGACTGTAAGCAAATTAATGGAAGCAAATTGGTGGAAGCAACTAACGGTTCAGTATTGTAAGCTGTTCACATAACCAGATGCCGTATTGTCTAAACATACTCGGTACATTTTCGGTACTCTACTCTGATTGGAAGTACAAGCAATTTACTTGTGATCCAAAAATTGTAAGGATGTTCAATTTATCTGATTCATAATGTAAGGATATTTGATTACTTCTGATGCATAATGTAAGTATTCAACTTATTTCTGATACACAATTAAAGGTCTACTTATAATTTAGGGATACTAATTACTCTGATTCATACTTGAAGTATATTCATAATGTAAGTATTCATTTTATTTCTAATACAAAATTGTAAGTATATTCATAATTTAAGGATGTTTATTAGATTTCTGAATCATAGTTGAAATATATTCATAGTTTAAGGATATTCAAATTACTCTGACACAAAATTGTAAGTATATTAATTATTTAAGGATATTCAGTTACCTTTCGTTCATAAATAAAGTATATAATCTGTTGATACATTTGCAACTATAATCAATGTATTGGTGTATCCTTGCTCTTTCTTGTTAATCTGTTCTTTATTTGTTCCCTTCTATTAGGGTTATTCCGTCACTTTATGGTTGGTGTTGGTCCGTCTAGTGTTAGTCCGTCACTTATGGCTTTATGGTGTTTCTAGTATTACACTATATACATAACATATCTCATTTCTAGTTCAACATCAAGTTCATCTCCCAGTCTTGGATCACACTGACCCAATCGTCTCTTGCCTCGTTCATTCTCTTCCTTCTCCACACCTCCAACATGATCTGCCGGGCTCCCCAGTAACTTCCAAGATACTGGGCAATATCGGCGCCCCATTTCTTGAAGCTGGTCTGGAGATTTAAAGAGGTGGCCTCGCACCCGGCTATAAACCCTTGCCAAAACAACGGAATAATGGCGGCCTTGTCCTCTCTTATAAGTCTCTGTATAGCATTCAAGTGCCTGAGGGTCTTGGCCACCTTGATCTGTAGCTTCTTGGGGTGGACTTCTTTGATAAGTCGATTAAAGTAGATCAGTAGGGCGTGGTAGAAGGAAAGAATATGGTGGTAGGTGATTTCGTGCATGGGGGAGAAGAACTTTTTGGTTTCTTCTTCGGTAGCATAGGCATCGAGTTCGACCATGTCCACTTCTTTGAGGTCTTTATCTACTTGAATAGAGTCGGTGGAATTGGAAGAGTCGCTGGACAGTTCCTTTTCAGGGCTTGTTGTTTCGTAGAGGTCCCAGTCGAGTTTCCAGTTAAGCACCTTTGCATTTAAAATGTTGACTCGATGGGTAAAGTCATCAGGTAGCTTTTGGAACACTTCCTGGTGGTGGATCTTGGTACGAAGCAATTGCACTGTTTCACTGAACAAGAGAATGAGCGAGTTTGGCAACCCGTACAAAGCATCGGTAGCAAAGTTCTCGTCGTTTTTCATGGTGTTGATGAGCTTTTTATTGACAAACGAAGGCAGAGCGTTCTTGCCCTTGCCTACAATGTAATCTATTTTTCCCTTGACCTCGCCGAACTTGTCCCCGTTGACATCATAAGTAGTATCTGAGCCGTTGGCTGCAAAATCTGCCTTGATACTGTCCAAATCAAGACAGGTGGAGTCCTGGATAAGTTTTAGAGACAGAAAAATCCGGTGGAGAATACGGGCTTTGGATGAAAGCTTCTTCTTGTTGACCATCTTGGCACTGATGACTTTTCCGCACCACTTGATGTAGAAATTGGTATCTTGCATAGTTCCCCAGACCAAATCCACACTGATCATCGACATCACCGAGCACAACACGTCCTTATACTTTTCGTTCGAGACGCAGTGTTCGATTCCCAGCAGGCCCTCTGACTTCTTATTGAGCAACTGCTTGACGAAGAGCGACGCCTGGTTTCGGAGCCGGATCCCCAAATTGAGATAATACTTCATCAGGTCGGAGTTTTTGGGGAATTTGGACTGCAAATTGAAGGCAGAAACGGCGAGAAGTGCATTGAGAAGGGCGTTCTTGGCCGGAGATGTGTGGCCCAATGACGAGAGCTCGCCAATAGCCATAAGGGCACGAGGGAAGTAGATGGTTTTCCAGGGGTTTTCGGTAAGTGGAATCACCGTCATCAAATCGGCGACCTGGGTAATGTAATAATTAAGAAGATACCGAGTGAGAGGCTGTACTTGAAGAGCGGTGGTGGGAAGACCAAACGACGGGCCCGAGGGGTTTTTGAAAGTAAGCTCGAACCGGTGCTGGAGCGGGTTCTGTACGATGCACATGATCGAATCTGGCATGGTGGTGGCGTTATTTTCCCCGTCCACCAAGTCTACATCGTCGTCTCCTGGCGATTTGGACGCATGGAGGTGGATTTCCAAGTCGTCGTTGAGCTGGTACGGGTTGTTGTAGTAGTAGTTGTTATAGTTGGAATAGTACAAGTGCTGGTTGGTGGGATCTATCATGATATTGGACGAGTCTGTGTTGAGAAGCAGCGACATGGCCATGGACGAAGGGCCTGGTGTGGGGGCAGCAGACGGGCTAGGACCCAAAGAAGGGTGATTACGGTGGAATACGAGGCTGAGAAGGTCGTTTTGGCTGGTATGGAGGGGGTGGTTTTGGTTCTGGCTGGGATTGGGCAGGAAGTTGTTCATGAAGTCCAAAAACTGGGTATCACCATTGAGCGCTGCCGCCGTCAAAAGAGCGTCATCTCTGAGCTCATTGGAGAGCCAGAGCTGGTCGTGGGGCGTGGCATCGCCAGAATACGGACTGGCTTTGGCAGGCTGCCCATTGACTCTATGGACTGGCATATTTCTCAGCAACGGTCTCAGGATATTCAGAATATTCAGAATATTATTCGGTATATTGTTGCCTTGTATCTCAGGCAACTCTGTATTATTTGGTCCCGTTTGATTTTGGAGGTTTTGTTGGCTCGATTTTGGCTCGTCGCTTTTGGTTTTTTGCCGTTTGAAGCGACCTTGCCGAGCCCGAAACACCCCGAACGGCCCCAAGAGCTTGATCCGGTCGTCGTCTAGCCTCTCGTTGGCAGAATTCTGCAATATTCCCAAATCTCGGTCCAACTCATCGTATGTTTCATACGGCTTGGAATTCTTATTCTCGTCCCACACCACGAAATCCACGTTTCTTCGCTGAAAAAACTCGCTTTCGTCACTCTTGGAGTTGAATAGTACCTGTGACGGCATCACATTCCCACTCTTGTTATTAAACTGGATCGGCTGGGACCATTTGAGCTTGATATCGTACCCTGAACAGATGAGCCCCGACCGGGAACAATTCTGGCAAAAAGGCTTGGACAAATCACACCGGATCTTGCGTGATCGACACGTAAAGCACCCTGTGAACGACTTGGACCGTTTTGCCTTGGTTTCGACGGGTGTCTCCGACCTTTCTTTCATCGACTATGATAATGTAAGAGTGGTCAGAAACAGTCTAAGGGCTAACGCTGTGATTGTTTAGCACAGGTATGAGCCGAAAAATGACCAAATGAATTGATGAGGGAACTGTTTAAGTAGTAGGTTCGTTGGTTTGCTGGTGGTGTTTGGTGGTGTTTGGTGGTGAGCTTAGGCGGTGGTGGTGGATATGTGAACCTCTATATTGGCAACAAGATGTAATTTTTTGAGGTCACGGCTAGCTCAAAATAGTTCACTGCTCGTTTTATGCCCTGTAGTCGTCTGGTAGTCGTCGCGTTGGTACGGTCGAGTAGAATGGGCTGTTTGGTGGGTCTGGTCGTGATGGTGGTGATGAGTTGCAAACGGAAGTTTTCGCCGAGGATTACGTAAGCGGGCTGGTCTTGGCCCCCAGATTTTTCACCCTATGTCTTGGAACGGTTTACTACACCCTGCTTGCTGGAGTGTCACTAGTGGTTGATGGGCGTGTGGTGATGTGGTACTAACTATTTAAGCAAATAGAATTTGCAACCATTATATAAAGACGTTCAGTACCAAACCGTAGCCAAAAAAACAGTACCTATCTTCGTAACTGGCTGTTCATACTCTTGTCTGGTTCTGGGTAGCACGTCGTAGTTTCCACTTCACCCTTTGTCTGTTACCCCGTCAGTATATCTTGTTTTCTATTGGCTTGTCATTGGCTGTGTATCAAGATGTCAATCAGGCTCTGAACCGGCTTCTACTGCCTTCCTCCATCTGTCCATATTTATTCACTTGCATATGTTCATAACCTATATTTTTGATCTCTTCACTCAATTCTACCAAAAGTCTATACTACTAGCTAGACAAGAGGAAGGTCTACCAACCCATACTTAATCAGTTAGTTGTTATTGATATTCTTCAACTTGGATCATTAACACCAGAGTGGATATTTTGTCTCTCTCATTCCGCAAGCCCAGCAGAAATAGTTTTAACAGTGCAAAACTACACCTGGAAATGTTCCTGACAACCATTTTTTAGTAATATCCAAAGAATACTCTGTTTGAAATTTGATTCTTTTATGTCTTTGAAACGCTAATATACTCATCTTAATTCTCGATATCTGAACAGCTATCACTGCACTATTGTGTCCGTGTTTTAATTGTTTTCCAATCTTTTGAAATCAGCTCAATTTCATCTTGAAGACAATACTCAATTCTATACTTCACCTACTATTACTCTTTTTCACTTATTCTCAATAATATTCTTTTCTCTATTCTTCGATAATATTCTCTACTTTTTTCTTCATTTTATTCTTCACTTTTATTCATACACCTATATTACACTAATATGACACTACATCCAAATCATTATCCTCCTCACTATCGATGTCCTCTCCCATACTCCTCTTCTCCCACACTCTCACGATTCTCTTGAGGGCAATCTCGGCACTTCCGCTTCCCAATTGTGCAGATATTCTAAAGAACTTCATCAAAATATACTTTTCATGCTCGTGCATACAATTTATACCCGCTACCAACATCGGCCACTGGATCATCATCACCGAATTTTTGATTCCTTGCTCGGGGGTCCCTGGACAATCTTGGAGATACGACACCAATGCAATCAACTTGGTGTTGATGGTCTGGACTTGCGGCGAGTAATAAGGTATTCGAAGAAATCGAGTAAGGATTGTGATGATTGCTCCATAGCAAAAGGATTGTTGCGATAAATCCATCCAACTGATGATAAACTCCTTATTGTTGAATCTAACTACGTCCACCAAGTTTAGCATGCTGGGAAATTGTGGTAGCACACACCGCCTGTCAATAAACTCGACATTCAACTCTTGGTAAAACCCGGCTAGAAGCCTAAGATACTCAAACGTATCATTAGGAACAAACCGGTTATTTAGCTCTCTTTTTTTATTCAATATTTTGATCAAATCTCGCAAGTGATAGAGACATTTATCCAGGTACCCAAAAATCGTATTGAAACCATTGGGAAGCGATATTCCAAACTGCTTTAAAACAGAGTATTCGTATGGATTGTCCATATTTACAACCACGTCTAGTTCTGTATCGGTCTTTAAGGTTCCGCCTAGTCGTGAACTGATTCCGGCCAATACTTCTAAACCAACAAACCAAAATTTACATAAAATAAACGTTTTCGATAACCGTACTTTCTTGTTGTTGGACTTGAGGATCAAGCTCTTGGCTCCTCTTAAATGAGGTCTCCAGTTTTGCGTAGATGTGGCCGCATTGGCGGCCGTAAGAAGCAACATTGTAAGCAAAACGGCCTCGATATTTGATCCTAGCTCATCGTTGAGCGAGTTACTTGTGCATTTGGCCACCTCGGGCTCCAAAAGCCGAAGACATGTGGCTAGAAAATAGTGGTATGCATCCTTATCCTTTTGAAGTCTCTTTTTTTCGTACGACGTCTTGGCACCTTGAGCTAGTATGGCAGCCATCAAGAAAGGAGCCGTCGAAGCCTGGATCAACATCAAATCTCGTATTGGTATGGAGTAGGTGTTTGTTTCGGGGTAATGGTGACCCCAGGGACTGACGATAAGGGCAAATTCGTAGTAAAAATCTTCCAAATAGAACCGTTCCTCCATAGTTTTGACCTTAATGTAATCTATAGGCACGTTAGTCGGCACAACTTTATCATCTGGTACATGCTGAAAAGGCAGAAACAGTCTGGCGAAGTCGCTGGCATAATGATCTAGCGACGACACGGGCTTGTTGAAGTTGGACGAGTACATGATTTCGTTGACTAAGTTGTTGAGGTCACTGGCAATGAGATTGAGATCGCTGACTTCATAGAAGTCGTTAGAAATGTTGGTTATAGATGCAATGGTAGGAGACTGCCCATTCATAGTGGTGCCGATACTTTCCAAAGTATCAGGCTCCAGCCGTTCCAGCTCGCCTCCGCTTTCCAGAATTTCTGGCTTGGCCCGTTTCTTCTCAGGCTCATAAGGCTGTATCGTTATGCCTTTATCGTCCAACACCTTCTTGGACACCCGACGAATACGCTCGCCTACACTGGGATAAGTGCATTCTTTCAGAAGTCGGGTACACTGATGGCAAGCCGGCTTGGCTTCGTCACACTTGATCTTTCTCCGCTTGCACTCTCGGCATCCTCCTTTGCTGTATTCACCACGTCTACTCCTCTTTTCAACCATAGTCAAAAAGTGATTGAGTTAAGGAATGGGTGAGCGATGGTGGTGTCTGACACTTGAATGAAATTAATCGATCGGACCCTTATTGCTTCAGCCATAAGGTGTAGATGCCCAGCGTGACTGAAAGGTTGCGAAGATCGCGACCCGAAAGTGTTGCGAAAACTCCGAGAGGCGTCGTAAACCGGGAAGGCGGCGGCTATTTAAATACTACGGAAATAATGCGGGCAGGACGCGAACGTGTGGGGTAGAATGACCCTTCCTGCAGCTGTGTCCTGCTATTGGCCGAGAAATGGCTGCAAACTCTTGACGGTTGCAAGGAATGTTGTCAATTCGCCCAGCGATTAAATCCCGCAACAAAATGGCTGCCAAAATCGAGAATATAAATAGAGCAAAATCCAGAAACTGATCACACCACATACTTAAAGAAACAAGTGAATTATCAGACTATTAGTTTATGAAGGACAGAGTATACTGGATATTAAATCTCATTGGCAAAGTCATTGGTTATACCCGAATCATATGATATACTAAGATTATTATGGTGGGCCTACAATAAAGTGTGCACTTGAAATTTACTTATTATTCATAGGTTCATCTTCTCCGAAAGTGTTTATTTCATTATATTGGTCTATCATTATCATCACTCGTATTAATATGCAACTACATCCACTCTTTTCTCTTCGTCTCCCTCCTTTCCATCCCATGCCTTCATGATTCGAATCAATGCGTGCTCGGCACTCCCCGATCCTAGGTCTGCCAACATTCTAAAGAACTTGATCAACAAATACTTGTGATGCTCTTCGGTACAATTCAAGGCTGCAACATACATGGGCCACTGGATCATCAGAACAGAATGCTCAAAGAAATGCCGAGGATTAGTAGGGCATTTCTCGAGGTACGCTATCAAGGACATGAGCTGCCCTACTAGATCCTGGACATGTGGCATGTAGAACGGCTGCTCCATGATTTCCGTGAGGACGGTGATAATTCCCGCCAAAGTGTATGCTTGCTGCGCCAAGTCCATCCAACTTATATAGATATTTTCGTTGTTGAGGTAAATATGGTCGACCAACTCGCCTTCTATCTCGGGACCCACGCATTTTGGAAAGCCGTACGTGACCGTGTGCTGCTGATAGAAACCCGATATTAGGCTGATATACTCCATCGATTGGGTGGCTTTGAAATTGGCCCCTTCATTCCGTTTTTTGTTGAAGATCTTGATCAAGTCTCGGAACAAGTATGCCACCGTGTTGTTATACCCAAACATGATGTTGAACCCATTTTCTCGTATGATTCCAAATTCTTTCAAAACCGAGTATTCGTACTCATCATTGATATTCACGATTTGATCGAGTTCCTCGTCAGCTTTGAGTGTGCCTCCAAAAGGCGAACTCAAACCTGCCAACACTTCGAAATCAATAAACCATACCTTACAAATCACTAGAGTCTTTGATTGCCTAATGTTGCTCTTGGTGGCTTTGAGAATAATGTCTTTGGCACCCTTCAAATGGGGTCGCCAGCTCTGTTTCTTGTTGGCGGCATTCTCCGATGTCAACAACAATACTGTAAGAAGAATACATTCAACATTACAAGCAATATCTTTTTCACGATTTCTAGGAAGTGCAGGCTCTAGGAGGGTCAAGCAGGTCGAGAGATATGACCCGTACGCTTCCTGGTCCCGTTCAAGATGATTTTTCTCGTATGATGTTTTTGCACCCTGTGCAAGAATGGCTGCAAGTAAAAAAGGTTCTTTGGATGCATAGTAAAGTATCACGTCACGAATGGGATTTGCGTAAATGTTCTCTTCGGCAATATACGCCCCAAATGGAAGAAGCTGATTGGCAAACCCATGGTAAAAATCCTCAAGATAAAACCGTTCGTAGCCAGAAGTTACCTTGATGTAATCGACGGGAAGGTTTCGAGGTATCGAGGTCCATGCGTCCACAGATGGGAGGTCGGAAGATTCTGTTGAATTCAATACCGAATAAGGACTCTTTGCAGAAATTGGCTCTACTTTGGGTTCCGCAGGCGCGATATCCCCAGGTTCCTCCTTTCCCTTGAATTTCGATTGGAACATGATATCATTTACAATAGTATTGAGATCAGATGCTAGTAAGTTCAAATCATCGTTACTATAAAAATTTCTCCACGAATTTTCAGCATCGTTGAAAACTTGGTCGTTTTGAAACGGACTCATTGAAAGCTGTGGATACTTTGTATCTGGAAAAGGGTTTTCGAGAGGAGATTCTTTTACATTAGTCAACGGACTTTCTTTAAAATACGACTCGCCGGTAGACAATGAAGAGTCTTTGTACGAATCGTAAGTCGAAGGCGTATCGTTCAATAAGGCACCAACAGGGGATATGGATGGAGGAATAGTTTTAGGCTCGATCTTAATGGGAGGTTGATCATCTGAACCATTTGATGTAGGATTGGTCGAAACCGATCGTACTTTCTTTTTCCGCCTCTTTTGTGCTTTAGGACCATGATAGACTTGAATATTGAGGGTCTTTGGGATGTGGTCTTGAGGCGACGGACTTGGATTTTCGTCCAAATACCGCCTGCTGACTCGAAGAACTTTCTCTCCTTCTTTGGGATAAGCACAGTCTTTGTTTAATCTTTTACAGTGCAGGCATATCGGTTTCGATTCGTCGCATTTGATCTTCCGTCGCTTGCATTCTCGACATCCTCCTCTACTATAATCTCTCCTTTGACCAGGTGATGTTTGTTTTTCACACATTTTTCCACCATGCCGGCAATTTTTCGATGAAGGTTGTATTGAAGGTTCAAAGTGTCTGAAAGTTTTCACCTCTTTCTGCTGGATAACCCGCTAAAGGCTTTGAATACTTAGATCGGCTTTGGGGCTCCGATAAGCGGGCGGCGCCGTAATTATTGAGCCATGCACGCATTGATAGTGTGGGGAGACACAAGAACAAAGAAAATTAGATAGATAAAGATAGAACGACAGGGCGAAATACGAAATTTTTTGGGAGAGAAATGTTGGGAAGCATGAGAGCCATGAAGTGAGCTAGAAAAGCCAAGTAAATCGGAATGAATACTTGGAGAAGAACTCGACCTTTACAAGACTCGTCCTCGAGTTTTTCAGGACCCGAACAGCGCACGACCATGCAGCTTATCAAGCACTGAATAGGTGTCCTTCAAGGTTCTACTTAATGAAAAGCAGTGCTTCAGAAGATAAACTTTGTACATTCTGACTCTCTGAGCTCGCTTTCACGATATACAGCTTTGGCCCAAATTTGATAGTTGGAAATCCAATTAACGGGTTGAATGTACTTTCAACCTTGACCTTGAATAATTGACCTGCACACCGCAATTTTGCTTATCAAGTACTGACTAAGCGTCAACAGGGTCCGACTCTTTAATTACGAGTGAGTAGTCACGATTAGCTAGTGTAATATTGAGCGAGTGAATTAATGAACGTAGGCATAAAAAGATCTGGTAGCCAATGGTGGAGAAACAAAATATGGGGTAGAAAGTTAACAGCAGGATTGGGGGTCAAGCTGGAGATATTTGTTTATTGACTTAGACGGGACTCAATCAAAGAGAAAGAGAGGTGGGGGGGGGCTAGTGGAAGCTAGTGCTTGGGGAATAGGTGAGAGTCTGGGTGGAGGGATCGCACACCAATTATTTCCAGTTTTGGTGGAGGGACACATCGGAATTACAACGGATATTAAAGTCAGGGCGGTTTTGTGCGATGTGCGCCTATACGTCATAGAAAATATCATTGGTGGGGGATACTCTTCTCCGATCCCCCAAGATTAAATACATCCATAGCAACCGTATAAAACTAAGCCAACGCCACCAGGTTTCAGGTCAATTGAACCAGACTTCATTCTTCCCAAAATAATCGACAAAATGACATTAGCCAAACACTGGGTTTATAACGACGATATAGTTTTAGCCAATCTTAAAGGTTTGGTCAGAGCCAATCCATCAATCAAGTTGATTCCTTCTGAAAAGGTAGTTTTCAACCCCCACTCCGACACTACCAAAAAAGTGACTTTGATTAGTGGTGGTGGTGCAGGACATGAACCATTACATGGGGGGTATGTCGGTGACAATTTATTGGATGCAGCCGTAAGTGGATCGGTTTTTGCATCTCCTTCGACGAAGCAAATTATGGCAGCCGTCAAGACCAAGTCTGATAAAGAAAAAGGTACTCTCATAATTTTGAAGAACTATACAGGAGATGTATTGCATTTCGGTTTGGTTGC
Source organism: Suhomyces pyralidae (assembly GCA_003706505.3). Classification (NCBI taxonomy): domain Eukaryota; kingdom Fungi; phylum Ascomycota; class Pichiomycetes; order Serinales; family Debaryomycetaceae; genus Suhomyces; species Suhomyces pyralidae. The sequence goes on along the minus strand of PPLO03000009.1, from coordinate 394,565 downwards.
CGAAAGAGCCAAAAACGAGGGGTACAATGTCGAAATCTTGATGGTGAGTGACGATGTCGCGGTCGGAAGAGAGCAGAACAAAATGGTGGGCAGAAGAGGTTTGGCAGGTACCGGAATTGTCCACAAAGTCGCAGGTGCTGCCGCCACCTCGACCAAGGCCAATGACTTGAAGTCTGTGTCCGGCTTGGCCAGAAGTATCAATGACAACTTGGTCACTATCGGAGCCTCCTTGGACAGAACTTCGGTTCCAGGGAAGGAATCGGAAGTTGAGTTTACTGCGGAAAACGAAGCCGAAATTGGTTTGGGTATCCACAATGAGCCGGGCCACAAAATCAGTCCAATTCCGGATATCGACGACCTAATCAAGGATATGTTCTCCAAGTTGTTGTCACCTGAGGATAAGGACCGTCACTACGTGGATTTTGACTTGGAAAATGACGACTATGTCTTGCTTGTGAACAATATCGGTGGTACCTCCACCCTCGAAATGTATGCCATAACCGAACATGTGTACAAAAACCTTCCACTCAAACGTAAGCCAACCAGAGTTTTGGTCAGTGACTTTGTCACCTCTCTCAATGCTCCAGGTTTCTCCATCACATTGCTTAACTTGAGTAACCTTGATAAAAAAGACTTGAAGCTCAGTTATTCCAGTGCGGACGTGGTGGAGTTCCTTGATGCCCCCACTAACGCTCCAGGATGGAAGCCTAAATCGTATTCGTCCGAACAATGGGAATCCCACACTGAAGAGGTCGACTCACCAATGGATGCTCACAACGCCGAAGTCACTTCTTCTCTCAAGGTCGACCCCAAAGTCTTCGAAAAGGGCATCAGAAGCGCACTCAAAAACTTGATCGAACAAGAACCTAAAATCACTCATTACGACACACTCGTAGGAGATGGTGACTGCGGTGAGACCTTGGTCGACGGAGCCAATGCTATTTTGAAGGCATTGGATGAAGATTCCAAGTTCAAACTGAGACTCGATGATCCTGTGGCCACTCTTTCCACCATCACTGAGTTGGTGGAGGACAGCATGGGGGGCACCTCGGGAGGACTCTACTCGATTTTCCTCACCTCTTTGGTGCAAAACCTTCAGAAATCCAAGGACGTTTCGGTTCCTACCATTGCGAAGGCATTCAACTCGGCATTATACGATGGTTTGTTCAAGTACACCAAGGCCAGAGTGGGTGGAAGAACCTTAATTGACACCTTACAGCCATTTGTAGATGAACTCCACAAGTCGGCCGATCTTGAAAAGGCCGTTTCTGCTGGTAAGGAAGGATGTGAATCTACCAAGGACTTGCAGGCCAAATTCGGAAGAGCCAGTTATGTCAATGAAGACGAATTCAAACAAGAAGGTGGTATTCCAGATCCTGGTGCCGTCGGCTTGTTGGCTTTGATCGAAGGCTTTTTGAAAGGTACATAAACTACAAACTAGAACGTGCAAATATATAGAAACTTTATAAGATTAGACATGAATAAATAACATAAATGCATAATTCGATGTATTGCAGCAATGAAGAACTAGTAGTTGGTAATTTTGCACCCAAATTATTTCGGTATTATCACTAATCAATACTGCCAAATACACCTAGGTCTCATTGCGCTCCCCTACCGCTACCTCTGTGGTAGTTTTTGGCTGCGCATTGTTGCGGGTTGTATTGTTGCAACCACCCTTGTAGTTATAGACCTCAGTAGTTATCAATTTTTGGGTGCGAAAAATATAAATACTTACCATGTTGATAACAAGATAATACACCATGATTTCTACAGACGATACAGTAGACATTGCCAGAGACCACTTCTTTGAGGTTGTAGTGGTAGGAGGCGGTACATGTGGGCTTGCGGTGACCGCTCGGCTTTGCGAAGAGTGTCCTGGGTCGATTTACACCGAGGACGAGCATCAACGATTCCACTGGCTCAGGCAAAGAGGCAACAGAGTTAATTTGTTTAATCACAACGGCTCGTCCAAAACCAATTACAAGCCTCGTAGTGGTGAAAAGATGTACCCCACGAAATTTAAGCCCGAAGAAATTCTCGTGCTCGATGGGGTGTCTGATAAGTTCATGGGCCAATGGCATAACCAGTTCGAGTCTTGTCAAATCCCGTACCTCAGATCGCCAATGTTCTTTCACCCGGACCCTGTGAATGTGGACGGGTTGGTCAGCTATGCCCATTTGTCCAAACGGGAGGGGCCCAAAGACTTGATGGAAATTCACAATGTGGTTGGAAAGGAATACTCCAAGCACCAGATGAAGAAGTTGGCCAAAAAGAACAACAGGAACCATAAAGTTCCCGTCCCCGTCAATGCTGGAACTTCCGAAAAGGTGCAAACCCATGACAAGCCGGGGATCATCGATATCAATATGCGCGACTGGAAGGACTACTACAGACCGTCCACTCCCCTTTTCAAAGATTTCTGTGACGATATCATCGACAGGTACCAGCTCCACTCAAGAGTGCAGCACGACGAGGTCACATCCATAGAATACAGGTATATTAACGTGGTGGGCGACGACTTGTTCGGCCAAGGCTTTGTTATCAGGACATCCAAAGGCCGCACTTTTGGGTGCAAAATTTGCATTGTGGCCAGTGGGCACCGAGGCGAAATCAACTATCCCATCCAACCATTCGACAATCCGCAATTCCCTCTTGGTAGCTGCCACACCACCCACTTGTTCTCTGGGCAGGTAAAGTATTTGGGCCAAGAGCTCCGTGATAAGCCTCGTAAGTCGAAGCTGAGAACGGTGGTGATCGTGGGTGGTGGATTAACGTCAGCCCAGTTGGCCCATGTGGCAGTGAACCAGGGAATAGAGAACGTCTATCTCTTGTTCCGGGGACCCATCAAAATTAAGCACTTTGACTTCCATTTGGACTGGGTGACCAAGTACAAAAACGTCAAGAAGTCTGCCTTCTATATCAAAGATACGGACGAGGCACGCTTCCAGATGATCCAGGAAGCCCGTGAAGGAGGGTCCGTCAACCCTGAGTACTACAAGAAGATTACCAAGCATGTCAAAGACGGCAGGCTCAATTTCTTGAAGTTTACTACTATACAAGAGCAGACATGGAACGACCAGGAAAGAGTTTGGGATCTCAAGCTTAGAACGAAAACCGGATCGAAAAACGCTCATACCAATGAAGACGAATACGAAGTGATAAGTGTGTCCAATGTGGACTACATCTACTTTGCTACTGGGATTCAAGCCAATCTCCAAGGGCTTGATTTCATCAAGCCTGTTCTCAAAGAGCACCCCATTCCAATAGTCAAGGGCTTTCCATGCTTGACAGATAATTTGCAATGGAACGGCCAGGTTCCTCTCTTTATGCTAGGCAAGAATGCATCGTTGAAAATGGGCCCGTCGTCAGCCAACTTGGATGGAGCTCGACAAGGAGCCGAAAGAATCGGGTGGTTTGTTCACAACGAATTGAGCCAGGGAAAGTACGACTGGACAAAAGACAATTGTGAATGGTGCACTGGCCTGAGCTCAGACTTGTTGGAGGCCGACTTGGACACGAAGCTTGACCAAGACTCGTCAGAAGATGACCTCGATGTTCAGGAATTACCAAAGCAGCCCACAAAAATATTGGAAGAGCAAGTTGCTCGTGTGAGTAGCTCGTTTGAAACAAGACTACTTCTAGCGAGCGGACAAATGAACTGGTTCTCACTTCTCAAAGATGAGTGAAGATAAACAGGTGACAGGTAGAGCGTCATATATCAACTCTCTACATATTATTCAATTCACTCTGGTGAACATCCCGTCGAGTGCTTGATGTTACCTAAAAATACAAGACATATAATGTTATTTAAATAATTAATTCAAGTTTATCTGAATAATTTTAAATCTTGATTTGAAGCCATATCTGCAAAACTACCATCGGTCTACCATTGAGCTACAGTATATTAACAATATAAAAAAATATATATGCTATGGGTCTACTTTTACCTTGATAATTTAATTTATTATTAAATTCATTATTTAAATATTTAGTAATTCTAATTTTTAGATATTTTATTAATTATAATATAAATACCACTTTTATTTTTTAATTCTTTTCTCATTTCATTTAATTGGTTTATTATTATTCCCTTTAGTTAATGATTTAATAGCTTCTATATAGTTCAGACTATGTCATCATCATGTTTTATGCTGGCCAAAGGCCGGATAAAATTTAGATGTCGGGATTTTTGTTGTTTAAGTTTATTTTTATTTTTTAAAGATTTTGTACTATATATTAATAAAACAATAGTAATTAATAATATTAATATCGTTAAAGGAATATTATATGGGTCTACTTTTACCAGTAATAATAGAAGGGTGGGTGCCTCCAATATGTAACATTTACTGACAAACCTTGTATTGCAAGATAACCAAGTCATTAATGTACAGTCGATACTAAACTGTTTCAATTGGGCTTTCTGTTCATAAAATCATATTATATTAAAAGTACATATTCTTACATTTTTCAAGGGCCAACATCATTCGACAATTCTGGATTGAAGAATGCTCTATAGCCTGTCAGTACGATAAAACATCGTTGTAGTTGTCGTCGAAATCGGAGCCCGGGTCCAAGCCCTTATCTCTCATGCGCCAGATCTTGCGGACTCTCTCTAGGGCAAACTCGGCACTGCCACTGCCCACCTGGCCCGACTCGTAAAAGAACTTTTCCACCAAGCACTTGTGCTTGTCGGAGACGCAATTCATGGCTGCTACTAGCATGGGCCACTGGATCATCATAATAGACGACTTGAACATTTGCTTGGAGGTCCCGTTTGTGGTGTCCAAGAACTCGGCCACCGAGATGATTCTATTGCTAAGCATCTGGATCTGCGGCGAGTCATGCGATTCCTTGAAGCATTTGGTGAGGATGGTGATGATGCCTCCAAGGATATATGCCTGGTGGGAGGCGTCCATCCAGGAGATAATCACGTCGCCCAGGCCGTCCTTGCGAGGCAACACATCGACCAAGCCACGTAAGCGAGAAGCATCGTAATTCTCTCTGGTGGTTACGCAGTTCTTATCTACAAATTCGATCTGGGAAAGCTTGTAAAACCGACTCAAAAGATCGAGGTACTCAAAGTCGTCGCGGGGCTTGTACAGCTTATTATTTCTGATTTTGGCCAAGATCTTGATCAAGTCCCGGATATGGTTTACTGCGTCGTTGTGGTAGCCTGCCATGATGCTAAACCCACCGTCTACAATTATGCCTATTTCTTTGAGAACCAGGATCTCGTAGGCGTCGCCCGAAGTGATGAGCGAGTCAATGTCGGCCTCTGTTCGAAGGGTGCCGCCTAGAGTCGAGCTTATTCCAGCCAATATCTCTAAGGTGACGAACCAGAACTTACAGAAAATCAAGATCTTGGAGTTTTTGGTCTTTAAAGTTGAGACCTTTAGGAGAATATCTTTGGCTCCTCGCAAATGCGGCCGCCAGTCCTGCTGGGGATTAGCAGCGTTGGCAGATGTAAGAAGAAGTACTGTAAGAAGAACTGCCTCGATATTGGAAGTGAGGTTTCCTTTGGGTTTATCCTCTCCAGAGCCTACATTTCCAAGAGCACTAGAACCATTTCCAGCAGTTCGTATAGTACCTGTTGTACTTGTGCCGTTTCCCTCGCTGAGGGCTGGCCCGAGAAGCTTCAAGCACTTGGAGAGATACGTACAATACGCCTCTTCGTCCTCGGGACGATTATGAGTAGTGTAGGCCGTTTTTGCCCCGTGGGCAAGCACCGCAGCTAGCAAAAAGGATTCGTGAGAAGCGCACTGGAGAATGATGTCGCGGGCCGGGTTAGTATAAGTCTTTGTGGTATCGTCGTAGGATCCAAAAGGAAGCAAGATATTGGCGAAATCATTGTAAAATGCCTGTAAGTAGTGCTTTTCCCGGGAGTTTTTCACCTTTACATAGTCGTACGGTAGCCCTTTGAGGAGATACGTTCCCTGGGGCCGCTGAAACAGCCGTTGCGCAGGGTTGGGATGGTTAGAGGAGGACTCAATGCTGGCAGGAGGCGAGCCCTGGTGAGATGTGCTATTGTCTGACACCATCAGGTGTAAGGAGGTATCTGTACGGGTATCAGGAGAGTACTTTGCAGAGAAGTTGGAGTTGTACATGATATTGTTGACGATGTTGTTCAAGTCGGAAGCCAACAAGTTCAAGTCGTCCTGGTCGAAAAACTGGAGCATCTGGTCTTGGAACCCGTCGTCGGGAAACCCAGAGTGTCGCCGGAGATTTGACGAGTTGGTGGTGGTGGTTCTGATGGAATTGGGCGACTGGCTGGCTCGGTAGTCGTTTGGCGTATTGACGTCGTTCAAGAGACTGACGATACTGGAGGGGGTATATTTGTTTCCTACGGAGCCTAAAGCTGAATCGGAGGTCGTCAGAGCAGCCTGGGGCGAGTTCGGGAGCTGTGGAGATATGGTGGAGAGGGTCCGTCTCTTTAGGTTGGGGCCCTCGCTATCTCGTTTTAGACCAGAATATGTTTGGACGGGGAGTCCAAACGTGGGGTTCAGATTAGTTACATGATTAGATACCTGGTTAGGGATGTATGGCTGGTTCTGGTTATTATTCGAAGAGTACCCATTGAACTGTGAGAACGGGTGCCGGTTTAGCGGCATATATCCGCCCAGCGGTGTTCTCAGGTGGGTATGGGAGTACTGAGGGGGTGCAACATAGTACGGGGCAACTGGAAATGCCAGAGATACTCCAGAAATTCCAGAACTAGGAGACAATCCGTGAGCTCCGGGAGAGTGTCCTGAAGGACCAGGAGGAACTCCTGGCAGCGGCAAGCCAGGAGCCAAGCTAGTAGGGATTGGAGGTCGAGGATCAGATCGCCCATTTGGACTGGATCCATTTATCCTTCCTCTATCAGCACTATCAGTACCATTACTATTATTGCTTTTGGTTCCATTATTATCGTTACTAGTGGTATTATGGGTATTACTGTGGCTTTGCATCGCCCGCTTCGATACCCTCGCAACCTTTTCCCCAGCCATGGGATACGAGCACTCCTTCAGAAGCCGCTGGCACTGCCAGCACTCCGGCTTTCTTTCATCACATTTGATCTTGCGCCGCTTGCATTCACGGCACCCGCCCTTGCTGTATTCACGTTTCATTTTCAGGTCGTCTCCTCGGAGATCGAGAACCCCAGAAGACATGGTGTCTACGCCGCCTCAGCTTTCTGGTTGACGTTTTCTGTCAATCTTATCGCGGCGTGCGCGCACCAAACGGTCAGAGGTCAAAACGCACAAGCCCTAACGGCCACGAACGGCCAAACCGGGCCTGATTGAAAAACGCACAATCGACGCACGGCAAACGCAACCAAATGCACGGCGCGCTACAATCAAATCTTACACCTGAATCATTAAATACATGACTACGTTTATTACAGTGCTTGTTTCTTGTTGGGTTCCCAGTACTCATCAGCGGACCGTTTTCTACTGCCGTCGTTGGTGAGGAACTCGCCCACATCAAACTCGTCGAGCGGCGGTTTCATGTCGTCGCTGATCTCGTTGATCGTCGCTTGCTGCTGCTGCTGCTGCGTCGCAAGCTTCTGGATCCATTCCTGCACCTGCTGGATCGACTGGCCCTGTTTGTGGATATTTTGTTCGAGTCCTGACATCAAGTCGTGCGGGTCTTCCCCAGGATTTACACTGGTACCGTTACCACTATTACCACCAGTACTGCTGTTATTATTACTGTTCATTCTGATGAACTGCGGCGTTCCCGGTCCTGTGTTTAGCTCCGGAAAAAAGTGCCGCGGCGACGCAACCATCGGGACCAGCAGCTCCTGATTCATAAGCTGCTGGTACATTCTATTGAGATTGGTCGCACTCTCATTATCTGGCGTATGGCCCTTCGATCTAATGATTTCTTCCGTAGGAGTATTGGTATTGACGCTGCCACGATGGGTTTCGGGCTTTACAGGCGGACTACGGCGGTGCTCTTGGTTGGTTAACATGAGCCGAGGCTTGGAGAACGGCGCGGGCGTGCCATTGGCAACTCCGCCGGTTTTTTGGCCGGCTGCAAAAGAATTTGGCAGAGGCGGGGTTTGCTCGCTATTGTAGTTGTAGGCGGTCATTTGGTTATTGGAGCCGAAATCGCCCGAATTATCGAGTTCCATGAACTTTCCGGCATTGTTTCCGTACACCACAGCCAAAAACTTGAGGATTTTGTCCAAAGTTCGGGCCTGGTGACTATGTCTTTCACGGGTGTTGTAGTTTTCCTGCCACAAAGTCTTGTTATCCTTGCGCACGCGCCTTATATCTTCGGCTATGGCCAACTGGTGAAGCTTAATTTGGTCGAGCTCGTTGAGAAGCATCTGGAAATTGACCTGGTTGCCTTCATTTACATCGCCGTCGTTCAGATTCACGCTCTTGTTTCTCACAATCTTGTCCAACAAGTCTTCTCTATCACGGATGAAGTTGGGGTTTTCGAACTTCCACATTTCCTCGCCGCTTTTGTCATCCTTGCCCAGGTTCATCGTCCCGCTGGTGATGTCCTGGACCTTGTGCCAGCCGTACATGTTGAGCTGGCGCACAAACGAGGCGAAGTTGTTGTGCTTAAAGTACTTTGGAAGAATGAGTTTCATGAACTCCTCCCGCTGGAACACCTGGAACGTTTTCCCGTCGTCGTTCCAGCGAATATAGTCCTTGTTTTTGGGATCATTGACCATATTCCAGATCTTTATCACAAACGCTGGTCGGGTTTTGGGCGTAGAAGCTTCTTTTTTGCGCTTAACTGTGATGGTGCCCATGGGAGGCTTTAGCTCTTCGTGAAGCCGAGGTATCATGGTGAAGTTTTCGGGGATAACGGACTCGGAAAGTGGCGGAAGGGGCGGCAAAGGTGTCTGGAACTTGGACGGCGCCTGTATGAGCAAGTTTTGCGGTTGTTGGATCAAATCGTTGCCCGAAAAGAGGGTATGGTCGTCCAATGGAGAGGGGAGACTAGCAACAGAACCTGTATTGGCATTAACATTATTGACATTGTTGTTTTGGTTGTTTATAGTGTTATTACTGTTATTATTGTGATTATTTATAGCGTTATTAGTGTTGTTAATAGTGTTATTGTGATTTCCAGAGGTTTCCTCACTGAACAACGGAGTGTGCCCGGTGGGCTGTTGAAAGTGTTCGTGGTCGGCGAAATCATCATTATCGCCACCGAAAATAGGATTGGAAGGCGTGGCAGCACTGGGAGTGTTGCCTAGACCCATGAATTGGTAGTCAAATGGGTCCTGGTAGTCGTCACGGCTGATGACCTGGATGTCGTCGTCTTGGGCTTTGGACGGCTGGGAAGTGGGGGTTTCGCCGCTAGGATGCCTGCTCCCTTGGGAAACGTACTCTGTCCCGTTGAGAAGACCGTCAATGGGGTCTTCGTAGCTCATGGTGGGGTATAGTTGGTGTGAAGATGGTAGTTGTTGATTGCAAATTTGAGTGGTGATTGCTAGAAGTTTCGATGGATTATGTAATCACTCGGGCCCTGAGAGTGCGGCGGAAGGTTCTTTCAATAAGATACATAAAAGAGCAGCGAAAGGAAGCGAAAGAGCAACATGGAGTCCTCTAAGATCAGAGTAAGAGCATAAGGGTATATTCGAAAGTTTGTGTAGAGTATTATGGTATATACTGTAGGTAAATGTACTGATGAGTGCTAATAAGTGATTCTGAGACATTGAGGCACGTGAGACTTGAATTAACGGACTTCACAATAAGGGAGAAAGTGAGACATATTTTGGGAGTTTAGTAGCACAGCGCTCATATCACGAGAGCAAGCAAGAGGTGCTGATTGGATAGTACGCTTGTTAATACTCCGATATTTTTGTTCAGGTTTTACGTACTTTCTAACATACTCTCCAATAGTAGTCAATGCTTGAAGCACCGTTTTTTGAGTATTAATATCAGTAATACCCAGTAATACTCTCCTATAGTAGTCCATGCTTGAAGCACCCTATTTCCAGTATTAATATCGGTAATTTCTCCAATAGTAGTTCATGCTTGAAGCACCCTGTTTCCAGTGACAATATCAGTAATATTCTATTTCTGTATTGAAATTTCCAGCCTTTTTCAATCTTTGCAGGCTACTTCGCACTTTAATGGTCGCACACATTAGCCAACACCCAGTAAATGAATAGGTGTACTGACTTGCTGGCTATATCTAAGTCATTTATAGTCCATTAGCTGAACCCTATGTGCCAATTTACTAGTCTTATTGTCTTACTCTCTACGTATAGCTTGACAGCGTAATTTGCACCCAAATGCCATCACCGAGTGGGTTCAGCGGATTCCAGTGCAGGATGTTCAAGATGCTTGAAAATGCACCATGTTCGAGATGTTAAAGAAGGTTGGGTCGTATCTTTTGATGAATGCTTCTACGTTCAAAGTTCAGGATGTTTAGAGTGTAGGATGGCGAGTTTTACGATGTTATAGAGTGCAGGCTGTTAGGTCAAGGATAGAGCTTGGATGGAGCTTCGGCTGTTCTAGAGTGCCCAATGAATGAATTCACTTTTCTTTGGATGAAAGTTAATGAGAGCTCGCAGAATACGAAAATCTATGTGTCGGTATTCTATTATTGCTTCCGTTATCTCCGGTTATCTGACGTCAAAATAGCTGCGAAATTCTAAATAATCTCAATTTTAATTAATGCGCATGAGAAGGCTTGATGTGGATGCGGGACCTGAAGGGGTAAAGGGGGATACTCCATATCAAAGGGTACAAATGTGCAGGGTGTTTGCTAGGATGAAAGGAGCGCAAAGTTTTTTTATAAATAGTGCCAGAATGCTGGGACTTTTGAAGTCTGGATGTTGAAGAATATTCGTCTTCCTTCGACTAATAGTAATGATGAGCGCTGGTAAAATTACAAAAGTCCTATGAAGATCTGTTTTAAACTAAGCTACAAGTTAAGGAGTATCTAAGTTTGATATGTATGATAGTTGTAAGTTAAGTAATTTTGACACTTTTGAGGTTAATAAGCGCGATTAAGATTGATTGATGGAGTGCTAGTGTCAAGAGTGCAATATGAACGTTGTATTAGGAAAAGCTCCCAGCACCCATATTCCATGACTTACATTGGTATTTTTTAATATGAGTGCAAGGATACGTAGCTCGTTAGTTGATATAGCAACGCATTATAAAGATTTTTCACTTACCATATACTTCAATCGGTGTTTTTATTGGACATAATTTTTATAAATTCTTTTCCAATAAACTTATAATACTTTACATGTATTCCTACTAACTTAATGAGTTGTGTACTTGTAAACCTCAACCTGTTGGTCTTACTCTATTGCATTGAGCGTATAGACGCAATTTTGCACCCAAAATGGGAAAAAAGGTACCATTCTAATTGGCCAACATAAGAAAGATGAGGGCTTCATAAGCGATGAATGAACAGAATCAATATACACTTGAAATACAAACATACTGTAACTATGGAGTTACCATACTGATCTGGACTCTACAAATAGCACTTATCACACATGTAGACCTGAATTAGATTAAACTCAATGTAGTACAGCCACAGACTAGGTGAAAATGAGGAATTTGTAAATCTAAGAGTTGTAGTCCTATTTCGCAACCTTTCAATAATTAATAATCGACCTCGGGCCATAATGATAGTCTGATGAGCCCGTTTCTACAATTGACCCCTGATATTGTTGTCACTACCAAAAGTTAGCGGTGCCGAATCAGAATCACTCATACCGAAACAAAGAGAAATATTGTACCGAACAAAACAAGTTTATTTGGGGTGGATGGGTGGCTGGAAGTGATAAGGTTCGACCACAAAAGTCAGGGCCCTGGTTCCTCGGATTTAGGTGCAAAACGCGCGGCGCCAAGACCAGTGAGAGTCATTCCTATAATTTCCATGGCCAGAGTCTGGTAGGGGAAGTTTAGTGCTAGGGTGTGCTTGACCGCATGAACCTACAGAACAAGCCATCAACATAGAAACCTTGCACAGCCTTTCTTTTTTCAAACCCCGATTGACTGCATTTGTCGTATTTCGAGTTGGTCACTATTTTCGCACCCGTAAACACCCGTTGTGCATTGTCACACCCGTTATGCTTCTGGACGGAAACACACACCCGTGGACGTACGCTTCCGCTCCTCCTATCTACATGGTCTAGGAGCACCCGATGCTCCAAAATAGTCTAGTGTGGTCATGTTGTGGCGCCGTTTCCCCGAAAACCCGCCTTTCCGAGAATTTTGCACCCAAATGCCGAATGATGCCCCACAAGCCCTGTGAAAGCCCTCTGTGAAAACCCTGTGAAAAGTTCTACTTGTGATCTCAGAAATCGGTACTCTATCATATCCTCTGATTCCTGAACTCTAGCACCCATACTCTTATCTCTAATAATCTATTTACTACTAGTTGCTATACCTAGGATATTTTTGTATTTATCGCTGTACTATGTATGTCTTACTGGTTTTCTACAGATATTCTACCGATTTTCTACTGGTTTCTACTGGTTTTCACTATATTGTGTTTCTCTATATTCAATCATATCTCATATCCGTATTTACAAGTACATCAATCATAAAATGAGATCGTCGCGATCCCAACCGGCACCCTTGGTCACTTTGATTCCATTCTCGGGTTGTGGCTTATCGGTGTTAACCTGAAGGGCAAATGGGTTTCTATCCTTATGCTGGTCTAAGTTGGCCAACGTATGGTTGACTTCTCTATGTTTGGCCTCGTCAGCTCTGATTCTCAAGATCAAGTCGCGGAACTTGGATTCGTTGGTGAGTTCCGGCCAGTAGTCGACGGCGATGTTGGGGGCATACGTATTGGCAAGACCAGGCAACTTGCCCATGTCAAGCTCCGAGATCAAGTGCGAATAGGTGCTTACAGCCTCCTCCTCAAGGTACCCCACAAAACGGTGGCAGTACTTGGGGTTGACGAGGTAGAACAAGAAGAACAAGTTGCAAAAAACACCTTGGCCTACATAGATAATGGACCGGGTGAACCACGAAGGCTGGCCGAGCTTGATGAACGTAAGCAAGTGCATTCTCTCGTTGTAGGCCTCGTCATACAAGGTTTCGATCCATGCCCTATCTCTTTTAAGCAACCTGAGCGAATGAAGGTGTCTGAGAAATCCGGCCACCGAGCCTGGAACCCCCGCAATCGACTCCAAGAAAATCACCCGCGTCATCCATTTGTTCTCGGTCATCTCGTACCTGGTACCTTTGAACCCAAGATCGACCTCGTGGGGGTCCTTGGGCTTCTTGTATCCGGTGACAAAGTCGAAGGACGCTCTGAAAAATTGGATCCATCTGAATGCTATGGTGTCCCCCACAGTTTTAGGTTCGCGGTGCTCGTACTTTATGGCCTCGCAATCGTCGTTTGTAAACCATGGATGCTCAAACATAGGGCGCGTGAGAAATTTCTTGTCATCGTGCGCTTCCACTTCGGGGTTCTTGTACACCCTGGTGGAGATGTCTAAGAGGCTTTTCTTAGGGGGTAATGGGGTAGGTGTTGATGATGACGAGTAGCGAAGCAACGTAGGCAATTGAGTCTTGATGATGTTTTTAGAAGATACCGCTAACATTTTGGTGTGGTGCTGAAAATAGTACCAGGCTCCATCTCAAGCTTTATATACGGTCTACAAGGGCTTTGACCAGAGCTCGCTAGGGTTGCCAAATTGCAGCAACCAATGCCCGTGTAGTCATCACCACGCCTTGGCTCATAGCCGCTCGCCCACGCACACAAGGAACAAAATGGAGCCGCGGAGTTACGGAGTTGCAACTCCGATTTGTAATCAAACATTCATCTGTGGACCAAACATCGAGCACAAACGGGCCAAATGAGGGGCGTCATTCATTTTCAGCCTCAACCTCAAATGGTCACGTGGTCATGAACCTCCGCGGTTCCGAACTCTAGGCAAACATACAGTACCAAATGGCCACGTGATAGTTTCTTTTATTTCACCCCAGCCGTTGAAATACCTGGTCACGTGATAGTGTCATTCATTTCAGACCAGTCGTCAAACAGGGTGTTGTCACGTGATGTTGTTCGTCACCCTTGTTTATCCACGTGCCAGACGCGCCGTCAGTACGCGAAGCTCGCACGACGGCTGCACGTGAGCCCCGTCCATCTCTGGTCTAGACCTTTTCGGTGCTTGTTTGAACAATGTAAACGACGTGTTTACGGAATCAATTGTTCGATACGACCGCAACAACCCTCCATACCTGCCGTCAAATCCCCCTCCTAGCCTCTACACTCGCTACCCTCTTCTACCCACTTCTACCGACCCTCCTTATACTTTCTATAAGCCTCCAACTCTTTTCATATTTACTGTTTTGGTCCACAGTCGTGTCCCACCCGTTTCCCCATTTAGAGTTTTCGTGGAAAGAGAAGAAATCGGTAACCAAAGCTGTTGACAGGGAAAAGGTATACTACCCCCAACTAACTCGTTGTTTAGCGCCGCGCCTTTCACATTAGAGACTCCAAGGTTACAGCAAGCCCAAAAAATCCCGTGTTTTCGCCGCCACTCGTCCCACAACCGTTTGTTTATTGGGATCGATCCGCCAGTCGCTCCTTGGGATCACATTAACCGCCGTTTTTTTTAGGATTCACCCTGATACGCTCTAACAAAGTCTACTCAGCACAACCACAAGTACCCAAAACTACCATCAAATCCTTGTACACTCCCAAAATCCCAAATTTTTCAAATCCCCCATTCGCATACAAAACTTAACATGCCCATTGCCTTATCCAACTTTTTGGGCGATCCGTTTGCCATTTCCACCGTGTCGTTCGGGGTCATTGCATGGATCGTGTCTCTAGCTGGCGCTGCCGCCTCCAACCAAAGCGATTTCCCCAATTTTACCTGGTGGGGCATTGTTTACGAGATCTTGATCGTGTTGATCATCTTTTTTTTGTACCTAAACAACAACATCGAGCTCTACAAATTCACTTTGGTGGGGCTATTATCGGTAGCCTTCCTCTATACAACCAATTCCGTCAACCAGTTGATTTATAAGTCGCATCTGAGTGGAAACTTGTGTTGTGCAGCGGGATGTATTTTGCTTTCTATCCTCAACTTGATATGGATCTTGTACTTTGGGGGCCATCCTGAGTCGCCCACCAATCAGTTTATCGATTCGTTCTCGCTCAAATCCCAATCCCATAACCACGGCCACTTGTCTTCTTCAAACGATAACCGTAAATTACACGAGTTAGACGACGACGAAGAACACGAGTACAAGCACTATAACAACGAAATGCCTCCTATGACGTCTTCAACCAACTTCCAGGACAGCAACTTGAGACAATCGCAAATCCTGACCGGCAACAAAAAGGCCAATACTCCATACATGTCTTCGTCCCAATTGAATGGGTTAGAAAACTTTTCTTCGGCTGATGTCCAGCAAAGAGACCTTACCAACAACAATGGAAACAAAACCATATTTAACGAGAGCCACGGGACCCAACAAATGGGTTCTACAGGCAACATTCCGTTCAGATTTAAAGCCAAAGCATTATACTCGTATGAAGCCAATCCAGACGATATAAACGAAATTTCGTTTATCAAGGACGAAATCTTGGAAGTCGACGATATCGATGGTAAATGGTGGCAGGCCAGAAGGTCCAATGGCCAGGTGGGTATTTGTCCATCCAACTATGTCAAGTTATTAGACTGAACAACTAGCATAACAATGTTGTTGAGTCACTAAATGATTATCCCACAGGTCTACTTGTCTCTGTGGCTTTCATCTTTGTAATTTTTATACCAAAACTTTGTCCTTCTACTTCTCTTATCTTTGCTTATTTGGTTATTTATTTTAAACGAACGTTGACTATGTAAATTATATATCAACTGACGAGCGAAGCGAGTTTGTTGATACTTACCAATGTAAGTCATGTATGATTGCCCTTTTATTATAGCTGAATTATCTGTATACTAGCTTTAAGTACTTATATGAAACGACTAGCAATTACTTTACTATACATCAACGTAGATGCATTAGATAAGAATCCAGCCAGAAAACATTTTTGCTATTATAACTAAACTAATGAAGTCAGTACGCATCAAATGGTTTGATGGCTGCAAATTGGACTCAATAAAGCGAGTGAACAGGTAACAAAGTATACGGTGTAAGTGTTACAAACCATAGAATTAATTAAAATATATACATCGTAAAGCTGAAAATTAAACTAGTATTTAATCAATTATTCGTCATAAAATTTCATAGCTAAAAAGCGCAATTTTGATGGAGAGTTATAGAAGTAGCTCAATACTTTTGGTCGTATAATTACCCTATATAAACTAAAGCAGAGTGTACACTTTCCTATTAGCCATTCCTCTCGCCAATTCTTCTCTGAACATGATATGACCTAAATTCTGAACCCTTCTGTTTTAACAATTTTGCAATTTCTTTGAATTTTAACCTCTAGTGAGTGTAATTTCAATGATTAGTAGGTTTCCAATTTAAATTTAATAAAGTACAGAGCTCAATAGAGGATTATCTGCTTATCAACATTATACAGCAAACTAGGTTTAATTGTCCGTTTGATCTAATCTATTACCTGCATGAACATGTCTAATTAAAAGTTGTACGTAATATCGTAGAAAGCAGGAGCCTAGACACCATCTTAAAGATATCTAGAAATTGCAGATCTGTGGACTTAATGCTCTGCTCCAGTTGATTTTGCTACATTCTGTTTATAATCAACATCTGCGTATATAATGTTTATGAATGCGGAAACTCTATAAGCGGTAATGCACCGAAAGAAATCAGATTAAAAGGGGTTTGGAAAAAATTGAAGGTTGTATCATTAGACAATGTAATCATTCTTTTCCATGGTACCAGATCTGGAAAATGATGCATATGTTTGGAAGGGGTCGTTTCTCTCCAATTCATATTCGGGGTTTGCAGCCTTCTTTTGTGACTTGCGTTTGTAGATTCTCTTGATCCACTTCCAGGTTTCGGCACCCAATAAGAAGCAGAGAGAAAAGCCAATGGCAACACCCCATTCGTATCCAATGGGCTTGTGTTGGAAAACCTTATTGTTGATAACAGGAATGTAAACTACTGGGAAAACCGAGACGAATCCACCGACAACGGACCAGAACAAAAACTGGTTGTCCCATAAGTCAATGGCGGTTTGTTTCCACCATGGATTGTCGGTATCTTGTCTCATGTAAAACAATGAATTGGTGGGATGAACACATTCCCATGCTAAAATAAGGGCACACCAGGTCATGTTGGCAAAGGCAGCAGATCTACCTCTCATGACCAAGTCACAGACACCAGTATCGGCGTTGGTGGCATTACAGTTGTAGCCCAAGTCGCCGTCACCTCTACCGTAAACAATGACCACGAAACATAACAAACACGAGACGGCCATCCAGAAGCCGTACGCCAACATATCGATGATGACTTCCCAGGTGAAAATGGTGTTGTTTGGAGGCTGTTCCAAGATATCTTCGCCGGCCTTTTCTTGACCCAAACCCATGGCTGGAAAACACGAAGTGACCACCAAAATCCACAACACTTCGACGGGAGATAATGGGAAGACTGAGTAGCCGGTCTCATCTATAAAGGCCAACCCAATCATCAAGTATAAAGCTTGGGCTACATTTTCAGCCAAAAGCTGCAACACGAATTTTTGGATGTTTGAAGACATTCTTCTGCCTTCTTCAATGGCATTCAAGATCGAAGCGAAGTTGTCGTCTGTCAAAACGATATCAGAAGCGTCTTTGGCCACATCGGATCCGTTAAGTCCCATGGCAATACCTACATCGGCTTTCTTAAGAGAAGGCGAGTCGTTGACACCGTCACCCGTCATGGCCACGAATTTTTCACGGCGATGCAACGCTTCGATCATTCTGACCTTGGTCTGAGGTGCACAACGGGCAATCACAAGAGGCAACACGGGGAGATTATCGATTTCTTCATCGGATAAACTGTCGAATTCGTTGGCAGTCATCACCATAACTTTAACAACTTCGTCACTATAGTGGTACAAGTTGTGGGGTAAAATGCCCACTTCTTGAGCAATGGCTTTGGCAGTACCGGGATGGTCACCAGTCAACATGTGGACGTTGATACCAGCCTTGTGACACAATTTAACCGAGCCGGCGGTTTCGTTCCGGGGAGGATCGTAAATACCTACAAGACCCTGGAAAGTCAAATCGCACTCAACCTGCTCTCTGTTGCTCAAATCGGAAGTGGACGAGCCGTCTTTGGTAGCGAAAGCCAACACTCTCAACCCCTGCGAAGAAAGCGCATTCATGTTCTCCTCAATCAATTTCTTGTCGTCTTCAGTCAAGGGAACTACATTTTGAGAGTCGAAGCTTTCGTCGTTGTTCTCTTCGTTGGCGGCATCATGGCCATACCAATGTGTACAAATGCCCAAGATTCTTTCGACTGCACCTTTGGTGTACACTCTGGTTTCACCCGAAGCCCTGGTTTTGTAGACTGCAGACATTCTTTTGATGGAAGAGTCGAATGGGAATTCGTGCAAATGCTCGTATTGGTCTACAATGTCCTCCCGGCTGTATTTGGCTCTGGTGGCGAAAACTTGAATGGCAATTTCAGTGGCATCACCGTGAGCTTTCCACACCATTTCGCCGGAGTCTTCGTCTTTGGCTTGATTAATGGTGGCGATATTGGCCAAAGTGGCAGTTTTAAGCCAATTGGTATAATTGGTAGGGTAATCGTTGGGATCCTTGAGGAACAAAGTGTTTGGCTTATAATCGATTTCTTCGTCGGTTTCCTTGATATACTTTGGAGAAAACTTGGAGTATTCAATGTCGCCTACAGTTGGGTTGAATGCTTCGTTGGAATTGGCCACAGAAAGAGTACCGATGGTGGGAACCCAGACCTTTTTTGCAATCATTTTACCCTGGGTAAGAGTTCCTGTTTTATCGGAACAGATGTCGTTGATACCGCCAAGAGCCTCCAACGAGTCCAATTTACGCACAATGACGTGCTTGGCCACCATGACTTGGGCTCCTACGGCCATTGTGATGGTAAGAACCACAATCAAGGCCGAAGGAATCATGGAAAGAGCCACACAAATGGCATAAATGGCCACTTCTTTGTTGACTCTCATTTTTTGCGAAGCCATAACCACGATTGCAAAAACCACAGCGACCCAGAACAAGAAAATGGCGAGCCATGCCAATTTTCTCTGCAATGGAGTACCTACAGAAATACCCAAAATGTTCCCAATGACGTTTTTGATGGTTTGAAGAGTGGCCCAGCCGTACTCTCTCTTTTTGGGTTTCCGATCGTTGGACTTGTCGACCCTTCTGATGATTCCGTCGTTTCCTCTCAAGGAAGAAGCGATTTTCCCGATCTCGGTGTTCAAACCGGTAGTGGTGACAATACCAGTAGCTCTACCTTTGGATACGACCGAAGATGAATAGGCCATATTCAAACGGTCTCCTACAGGCACAGGGGTGGAGACGTCCGAATAAACGTCTTTGGGGTTTTTCACAACAGGCAAAGACTCACCGGTAAGCAAAGCTTCGTCTGTTTCAAAGTTCATCACGCTAATTAATCTGAGATCGGCTGGTAAAGTGTCACCAACCTGAACCTGTACGATATCGCCTGGAACAACCTCTTCCGCAGGAATGGTGATGTCGTCGCCATTTCTGGTGACTCTAGCGGTGGGGGAACTAAGCGAACGGAGCGAGCCCATGGTCTTCTCGGCCTTCACTTCCTGAACAAAACCGACGGAAATGTTGATAAACACAACAAACGCAATGACCCCGCCCGAGATCCAATCCTGGATGGCCAAGGCAATGATTGCGGAGATGATAAGCACCAATATCATGGCATTGAACACCTGGTGGGCCACGATCTTGGTGTAGCTGATCTTGTCGCCTTCACCCAAGGAGTTTGTGCCGTAATCTTTGAGTTGTTTGTCAACCTGAGCTTGGTTCAACCCTTCTTTGATGTTGGTGTCAAAAAACTGCTCAACCAGCCGGACGGACATGCGATAAGGCAAGAAGTCGCCGGCGTAGTCATGCTTTTCCGATTGTAATGATGATTGGGTGGTGGCAGGAGAGGGGCTGCCTTTGTTGTTGGTCCTCGAATCTTCACTAGTGCGTGAATGATGAGACATATTCTTGGAGTTTAGCAACCAAACACTCACCCTGGAATTCCCCACATATTTATACCGTTGCAGCAAGAATTGGCTGCTTATCTGGGGGTTGCAAAATGGGGTTCTACGCACGTGACCCGGCGGCCGGTTTTTTCTTGACTTCTTGGCTCTCCGAGAAGCTAAGACCATTTGTGCTGCCAAGCCGCGCCGGGCTGCGTAACCGGACACGGAAAAAGGCTCGGCGCCGCACGCCACCGTTGTCCACGTGGCGCGGGGGTCATGTGCCGGTGCTTTCAGATAAGCAAGTTCTTGGCACAGCCGTACTCCATCGAAACCATCCATCGACTGATGGGCGGATATCACCGGTGTGCTCTTCAGGCAAGGCGTCTGGGAGCAACATTGTATCAGTAAAAGTCTTTTTATGGGGTTGCTGGTGTTCTTATCAGTGACCAAAGGCAAAGACGACAAGAACTAGATGTAGCATGATCCTCGACACAACATGTTTTGTCTCATCTGACCATCCACTTTTCATTATTTCTCCACTATTTCTCCACTCGCCTAAATCGGCACTTCATGTCTTGCATATCTCTCGTATAAAATATTACCTAGACCTAATTTCTCCGTCATCCCTTGGTAAATACTAGATGTTCCACTGCGTACTAACTGCTGGCTCGGTCAGCGCCAGTCAGCGCTCGGCCGAACGCTGCACAATAGCATCAACGCCGAGTTGACTGCTGCACCAACGCCAAGTTGACTGCTGCACCAACGCCAAGCACTGTATGACTTGACTCCTGTATCTTGGTTCGGATGCTTTCTATCTTTTCGGATGTTCCAATCGGTTATTCCGGAACCAACACTTTCACAATGCTTCTCTTCTCTTTCACAATGATTCTCTTCTTATTTCGCAATAATTCTCGTTCAATAATCCGTCCATCTAGCACGCCTCACTTTAGCTAATTCTTCACTTTATAGGCTATAAAGCATTTAATCTATGGTATTTTTCTCGTTTCGATTCGTCTTCGCACTATTCTTCGCCCTATTCTTCGCACTTTCTTCTCGCATTATTCGCACGTTCTTCGCACTTCTCTAGTGATTGTCGCACTTCTCTAGTGAATCTCGCACTTCTCTAGTGAATCTCGCACTTCTCTTGGTGATTTTCGCACTTCATTTTTCACTGCTTCTTCCATTCTATCTCATCATGTCTGATTCGGATAGGGAAATCTTGAGCCTCATAGATCAAGGGTCGTACGCCTCGGCCCAGGCTCTTTTGTCGAGAAAGATAAAAAATTTTCCCCAGCGGTCCTTCTACTATGCGTTGTCGAACCGAATCTTGCACAAACAGGGCAAAAGGACCCAGGCATTGAAGAACAATTTGGAATTGCTCTCCAAGGTCCCCAATGATCCGCAGACCGTATCGATTCTATACGACTTTTTCACCGAGTTCGGCGACCCGTCCCAAAACTACACCGCCCAGGCGTTCCAGGCCTACGAAAACGTCATCAAAAAGTACCCCGGGTCCAAGTCGACCATTGCCTTGATCTTGGAGTGGTTCTCCCGCTCGTTGTCGTCCTACGATCCCAAACTACTCAATCGCATCGTCACCAATCTCGTCAAGAACTCTAAGTCGTCCCCGTCGCACCGCCTATACACTACCTGGAGCGCGTTCATTTACCTCCAATTGATTCCCGCGCTGCCCGACAAGGAAAAACAATTGTATACCGCATTGGCGCTCAAATTACTTGAACCTTTGACCCCGTTGCTGTCGCAAGAACAGTACGTGTTGTATCGCCTCTGGCAACACAAACAGGACTACACCCTGATTGTGGATCATGTGGCACACAACCCCTCCGACTTGACCTTGGATGTGCAGATCATCTATCTCGATGCATTGGCCAAATCGGGTTCGTGGCACTCCCTCTACACATTTGCTTCGTCGCTTCTCTTTGACAAAAAGTTTAATGATTTTGATACCTGGAAATACTATATCCAGGCGTGTGCGCATACAGGGGGCGAAAATGTGTACCAGGACGTTTTAGACGCTATCGCCACGCTCCCCGCATCGCGCAACACCGCGTTGGCGCGCGTGGAAGCGGCGCTCGTGCTCAACAAACAGGCGTACCACGCCGCCATCTTGGACTACTTCAACGCCTACAGCCACAAGCTCTGTTGTTACCTGGACATCCGGGCATATATAGATGTAAATGCGTGCCCCCCTTTGAAGGAACACCTACCAGAGGTGTTTAGGGGTGTTCTCGCGGAGTACCAAAATCAATTTTCGCACAACAACTTAATCAAACTAGTCAATGTGCAGAAATTGGTGATTTATTTCGAGCGCGCCTCAGGAATCACCACCGAGTTTGTGGACCGCTTTACCGCGCAAAACTGGACCATCCACTCCCTCACCCCGCCACACTGTGCCGGCGAGTCCAACAACAACCCGGCCAACGAGCTTGCCCTCCTCTCGTTGTTGCTTGGGTTGCACCTCGATGCCAGCACCATGAACGTAGTCCGTAGTATCGTGGTGCTCACCAGCCTCCTCAAGCATGACAAAACCAACCACAACCTCAAGCTTTGGCTCGCCAAACTTCACGCCAACATCTCCACCTCCAACTCCATCCCCCCTCTCTACGACTCGCTCAAAGTCAGAATGACCCAGCACGAGACTTTGGTCCACTACTTGAGCCCTACCAACCCGTCCAAGAACCACCTCGACCTCTTTGTCAATGTGTTTCGGTTCTATCTCACGGCCGATGACGAGATCAAGCAAAGCTTGCAAGACGGGTTTGACTCGGGGGTGTTTTCGGTGCTCTCGTCTTTCATGTCGTTTGGCCAAAGGTTGGCCCACTCCACCTCTCGCTACTTGGTCATATGTACCATAGTGAAGTACTCGTTGATCTTGGGCGATAGCGGCTACTTGAACTACTTTGCCAACCTCTTATCGACTGAGTGTGACGTTGAAATGGATGCTTTCTCCGATAATAGAGACTTTTCCACAGAATGGAAGCTGGTGGGGTTCACCGATGCCAATGACTTGGTTCCACGCGCATCGGGCCACCCCCTTGAGCGGTTAAACACCCCGATCGCGTGGTTTTCCTCGGCCCATATCAAGCTAGCTGGGCTCAAGTATGTGCTAGTGTTGTCCGATAGTTTCGACTCGCCCGCAGCATCCACACACTTAAAGGCTTTTAATAAAGCATTGTCCTCTGCCACCTATACCCCCGTCACCAAGTTCGATTCCCTCGTCAACAAGTTGACATTGAACTTCCTCAAGCTCTTCAAACAAAAACCAACCGAGGTAGATGCCCAGTCAATGACAAACTTCTGTCTCAAAAACCTCAAGTTCGACAAGATCAAAGCCGTCTTGATCCCTACAGACTCGAACCTTTCGTGGGAACTCGCCCACAATCTTCTCAGCTTGGCTGAATTCATCAGTATAGCCAGACTATTGTTCAGACAAACTAGATCTGCCACCCCTTTGAAACAAGCTATCGACACATTGGCCAAAGATATCAAGGCTCAGAAGTTTTCTGAGGCCCAAAGGACCGAGTTGCAAAATATCCAAAATAATGCGCAATGGCCGGTATCGCTCACAGCCACTGAATCGGAGTCGATCTTCAAAGAGTTGGCTGATTCTTCCGATGAATCTTTGGCCTACTTACTGAAAATATAACTATTGTAGGAAATAGATGTAAAGAGATTATCAATTCCAATAATTCTTAAAATCGAGCTAAACCATCTAGTACTCTCAACTACGTCATAATTTTACTACTATTCATTTGCTATTTACTATTATTACTTACTTCTATTCATTTATAATTACCATTATTACTTACTTCTATTCATTTATAATTACCATTATTACTTACTTCTATTCATTTATATTTACTATTATTACTTACTTCTATTCATTTATATTTCCCTATCCTTTACTTGAACTCGGGCGCCCTTATTCCCATAACTTTCATCATATCATTAATGCGCGAGATCCCCAAATTCAACAAATATCTCCGGTGGTTGATGTCTGTTTCAAGAGAGTTCATCCGAAACTCATCTCTCACAAATCGCATCAAATCCTCTTTTTCATGGGATCGGTACACTATGCGAACCAAGTCTCGATATATCAGCCTGATTCTCTGCCTAAAGATGAATTCTTGTAGCGACGGCACCTTCTTGATTGACGCCTTGAATAGTATGCTGCTGGTGCTCAAGTTCCGAAGTTGTGTCATCTAGCACCACAGACTTCCACTATTGCCATATTCTATGCTTAGCCAATTTTCACTTTGGTCCGCACACTACCTCTACAATTTACCCCAGATTAACCTATGGAGAACCCTAGGGGTGGATATACACATCCCATTCTTTGTTTTATGAAATACTCTTTTCATTTACTAACCAAAGCCAGCCCATTCTACAGAGAAAGCTTGTTTTTACTAACCAAACCCAGCCCATTCTATAGAGAAAGCTTGTTTTGCAGGCTCACTAAATAGAGTATCTACATAATTTGTCTGTGGCTTTGTTTCCTCCTTATCCCCTATAATAACGTAGTTTTTCTTGACTGCTGTAGCCAATCTTCCGCCAACAACCAATTCATTGACATTGAAGGTGTCAAACACTACTATCGCATAAGAGTGGAACTTCAATGGGTCCCCCGGATATATCACCAAATCTCCCCCAAACTTCAAACCAGGACTTATAAAATATCCAAGATTTTTTAGGTACTTGTATGTCTGATACTGAGCAATGAATCTGGTTTTATTGCCCTGGTCTACTTTTGCGAGGTACTTCTCGATGGGAACTTCGTGTTTGGCTATATGCTCGTCCAAGACTACCTCGGAAGATGCTGCATTATCTGTGTCATCATTTGCAATTCTAACAAAATTAGCTTCCAGAGATGTGCTGGCCACAAATCGACCGTCCTTGCTGAGCATACCAGTAGAAGGGGCTGTTACACGAGGCTTGTTCAGCCTATAGTTTACGTAGTCTACCAAAATGGCATGTTTCTGGTCAAGTAGCCAAACCACCTCCCAGACCATAAGCCTTAGTGGAACAGAAAGATAGAAGTTTTGTTGTGGATACTGTGCTAATGTACCTATTAGCACCCCTAGCACCCCAATATCGCGAAGTCTTCTGATGTCATCCACATTGAATATAAGCACGTCTGCATCGCCCTGCGTATTTATCAAGGGTAGTACGATGGCTACCTCTTCTGAAGGTGGTTCAGATACCATGGGTTGGGGCTCGACCACATCTGACATAATTAACCGATGTTTCATCGACGTCTCATCTCATTGAGATTGATTTTAACGCGAATTTTCTTCCGCGACAAAAAATAATATTATGCGAGGTTGAAGCATTCGGGTAAACTGATAAGCTCTGGGTGTTGAGTGGACTGATGAGCTTTAGGTGGGGAGGTGGAAGTTTGTACTGCTCTGTATTAATCTCGTACCCTTGAGTTATAGTTCTGACCGTAAATAGACGTCACATGATACGGATATATCTTTCCCGTTGTTATTCAAGAACTGATTCGACAGATCAAATACTCTAGAATTATTACAAAATCTAGAAAAAATTAGCCTTCCGTAAGTCCGATTCAATGTGATAAGCGTCTATTGGCCTTCTACAGGTGTTTCTACAAAAATCATACACATTAGTCTTGAGCCCGCTTTCCCACACTTTGTCAAAATCTATTTGCCCAATTCCTTCCGACGCACCCTCAAACCTCTATTCTTAGAACGGACCCACTCAGATACATTACTTGAGATTGCAAGGATGTTCTATTTGTCTACACTTCAATTCAGATAATTTTAAATGACTTGTATTTCTAATATACATAATATGCACTATCTAAGCAGATACTAGACCAGCTAATTAGCTTACAAAGCTAACAAAGCGGCACCAGCCAAAGCAGCAGCACCGGCACCAGCGTACTTGACGTTGGCAGCACCTTCGTAAGTGGAGATTGGGGCGGTGGTGTTGGATGGAGCTTCAGAAGTGGAGTGAGCTGGGCAGTCAGTGACAGTGGAAGCACAGTCAGTGATGGTGACCAAGGTGCTTTCCTTGTCGGTTTCAGTGACAGTGGCGGCGATAGCGGCGGCAGCGAAGAAGGCGACGGTAGTGAATTGCATTATAAACGAGGGACTGAGTTGGAAGAAGATCTGATTGATATTGTAAAAAAGTTTAATTCATCAGAGAAATCATAAGGTATTTATACCATTTAGAACTATTAGGGTTAATCGCTATTGCAATAGTTGCGACAATAATTGCACCCGGTGCAATTTGTTCGGGATACAATCACGGTCAGATTGTGAAAATTCGCGTTATTTACTAAACAGTTACACTAAACAATAGAGAAGATTGATTTTCATTGGCCCGCCTTTTACTAAAATGGAGGCGCGGATATATTATGCGCCAGGGCAACGTACCATTAGTATTAGTACATCTATTCGCGCTCGTGGGCTTATGTTATATTGAGTTATGTGATAGTTTGAAGAGTGAAAAAATGAATCGACCGCTTGAGTTGAAAAATTCGGAAAAATTGTTTTTCAGTTGAAAAAAAAGAATTGATGGTCTAGAATTGAGAATTATTCTTCAGAGTTTTCAAAGGGTTATCATTTCCTCTGACGAGCCAGTCACGTCCTCGCGATGTGACACCTGTAGCACTTGTAAAAGGAACCGATTGTCAGGATCGTCGCCAAAAACCTTGGCTACTTTCAAAGTGTAGCTGGAAGTCTAGTAAGGAAAGTAGACTATGGCCAACTCAACTGCAAGGATGCAGTCAACTATGTAGTATTTCCATTCGATAGATCCAAATCAACGGGGTTGACGAAACCATTGAAATTGATATCAACGCGGCGAGTTGGAAAATATCGAGGCCTTTGCTCTGTGACTGTATGGCAAGATTTCGGTCACAACGGGCAAGGAGTTAATGCTAATATTGTAGCTTGTATCAGAGGAGGATCATCGCCAACACACCGTTGGCGAATGACTTGTCTTGGAGGTCCCTTTCTTGATTACGGCCGAAAGAGCGGTCCAATCACGAAGGTAACAAATAGAAACTGAACAAGAATAAGGTTCACCGGAATTAGCCAAGCACACATGCAATTACATAGCAAATCACAAGTTGTTGACCATTAAAGCCCGTTGATTTTTGACTGTTTCTCTCACTGGTGATACGAGTTCAAACCCTTCTGATAACTGCATCATGACACCTATGATATGGTCCAAAGGATTTCTTTACAGGACTAGTTAAGTCGAGTTTTCAAGATTTGCAGCCACCTTTCCAGGTTTGGAATTCTTCGAACAGGAGACGGCCACCGTCAATTTCAAGCTTTCCACAATACCAAGCTCCGTGGGAGTTCGAAGTATACGGACCACCTATGGTTAGAATTGTAGCCAGGTAGTCAGTAGTTGGCTCCTACATATTTTACTATTACAAGTTGTTTTCAGGTGTGACCCTTTACATACTCAATAGTCAAGTAAAAAGAGGAAACGAATACGGTGTTTCAAGATGAGTCGCAGAGGGGCTCAGCCAACGCTTCTGTTTCGCAGCCATTTGAAAAACCGTTGGACTAAAAACTTTGGTCCTTAAATAGTGGTCAAGAAATGTACTTTTTCTAAGAGCCTATAACTGTTGCTTTAGGCCAGATGATCGATATACGTCATCAAAAAGCCTAATCACCTATTGTATACCATTGATATTGAGTATTTATAAATACAGGTTTGTGAGATAATATTATCAAGACATTAAAAAATATTACCTTTCCATCTGAACTAACAAACTTGAGCCCTATGGCAAATCGGACAACTACATGTCATTTGAGTTAATCTATTTTATTTCATCCGCATCAATCTCCACGCCTTTTACATCAAATTGCTGGCCAATTCCAGTATCAACGAAAACAATGACGATAATATGGCCTGACAGTACTTGGAAATACTGCTACCCATGTCCAACCAAGAACATTCAGTCGGGACCAAGTATTTCTATGTAACTACCAAATGACTTCCCTTTGTAGGCAAAAGAAGAATACGAGAGTGAACGATTCAGAGATGCGCGGGTCACTACTAGGTATTTCGCAAAGGAAATCTAATTGTATCATTTAATCATAAAATATTAACATTTTAATAACCAGAATAAGTTCTGTAAGCAAGATAATACAGGGGTAATATAATTGTCTTGGAACTGAGAAGTTGCGTACTCAAATAAGCTTTCCACACTTGCGAACGACTGAGCCCAAGTAACCAATCCGAACTGAAACGACAAAAGGTTGGGCTCCTAGATCTAAATATTTTTTGCTCACTACAAAGCCCTTAGATCTTTTTCTGTCTAACTCAAATAGAATGGTTGCAAATGCGACCGTTACAATGCGCAGGCGTGGCATATTTTATCTCCAAGAATAAGTCACCGCGGTTAAGCTTGTGCGGCGGGGTCAGATAATGGCAGAGAACGCCTTGAACCTCAAACGCTGTTGCTCCTAAAAACACTATAAAGTTTGTAGTCTACATCACAACGATTAGGCAGGTGGGAGCCTCAACGGCAAAGGCTTATTCACTGTACAACCAGATGACAAAGTTTCTCCTCAGGCACCAAGTATCTGGTGGTTTTGCGGATCATTGAACAATAGATGTCATCAAATGCCTGACCTGCCCAGCGTGTGTCCGTCCCCGATAACTCCTAACAATTGTTTTGCCGATCGGAGGTGCGAGCGAGGCCAGCCAGTGGAAGTCAGGCCGATAAGTGCGACGGACGCGACACAAACCCGCACTGCACCAGGCGCTACTGGCAGTTTTTCGGACATATCGCACATAGGAGGGCATCGCCCCTGAATTATAAAACCAAGCTGAAATCCAGCTTTACTATACAACACTTTTAAAAATAGTATATTAGGTGTTATAAAGAAAACATGGGATCCACCACCAGAACAAGCAAGCACGAAATCATTCCTGCCAAAGACGATATTGGCGCCTTGGCCAACAGAATCAACTTGGAGACCCGGGGGCTCCACGATAAGGTCGACAAGATGATGACGTTTAGATTTGCGTTGGCTCTCAGGGACGCAAAGATCTACAGACAGGGGTTACAGAGTTTCTACCACGTGTTCGATTCCATTGAAACCGCGCTCTACCGTCAGTTGGAAATCGATGACGAGTGGACCGCGATGTTAAAAGAGGTGTGGAGGCCCGAGGTGGCCCGGCGCGAAAAAGCGGCCCAGGATTTGATGTTCTACTACGACGGGTGCAAGGAAAAGTTCATGAAGCCCAAGATGCTGGAACAAATCAAGTTTGCCAACCACATTTTGGACGTCACGCGCGAAAAGCCGTATCTTTTGTTTGCATACCTCCACGTCATGTACTTGGCGTTATTTGCCGGGGGGCGGATTATGCGGTCGTCGTTTGCCAAGGCTACCGGCATGTTCCCGCAGAAAAACGGCTTGTCGCATGACCAGATCGTCAAGTTGGGGACCAACTTTTTCACATTTGACACCGACGACGAGCTCGCGTTGCGTCAAGAGTACAAAAGAGACTACGAGTTGGTCACGCGAGGCGGGTTGACGGAACAGCAAAAGTTGGACATCATAGACGAATCAAAGTACATTTTTGAGCAAAACGGCCGTTGTATCATGGAGTTGGAGAAG
Source organism: Suhomyces pyralidae (assembly GCA_003706505.3). Lineage (NCBI taxonomy): Eukaryota > Fungi > Ascomycota > Pichiomycetes > Serinales > Debaryomycetaceae > Suhomyces > Suhomyces pyralidae. Next base: position 364,890 of record PPLO03000009.1, on the reverse strand, counting down.
CACAACATGAGCCGCATCACCCAGAAGTGGACGTACCAGGCCGTCACCAAGGGCGCGTACGTGTTGCTCTCGGCCTTGGTGATGGTATTGGTGTTTTACATCAGAAAGGTTCTTCTTCAGCTCGTTTAAGCTTGAAAAATATGCAACAAAAATGATTCTCAGATTTCATTTTGCAACAAAAATGATTGCTAAATTCCCAATTTGCAACAAAACAATGTCACGAAAATAAATTTTGCAACAAATTGCAGCACATATTAATGCTCTGTGTTTGCTCATTCGCATCCAGCGCTGGACCGGCCGCGTTTACTACCACTTCACTTCTTCTGTATATTAGTCAATACATTATTCTAGCTACTTCACTCTATTTCCAGATCGCTATCGTCGGCCGCGTGCGCAGCAGCCACCTCGGGATCCAACTCGTTGGTCACCCCGTCCTCATGGTCGTGTATCCAGTTCTTGACCCACCCCCCAATTCGCTCCACATTCTCTTCCATCTCCTCCACCGAGTTCGACTGCAACTCAATGACGATCTCGGGGATGTACGAGTCACGTGCCTCCTGGGCGATGATCTCCATGATTTCACAGTCGAGGTTCTCCTGGATCTTGTTGTCTTTGTAGCCACGCTTCTTGAGTCTGTCGTACAAGAGCGAGTGGTCGGTGCGAAGCACTACCACCAAATCAATGAGTCTCTCTGGGAATACCTCGCAACAGTGCCAGTCCACCACAATGCCTCCCTTTTCTAATTCGGGCTCGAGGCTGTCCAAGAGCTTGTCCTCGTCCACCACCGAGGTGTCGAGAACTGCATCGTAGCTGTCGATGCATCCACGCTCTTTGGCGATGTCACTGATGGGAAAATGCTGCAACTTGGTTCCGGCCACGTTAATTTCTTCGTTTAAATGCTGGACCAACTCCTGTGCGTGCGACGACTTGCCGCATCCGGGCGTACCGGTGATGATGATGTTGGGAACGTACCGTCTCGACATCTTGGTGGTCCTCCATCTCATCTCGAGGATCAGTTTAGTGCAGCAGCGGCTGGTTGGCGCACGACTCGCGTCACGTGAGTACCCACCTAAAGCGAACGCTTCCAGCAACCTCAACAACCAACAGCCATGCGTAAGTACCCCACCCACACCCAAAGAGATGATACAATACTAACGTACAGCCACATTGCCACCCGGACTAAGCCCCAAGAACTCCAGCGCCGCAATTCTGGCGGCAACTTCCTCCACCCCAGCAGACCCCATAGCGGACGAAAACGACATGTCCAAGTATGGCATGAGCGGACTATCTTCACTCGTGAAAATGGATCAAACGGAGTATACTACGTTTGCCATAGGCCAGGACATCAGTAAATTCGGCTTGGATCTCTCCAAAGACTCGCAAATACTAAAGAACCTCTCGTCACCGTGGCTGGAGACCTCACGATCCGAGGTGGAGCCGTACTTTTCGTTGCCACCTTCGGTTTGGGCCGAAAACATAGTGCCCAAGCCCGAGCCCTGCGACAACAAGATCCAGCTGTTCACTGACGAAACGCTATTCTACATATTTTACATGAAACCTAGAGATACCTTGCAGGAGTACGCTGCACGTGAGTTGGTGGCCCGAAACTGGAGATACCACAAGGATATCCAGGTGTGGCTAACCAAAGATAGCAATGTGGAGCCTATTTTGATAAGCCAGGATATCGAGAAGGGCGTGTACATCTTTTTTGATCCGCACAACTGGGAAAAGATCAAAAAGGAGTTTGTGTTGCATTATTCTTCTGTGCAAGCATAATCATACACCATCAATTAACGAGCGAAGTGAGTTTGTTGATGGTACCGACTATATATCGACTACACCGAATACACCGAATGTGACTCACACAGTCTGCTGCCTATCAGCTATAAAGTATTTGATTAGTTTTATAATTGGTTGATTCAAATTTCGACCAAATCTTCGCATTTGATATCAAGTTCGAGAGGCTGGAATAAGCGAAAAGTCGTTATAGTTCGAGTAGATTAATGAATAATTGAGACTGTGATACTGTCTCCGTAGACTATTTTCTGCAAAACTTGCTATGGTAATTTTCACATTATAGGGTAGGACATTTATTTACGTAGAACCATAAGTAGAAGTCACGAGATTAGGTCAGATTGTCTTGATGATTTTCTGATGTACGCAAATTGAAAGATACTAGTAAGAGGTACTTTTCTCATATATGTTTTATTCGTTGTCCATGTAGAATTAAAGAAGCTCTGTCGATGTTGCCTGACGGATGGTACAATATACGAATGAACGTATTTATTGCAATGAACCAAAGGGTGGAGTTAGTATAGCAAAAGAATTAGTGTAAAAATATGCTGAGTTGCGCACCTCATAAAATTAATGGCTGCGAAAAATGAAATGCGGCTGCGAACAGAGGTGAAGCGCAACACGAGAGGCAACTAAGGGGATAGTATCAGGGACTGTAGCAGGTATGTCCTTCAGTTCATTGTCCAAACGAAACTGAAAAGGTGATCTGAAAACAGCGAATCGTGTTGTATGGCTCTATCGAACTAGCAGCTGCTTCAAGGATAGGCCAGACTAAAACATTCCATTACTATTTGCGTCTTACAAGAGGTCTAAAAGAGGCTGATAAAACATGGATGCTCTTCCAGTAGCTGTATGGTTTCAAAAGAAAAGCTGTTTGACAAAATTGGGCGATTATGACTATGGCTGTACTGAAATGGACAAAACCAATTAATTAGTCGCCTCATCTCGGCACTGTTATCAAGAACCTATTATGAACTATTGCTGAAAATCAATAACATAATGGCCATATCGTTTATAATTCAGCTAAATCATTTCTCACCCAATGATACCACTTCAAATACACTATCTACTCTACCTTTATACATTTCTCATGATTCACAATAGGCAATCTGATTCGCATTAATATAAGCAGTGTCATTCAAGAACTACAAAAGTCAAAGACTTGGTAAATCATCAATTGAGTCATGGAGTCAAAGCTCAAGTAGTGGTGACATTTTTCATCACTATACCTAGATTCTACCTAGATATATCATAGGCTGGCTATTTATTCGTAAAGAGGTAGCTAGGCATTTTATCACCTCCTAGGAATCATTACCTTATTAACCTTCACCTCCTTGCTCAAATATGTATAGAGATACAACGTACATGACGAGCCCAGGCTGTCAAGAAGACAAAACGAAGGTATTATTGCCGTCAACTCCTCTACCTTCTTCAACACGTCCAAGTCCAATTCGTGCGCGCCCAGCTTGGAACTTTTTTCGGTGTTTTCCTCGCCAAACAAATCGGTCTTGGAAGTGTTTGTTTCTGTTTTGGGCTCACTTTTATCGGATTCTACGCTCTCGCTCTCCTTCTTCTCGATGTTTTCATTATTTTCCTGTTTGGACTCTTTGGAATTTTCTTTTGTTTTTTCGGTTTGCTGCGCATCTTCGTCCTTTTGATCGCTGTTTTCACATTCTTCCTCCTCGTACTCTTTTTCATCCACCCACGAAAACGTATACGCCCCTGTGGCACTGCCGGGATTGATAAAGAAACGGCCCTCTATCGCATACGCCTCTACCTTGTGGGTGCCACCCCATATCAAAATATCTACATCCAACTCTCTAGCTAGTGTCAGTAGAGCCGCGTCGTCATTCCGAGGCAAGCTTTGGTGCCCACTTGTGAACCCAATCCTCAAATTGTCGATTGTCACCACCTTGTGAAACGGAATGTCCGCCTCTTGGTGGCCCAAACGAGTCAATTGTTGCGACAAAATTTGCACATCGTCAAACTCGCCTCTCACTATATGGAATGAGGGCGAGATATTGTAAAGAAACTCTAGAGTTTCCGTAGAACTGGTGACGTTGCCCAAACATAACACTTGCGAGATCCTGGGGTTGGACGGAACCGAGCCGGGGTTTGGAGCCAACAATTTTTTGAAATCATTGGGCAAATCAATGGTTCTGTCTGGTATGAATAGATCACCTATAGCTAGTGTCAACATGATGGGGTGTAGCAGGAGTGAAGGGTATCAGGAAATGGCAATAAGTGGATTTATCAGTCCCGCGCGAGTGAGTGGGAGGGTAGCGACAAAATTAGTGAGCGAGTGGGAGGTAGCGACAAAATTAGTGAGAGAGTGGGAGGGTAGCGACAAAATTAGTGAGAGAGTGTGAGGGTAGCGACAAAATTAGTGAGAGAGTGGAAGGTAGCGACAAAATTAGTGAGAGAGTGGAAGGTAGCGACAGTAGCGACAGAGTTACAGAGAGTTACAGAGAGTTACCACGAAAAACAGCGACAGAGTGAAGAGTCACCCTGAGAGCCACCAAGAATGTACGTCATGAAGTAAGCCCTAATCATAGCTGCTAATTGAGCTGTTGTCTTGTACACCTAGTGAAGATTATTGGTTTAGGTAGTCAAAGAACTACTTATCTGTAAGACATAGTGAGAAACTAAAACAGATTCGCGGTCAGAAAAGAACTAATTAGTAGTGGATCAGTCAGAATATCATTTATTGTATATCGTAAATTGTTAATACTATAAATCAGTATTCGATATTATTTAGTCTTATAAAACAGTATTCGTTGTTACTTCTTACAATTATCAATATATTCGCTATTCATTAGTACTATTAGCATTAGTAGCTCATTATAAATATAAATGATCAGTGATCGGAAGTGATCTTTTGCAAAACTTGAGGGTAGTTTCTGAAGATCTCATCAAATCTATCTCTGTTCGTCATTTGGAACACCTCGGGGTCCTTGGCCAACGCCACAAAAAAGGTGGAGATTCCGCTCTCAATGACTGCGGTTGCAATACGCGAAATTTGGCCTGCGATCAAAAACGCAAACGCAAGCACCGGTGCGTAATAGGATCCCTCGGAGTTGTAGTCGGGCTTGGTGAATTTAAGATAGAAGAACGCCATCAAGGCCACCAAGTATCCGACAAAGAGTGAGTACAAGTTTAAAGAGGTGTTGATGAAACAGTCGTTGATCAAGGCATCCATGCCCTTGAACCTGATCAAGTCAAAGGTGTCTTTGGCCGACTTGAGGTAACTTTTTCCGTAGAGCGCAACGTAGCAGTATGCGTAATGGTTAAAGTAGCGCACCAACCACGAAATGAACCCGAGAATCAAATCGGCAATAAATAATCCGCACCCTGCACAGATATCGCCGTTGTCAAAAGCCAGGTTTTTCAACGCGGTGATGAACCCCTTGATCAATTGGATGATCGACACGATCAACGAACCAAAACAGATGGATCCAAAACAGTAGGTGACGGCTCTTTTCAACGCGCCCAACGCAGGGTGGCGAGGCTGGCCCTGGTCCGAGTTGGCCAAGTAGTACCACGTACCATACACACCCGAGATCACTACATGGATGATGTTTTTGATCACCTCCGATATATAGTAGCCCGCGAAAAATACAAATACCAACACCCCCGTAAGCTTCGATTGCGAACACCCGCCTCCGCCTACACTGCACCCTGGGTTGTTGGAGTGGGGATCAAACTTTACGTAAGTGGCCACAATCACCACACTGAACAAGGTGCTGAACGCACCACTGACTATGATTCCGATGAGTGATGTCACCAAGGTGCTAGGATAGTTTTTCATCACATCGATGGTGATTTGCAACACAGTCGCACTGAACGGAATTCGCGACCGCGCGGACCAGTAGCACCACGCGGTGATGAGCGTGAACACCAAAAACACTACCGCGGCCGACCAGTAGTGCGCAGCAAAGTAGTAGATGGCAGTACCCAAACCAAGCGCGATGTTGAGAATGAGCCCGGTGGTGATGAACCACCGTGGTGCCAAACGGGCAAACACAATTATTAGAGTGGACAACACCACCCCCACCACTATAATGAACGCAAACAATATAATGGTGTTGGAGTTCATGGTGAATGAATCGGTGTTGCCTCCATATATAGACCCACCTTGGGATCCGTAAGTTTTTTTCAATGCATTCAAGGTGATTCCTGCCACCGCGATAAATCCTGCAACCACAAGCAAAAAGAACACTGCGAACGGCCAGTCGTTGAGGCGCGGCTTCTGCACCTTGAAACTTTCGTCAAAGTCCGGCGACCCCTCCGGTTTTTCGTTGTAATTGGCGTTTTCCAAGTCGGGACGTACATGGTACGTCTCTTGCGGGGACTGCGAGTACTGGGGCTGCTGCTGGTGCTCGTATTGGTTTTGGTTGTGGTGGTCCTGTCTGGGCGCCGAGTCGAAGGACGAGTCAGGCGGCGGATACTGTGGTGGAGCGTAGTTGTTCATTGGGAACAGTCTGGTATATCTTTTCGCAAAATTCTGCCAGAATCCTTCGACTATATAGGTCACAATTGCTCAAGGGCTATTTGCAATCGTCAGCTACTGTACTGGGCTCAATGCCCTGCCACATGACCAAAACAATAGCCGCCCACTATAAGTGCTTTTCCGGGACAGTGGTGCACGTGCGAAGCATCCCCGGGATTGCGAGCGCGGTTGTAATGAGCTTCTCTTCGCGGCTGAACAAGGCTTGGCCAGAAGTTGCTGTTTCAGCCCGAGGAGCAGCGAAACTGAGAGCAAACTGACACAACTGACCCAATGCGGTAATTTTGAGTGCATACAACAGGGCACCTAACCCCAATCGAAGCATCATGTATTTGATTGATTACGTCACTAGCGCACCTGCGCTGATGCCATGTTACTTTATAAGGTTTCTCGCGTCGTCGTTTTCAGAAATTGTCCGATATAGTGTAACGGCTAGCACGGTTCGCTTTCACCGAGCAGACCCGGGTTCGACTCCCGGTATCGGAATATTTTTTTAAAACATCCTAAACTCAACCAGAAACATCCGAAAAGCTCAGGCTTGCTTCACATTCTACCGTTGGCCTAAAATAGGATCTTGAACTTAACATGCTATTGAATAGTGGGTTTATCCTAATCTGACTTAATTTCTAGTATTTTGAATTGTAGAGTCACCTATGCTAACAATTTGAATTTTTTACAAAAAACATATAAAAGTTGTGCACGTCAAAGAATCTTAGGAGGAAAAAAGAGAACTTCTGAAAAAGTACTCATGTATTTTGTATCAAAGTATATCACACAGGTCTATGCTCATACAAGCAGAACATAGGGTTAAAGATTAGTAAATCTAGTTTCAATGGGGCTGATTACCTCATAAAGCTTTTCCGTTGCTCTTTTTTCAAATCAAGCCTTCATGGCCAAGTTGGTAAGGCACCTCACTAGTAATGAGGAGATCGTCAGTTCGAATCTGGCTGAAGGCACTTATTTTTTGCACCCATTTTTGATGAGCGCTTAATTCACAACTTTTTGCAACTACTTCTACAAATGCTGGCAAAATACATAGACGACTACAATATATATCAGGAGTATGAAACGCCCCTCCCAACAGCAGCGGTTGAGCCCCATGACCTCAGTGCAAAGGATGACCTTGAGTCAAAGTCAAAATATCCGTCCTGGTGTACCGAAAATGGTTCGATGTTTACAGAACAGGCTATCTATAGCATATTTCTTGAGCTACAGGGTATTTTCCGGTTCCAGCGAGACAATGTAATGAATATGTTTGATCATTTCATGACTCAGTTGAATTCCAGATCAAGTCGCATGCCATGCTCTACTGCTCTATTATCGCTTCATGTGCATTATATAGGCGGTGATGTCGCTAACTTCAAGAAATGGTACTTTGCATCTCAAGTAGATACAGAATATGATACTAGAAAAGTCAAATACAAACATTTCAAAAGATCTTCTAGCAAGATCAAGAGGAGAAGTGCTCCTTATTCTCTAAGTGATTTGGAATCCCAGAACGGTATTCTAGGACTCGAGTTCATATGGAAATCAAAGATGAATAGCTATTCTGAAAAAGACTATATCTACCAATTGGCACTATGGCTACTAATATGGGGAGAAGCAAACAACGTCAGGTTTATGCCTGAGTGTATATGCTTCATATATCAATGCGCCTCGGATTACTTGTTACATGTTAAAGAAAGCGAAGAAGCCAAAAAGCCGTCCTTAGCCTTAAGTTTCACCTTCCTTGAAGGTGTAATTGATCCACTATATAATTTTGTTAGAGATCAACAGTACAAATTGGTAAACGGTGAATGGAAAAGAAGGGAAAGAGACCACTCGGAAATAATTGGCTACGACGATATCAACCAAACTTTTTGGCTTCTGTCAACTTTGAAAAAGATAAGGCTTTTTGATGGCACTTACTTATATGACCTACCAAAACATGAAAGATATATTAACTTCAACAAAATCAAATGGAAGTTCAAAAAGACTTTTTATGAGAAGAGAAATTGGCTTCATGTACTTTCCAATTTTAGTAGAATATGGATTATTCACATGACGATGTTCTGGTACTACACATGCTTCAATTCGCCTACGTTTTTCACTAAGGGGTACGATAGATCATTGAATAATCAACCACCATTGCAAGTTCATTTATCTGCAGTTTCTCTCGCGGTACAATTGCGTGCGTAATTGCGCTTTTCGCAGCCATTTCCGAAACCCTTTTTATTCCTAGAAGCTGGCCCGGTGCCAGACCTATATTTGCAAAGATTTGTCTAATCGTCCTAATAACAATAATTAATGCTGGTCCTTCGGTGTACATATTTTTGTTTTTACCGTTGGATGAAAAATCCCATCATGGATCTATTGTGTCTATCATTCAGTTTGTTGTTTCAGTTTTCACGTTCCTATACTTTGCCATCCAAAGTCCAGACAGATTATTCTCAATGATACTAGGTGAACCTGCAAATATAACAAACACCAAAGCATTCACATCTTCATTTCCTGAGTTGAGTTTCAAAAACCAAGCTTTTTCTTACATAATATGGGTCTGTGTGTTCTTGGCCAAGTTCGTTGAATCTTACTTCTTCCTTACTCTTTCATTGAGAGATCCAATAAGGATACTATCGATTATGGAGATATCCAACTGTCAGCCCAATGTGTCATATGTTGGCGAATTGGTTTGTAAGCATCAAGCAAAAGTGACGCTTGTTTTGCTTTATATCACCAATTTGGTGCTCTTCTTTTTAGACACCTATTTGTGGTATATCATTTGCAACTGTTTGTTTTCAGTAGCACATACGTTTTCATTTGGTATTTCAATATTTACGCCATGGAAGAATATATTTTTAAGACTCCCAGATCGAATTGCAACCAAATTGATTTACCATGATACTGAAAGTAGCATTGAAACTATGTTGATGGTATCACAGCTCTGGAACAGCATTGTTTTATCATTATACAGAGAACATTTGATTTCTATTGAGCAAGTAAACAAATTAGTATACCAGTTGGCAGATACCATAGACATGACATCTAACAGATTGAATGTTAGACCCCCACTATTTTTTGTTTTTCAAGGCGATAACTCAGTTACTTTGAATGATTTCTTCACTCCGGGAAAGGACGCAGAAAGAAGAATTTCATTCTTTGCCCAATCAATATCAATTCCCCTTCCTGAACCCTCCCCCGTTCTGGCAATACCAGCTTTCACGGTATTAATTCCGCACTATTCTGAAAGAATTATATTAGGCTTGAAAGAAACTATAAAGGAGAATAAAAATTCAAAGGTGTCTTTACTCGATTATTTGAAGCAGCTACATCCGAACGAGTGGGAGTGCTTTGTTAACGATACAAAGATTTGGCAACTGATAAAAGGTGAAAATGACATTAATGAGAAGGTAGAGGAAACGACGACTAAACAATCAGCAAAAGAAGATATCAACGAGTTTACCAAAGCACAAGTCAATGATTTGCCTTATTATAGTGTAGGTTTTAGAGATTCCTCACCGGAATATACTCTTCGTACCAGGATCTGGGCTTCTCTCAGATATCAAACGTTGTACCGAACAATTTCCGGATTTCTGAATTACGAAAATGCGCTAAGGCTCTTTCAATGCATTGAAAATCAGGATTACCTCTCAGATAAAGTGTCAGATGAAGAATTAAAACCAGAATTATTTACAAAATCAAAATTTAATCTTCTTTTGGCAATGCAAAGGTATCAGCATTTGACAGAAAGCGAAAAGTCTGACGCAGATATACTTTTCAAGACATTTCCGTCAATGAAGGTTGCATATTTGGAAGAAGAAACCGGGGATGACGGCGTTACAAATTATTATTCTACTTTGTTGGATATTTCAAAAAAAGAAGCCAATGGAGATTATCATAAAAAATATCGAATAAAGCTATCAGGTAATCCAATATTGGGAGATGGAAAATCAGATAACCAGAACCATGCATTGGTTTTCTACCGAGGAGAATACATTCAAGTTATAGATGCAAACCAAGATAATTATCTTGAAGAATGCTTGAAAATTAAAACCATTCTTGCCGAATTCGAAGAAATGAACCTCGATGTATCTTCAGAATATGTTCCAGGAATTATCAAGAAGCATGAGAGCCCCGTTGCCATTATCGGCGCTCGTGAATATATATTCTCCGAGTCTATAGGAATTTTGGGAGATATTGCAGCCGGTAAAGAACAAACTTTCGGAACCCTCTTCTCGAGAACAATGGGAGAAATTGGTGGAAAGCTACATTATGGGCACCCCGACTTTTTAAATGCCATATTCATGACTACACGAGGAGGAATCTCCAAAGCCCAAAAGGGCTTGCATTTAAATGAAGATATATACGCCGGAATGACAGTGGCATGTAGAGGCGGCCGCATCAAGCACTGTGACTATTATCAGTGTGGAAAAGGGCGAGACCTAGGGTTCGGAACTATCTTGAACTTCACAACCAAAATCGGAGCAGGTATGGGAGAACAGATATTATCTAGGGAGCATTACTATTTGGGCTCTGGTTTGCCGATTGACAGGTTTTTGACATTTTACTATGCCCACCCAGGATTTCACATCAATAACTGGTTTATTGTGCTATCTATCCAATTATTCATGTTGGTATTGGTCAATTTGGGGTCTATGGTGCACGATTCTATACTTTGCCAGTATAGTCCGCATGGCCTTATTACTGATCCAGAGACTCCACCAAATTGCTACAATTTGATTCCGGTTTTGCATTGGGTTTCGAGATTCGTGTTGTCTATATTTATATGCTTTTTCCTCTCATTTTTACCATTAATTATTCAGGAGTTGGTGGAAAAGGGACTAGTCAAGACAACGTCCCGAATATTTTATCATTTCGTATCGTTGTCTCCACTTTTTGAGGTTTTTGTTTGCCAAATATATGCTAGGGCATTAAAGGATAATTTGGTATTTGGCGGAGCCAAATATGTCTCTACAGGCCGTGGTTTTGCAACCGTAAGATCGTCATTTGCATCCAATTATGCAAAATATGCGGACTCAGCTATATATAGTGGTTCAGACATTTTTTTGAAGATAGTTTTTGCTACGTTGTCGATGTGGCAGCCGTCATTGCTCTGGTTTTGGATTACAATAGTCTCGTTATGTTTGGGACCATTTATTTTCAATCCCCATCAGTTTGAATGGGGTGCATTCTTTTTGGATTATCGAGACTTCTTGAGATGGTTATCGAGAGGGAACAGAAACTCGCATATTAATTCCTGGATAGACTACACTAGGTCAAAAAGAACGAAGTACACTGGCTACAAGAAGAGAAAGAGCTTCCAGTCATCGAAGGAGCTATACGTATCGAGACCACTGCGAATCAACACTTTGTTGAGTCAGGTAATGGTTCCATTATGCAAGAGTATATTATTTTTAATCCCTTACGTCTTCATTAATTCACAGAAGGGGGTAGAAAATGCACAGGAAGTTAATCCGATCTTGCGGATTCTCATAGTATCGGCTCTTCCATACGTTTTCAATGCCATAATTTTGTGCATATCTGGGGCATGGTCTCATACTATTGGGGTATTTTTGGGCTGTTGCTGCAAACAGGGTCCGGCCATAACTGCCGCTATAGTTCATTGCAGTGCCCTAATATTCAATATAGTAGTTTTCTACGTACTTATGGCACTACAGGGCTGGAACTACACCCAGGGTCTATGTGGGTATATCTTTATGTTGGAGATTCAAAAAACCATTTCGAATTTCATGATGATCTTAATTATTTCCCGAGAGCTCAAGGAGGATTCGTCAAACAAAGCCTGGTGGTCAGGCAAGTGGATGGGCTCGGGCTTGGGCTGGCTTATATTGACCCAGCCACTAAGGGAGTTTGTGGTCAAGGTACTTGAACTCAATGCGTTCACCTACGATTTTATATTAGGACACTGTCTCTTTTTCTCTATGACCCCATTACTATTCATTCCGTTGATCGATAAATGGCACTCATTGATGCTTTTTTGGTTAAAGCCGTCGGACTATTTCAAGAACCCCATATACTCTAAAAAGATCAGAAAACAGAGAAGAGCCAAAATTATCAAGTATGCCACCCTTTACTTTATTGTATTTATCACTGCAGCGATGTTGGTGGTAGCACCAGTGGTGGCACGTAGCCAAATTCCCGACCTTAAAAGTGCCTTGCCAAACTCGCTTGAGCAGTTATTCCAGCCTCAAATTAAGCCATAAACAACTACATACTAAATATTACTCAGAATACACTATCAATAATTAATACACTATCAATACACTATCGATAAACCATCAGGTAGCATTAATTTTTGATTGACGTATCAATAAAAGTCTCAAAATATATATCAATACACTATCAGTAGAGTTTCAGTGCACACGTCAATTGAAACATATACACTTTCAGTAATGTATCAGTGTATATGTCATTTGAAATATATATCGATACCCTATCAGTGCACAAATAATATCCTATTGGTACACACGTCCTTGCACATTTTGTACAACTATTATACACATGTCAAGAAATCAATATAAAATTACTCATACATAAAATTCTAATTATCTCTAGGTTGGTACGGTGGTGTTTTAGGAGAGCAGCACAACTTATTCAGACAAGATTTGGAATGATAAGTTTTAAGGTTTTAGCAGAACTGGGACTTCTAAATTCCTAGGACTTTTACTCGTGTCTCGTGTGAACCGCAACCCTTTCAATCTACTCAGAATTGGGTCTCAATACATCCTAGCATTCTGGTTTTTTTTGCGGCAATCTGTCAGCTGAAAAAATATTCTTCTTTTGATTGTTTTCCACGTGACCGTATTGTTTTGATTTAGCAAATTTGACCAGATCAAGGCAATAGCAGAAGTCAAGGGTCTATACTTTAAGGATTATTATTAGAAGAATATAGACAGTTTATGATTATATGATTCCCACGAACCGGAAGCCTAAGCTGGTCACCAAAAAAGTATCGACTCCGTCCCCCGGATTGAACGGCACCATCGAGACTAAAAGGCTCAACAAGACCGACTTACTACTGAAGTTCCATGACCCCATTGAGGACGATATCTTTGGAGACGAAGAGGGACTCAACTTTGACGAGGATTTCAACACTCTACGTATAAACGACTTTGAAACGTTGAAGTTGCCCCAAACCACAGTCAATAAGAAGTCGATCAAGTTCGAAGAAAATGAGTTGGAAGATGATTTACTCGATGGATTTGACGATTTGGATGATAATTTGAACTTGAAAGACCACTTTCTAGAAAGATCTCCTATAGATTCCATATCTACTTCCTCGCCCAAACTGTCTTTGTACTCCAAAATGAGAGACCAAGTACAGGTGAACAGAAAGCCATTGAGCGAGTACAGCGAAGAGGACGATACAGATATCACGTCACAGATGAACGGAGACGATTTTGAAGATCTAGATATCATCTTTGGGGCCGAAGAGCAAGGCTTCTACGACAAAGTCAACCAAAAATTAGTGGCGAAAAAACTCAAATTGCAGCGTGAGGCCGAGTTGGAGGAGATGGAGCTCCAAAAAGACTACCAGCGGCTTGCCATGCAAAACTCTGCCAAAGACTTGAACGCTACCCTAAAATTAAAAGACTTTGGTGTGCTTAATGGCGGAAAAACCTTGACTAATCAGAACTTATCGTTGCTAGATCAGCTCGAAAACGACAAGACTATAAATTACGAGTATACGCGCGACGATTTTGAGGATTTTGCCGATGGTTTCGATAGCAATTTCGAGAAAAAGTTGGGCGACCGTCGATCTAGACCCATGAAAAGTAAGGTTTCGATGCCCAACTTGAGCAGATCGCAGCCTTCTACCATCAAAAAGTACAAATCAAGCATGGATATAGCCAGAAAACTTGACTTGAACGAGGAGGAGGAAGACTCTCCAGCCTTCAATTATAATGATAATGTGATTCGAAAACTCGACAGAATACCGTCGTTTTACAACCCCAAACCTAGCCAAAGTGACGTGGAAACCACCAGAAAAAAGCAGCAACTACTAAATAAATACACCGAAAACTCGAAAGCCAAAAGGAAAAGCAACTTTTCAAGAGATAATGGTGGCAAGCACAAAATAGGTTTGGTCAAGTACTTGAACAACAACTCTGTAATTAGCAATCCCATCTTACCCACCAATACCAAAAGCATGAGGTACGATGCACAGAATAAGAGATGGAAAGGAAACGAGGCGGACTTACTAAGATTCGAAAGCATGCATAAACCATCATTAATCACTTTAAACGATATCAAAGTGCCCAAAAACCACGAGCGCTTTAACCTCAATTCCACTCTAAAAAGAGCCGATTTAGAGGACAAAACGGCCCACAATCCCAACATGGTATACGACAACGAGAACCTCCGGTGGATCAACCTCAATGACGAAAACGAGACGCTTTTCAACGATATTCCCGACCTTGTAGATTTCGATACTCCCAAAGGAGCTGATGGCAGGTACCATCCAGAACCATCGAAAGCAGAATTGGTATCACCTCCTGTAAGAACTTTACAATCGCCCATGAGACGTGGGTTGAGCCAGTTCACCCAGCGAACTGTTTCTAGTAACACCAATACCACCAGCAGTGCAGACGACGACGTGAGCGACGAGTTCAAAATACCTAGCAAGCTTATCGATAAGTTTGCGAGAGAGGAAGAGAAAATTAGAAAGAAAACGTGTCATTGGTTCTCAGTAAATGAAGCTTATGATGTGGGTAAGAACACCGACGCAGGCTTTAATCGAGAGTACTACTGGGAAATAAGAAAGATGGTGATAGACAACGATTAAAATAGCATAATAACTCATACATGGAGTAGTAATTTACTGAGAAGCTGTGACTACCCAAAAATACTAAAGTATTTGTATTTTGATGATACCCAATGTCTAGTAAATTACAAGACAAACTATAAGTAGAGGATACCCAAATTTAATAGTAATATACTAATAAAATTTACTAAGATGTTGTCCAAAACGAGTAACTAACCAACCGCTACCGTTATTCCAAAAAAAAATCGTAGTGAATATAGACGAATCAAGATAATACCCAAAATGGCTAGTAAAATGACCACGAGTTCACTGTAACTAGATCATGCCCAAATAAATGTGCTAGCATGATAGTAAGCCGAATTTAACTAGACGATACCCAAATGTAATAAGACACTAAGAATTACAATTATTCCACTGCTAGGAATTTTTTTGCACCCATAAGTCCATGTGATCATAAAGAATAGTATTAATAATTTAAGAGCCATAGGATAAAGCTTGTGAATGTATTGTTATTTAGTAAGAGCTCTGTAACTTATAGCCAAGAATGTACCAGTAAAGAACCAATAAATTACAACTATCATAATCAATTGCTAGTAGTGTTAATAAGTATAGATGATACACGAAATGTACTAGTCAAGAATTCATCAGAACGAATTGTACTACAATACTACAAGATATATACTAGTAATTAACTAATAGGTTTTAATAAATTGCTACTAAATTTTTGTAACTTTTATCATACGTGAAATGAGCTAGTAATCAATAAAAACGAATAGTAACTGATGCAAGAATGCACTAGTGAAGAGATAAGGTTTACTAAGTATAGATGATCTAAAAGTGCACTAGTAGAGTTAAGAATGTGGGGTAATGGGCTAATAAGATGAAGCGCAACTAGAAACCTGGACTGACATTTAACTTAAGATGGAACTGTAGCTAGACTAAACCCAAAAACAACTAAAGAAATTAATTGTGGTGTAGATGATTCCAGTCACTAATATTTAGTATAATCAAAGACGATAACCAAATTGTACTAGTAATCAACACCTACTGTAACTATGTTATACACAAAGTACTGTACAGGAACTTATGGCTTGTGACTATAGATAATTCTATTGACTAGTGAGTCTTATTATAAAGATTGTAACGATACTGGCATATAACATACATGCACTTAAAGTTCTACTAATTAGTGAGTAGCTAGATAGCAACCAAGAATGTACAATGTACTACTAAATTACTCAGGACATGAGCATACGTATACACGATCCAAAGTGACGAGATATTAACCAATAGGAGAAGATAATACTGTACAACTACTAACTACTAAGAACAAATTGACCATTTAGAGCCCTACTTTTGCACCCATCCATGTGAAAGGTACCGCGACGTGCCAGGGCACATATTAATGTGCAACGCAACACAATCGACTCTCCAGACTTTTCTTGGCATGCCTTTAGCGTTAAGGCTGCATGAGCGCGACAATACAGAAGCCTAGGATCAGGCACCATACAGAGAAGACATTGTGAAGGGTTTATCTTCTAAACTTCAAACGTAGCCATATCCGTTCTCAGTTGTGTGTAGAGCAAATTAATTGCATTTTTCGCCAAGCTAGCCTAACAATTTCCGTACGCTGGGTGGCTTTATTTTGGCCTGGTTTGGCTTCTAGTCTAATGTTCTTCTCTCTTGTCATTTGTTTTTTCTATTTGTAGCTTTGGCCTTTTTGGCCTTCTCCACCAGGCTGTGCAAGGTACCAAAAGGGTTCATAATACAACTGGCAAAGAGAGTTATTCCCAACACAGTAAGATGTTTACTAGGAAGTTTCCTGGGAATTTCTTGGAATCTGGGCCTTGTTCATAATCTATATAGGTTCATAATCTAGTTATATATATAAGATGGTGCCGTTAATATATTTAAACAGGTATTTACAAAGAATTCAGTTTTCAACTAATTCTCAATTCATTTACAGTTGATATACAGTGACTTCGTTGGTTTTCAGTTTATTACAATGTTTACAACTAATTAAATTCACATTGATATAGTTGGCTTTCAGTTGATTCTAGCCAATTTTCAGTAAATGCGGTGTTTTTCACTTCATTTTCATTCAAATTACAGTTAACTTTCAGTTTTCAGTTGTTTATAGTGAATACAGTCAAATTCAGGTTTTATCGTCTTTTACTATGGCTTAAAGAGATACAAGAGCCAAACCAATGGCGAAAGATCCTCCAACCAAAAGAGTCTTTGCAGTCACTCCGAGGGAGAACTGCTTAGGTGCACCCGAGTCCTTTGCCTTGCCGGAAGAAGTGGAGCTGGCAGAGGAGCCGGACTTGGAGGAGGACTTGGAAGAGGAGCCTGAAGAACCTGAACCGGAACCGGAACCGGATCCGGAAGATCCACTGGTGCTAGTTTGGACAGAACCGGACACGGTGCCCAAACCAGATTTACCAGCCGATTTGATGACGGCGGAACAAGAGCTTGCGAGAGATGAAGATTGCTTGGTGGCAGAGCCGTCGAAGTCACAGGCAGATTCGGACTTGTCGTTGGCTTGGTAGTACAAGTCCAAAATAAAGTTCAATTGGTCCTTGACGTCACAGCCAGAGAAGGCACCGTAGTCCCCGGTGGTAGCGTTACCGGAGATTGCACCACAGTCGAAACCGGAGGTACCACAGACAACACCAATAAGCTTACCGTAGTCGTCGGAGTCGACCTTGGACGAGACGACACACTGAGCATTTTGCGAGGCACAGCCACACATGGACTTGTCTGGAGTAGGAGGCAAGTTTGTGGCGGCCAACCAGTTGGAGGTTTTAGAAGGACACGAGGTGACAGAGGCGTTGACTGAGGTGGTTGGGGCGGTGGCGTACGATGGAGAAATGGCAAGGATTTCCGACTTGTAGTTGTTGTAGTCAGACAAAGTCGAGACCGAGTCGTCGTCTTTGATGCTGACCAAACCATAGTCGTTGGCTTCCTGGAAGTACATGTAGACGATACCACCGGACCAGAGATCGGTCATTTCAGACGAGTAAATGGTGCCGACTTCCTGGAAGAGTCTTGGAGGATCGGCGTTACAGCCGTATTCGGAGAAGAAGATGGGGATTCCCAAGTTCTCGTACTCCTTGGAGATGGTGGAGTAACCGGACTGCGAGTACGACGACTTGCCACACCATTCGTACATGTTGATACCAAAGAAGTCAGCTCTGTCGTCCTCGTCACCGCAGGCAAAATACTCGGCCAAAGGCACTCTGATGTCTTGGTCGTCGTTGGCAGAGTAACCAACAGGAATCTTACGGTAGCCCTTGGCTTTGATGTAAGCCTTGGTGTCTCTGATGGCAGCCTTGACGTAGGCCGAGGCTTCGGTGTTGTTTGGGGCGTTGGTGACTTCGTTACCGGCAAAGAAACCAAGCACGTTGGTGTAGTTGGAGAACTTGTCGACGACATCGGTGTATCTGTTCAACAACTCGATGTTCCATTCAGGCTCGTATCTGTTGATGGACATGTCTGGTTGAGACAAGTCGGCGATCACGTAGATGCCGGCGTCGTTCAACATTTGCATACACTCGGTGTGGTCGGAAGAGGCGTTGAGAGCATACACTCTGATGATGTTGGTGTCGACGGCTTGCATGTATGGGATATCACGCTTACAGGCCGAAGGGTCGGCCAACGGATCGACGTAGGAGGCGTCGGTGTCAGCTGGGTTCTGCTGGTAGGCGATACCTCTCATGAGGAACTGGGTGCCGTTGTTCTTGAAGTAGAATTTGTTGCCAATGACTTCGATTTCTGGCAAGCTGTCGGCCAAGGTTGTGGCCGCAAGCGTGGCCAAACCAATCAAGTTCTTAAACAACATAGTAGAACTATACCTAAATGCTAGTATAAACTTACAACAAAAAGTGCTGCCAAAAAATCGCTGCTAAAAAGGGGGTATATATAAATTTGCAAAATGGCTGTAAAAATAACAAATCTAAACGGCGGCTGAATAATTTTCACGCATTTTTCGCCTGGCCAAAAATAGCCCTTTTGAGTAAAATCATAACGCTGGCGGAGTGGATGTAAACAATCAGAGAAACATATAGCGTTCCAGAGGGAGCGTGTAGAAGGCTGAGAGGGGGGGCAGCTATAATTAGAATAGACGATAATTCAGATACAAAGACCTACAGATACTACGGTGTAACATGAAGGAACACGAACCATGACCATTCTCTCATTTCGCCGCGATTCGTGTAATTAGTGGAAGGGCCTTACACAAAGCGAGCATTACCGAAACCGAGACAGAAATTAACAGAAATTAAGACGGACACCAATAAGACCAAGACGGAAACCAGACCAAACCAACCATTCCATGGACAGTGGAGCCAAGGCAGCAAGACGTTTCCATACGAGTGCTAGGGATGTTTTTCAGAGATAATACGGTATTGTACCGTTCTTCTATCAACCCCTTGGATCGCACAGCCTCTGTCTATTTATTTTTAATTGGACAATTTAGCCTGATTTGGCGGCGGCGTCAACAAATTCGGCTGGTGCGAGTTCGCACGCGGTAATTGGGGGCGGGCACCAAACGATACTCGGGCGACTCTATGGTCTAAGTTATAGGGTTGTTGCATTTACGAGTGCGTGCTCCCGACAACTCAGAGCTCAAGTCACGAGCATCATGGGCCACGTTTACGGCATCATACGAGTGTAGACATCTTGGCACATAGAGGGGTGATACTTTTGATTCTCGTTAGTATTGTAGTCACTAGGGTGGTTTCGCGTCGTGGCTTAACGAGACATCGCGGTAGAAGAGCGTGCCGCGGCATTTAAGCCTCAGAGCTCGTCGGGGCCTACTCAAAAAAGAAACAAATATCGCATCCATTCTCTTATATTCTCGGGCCCGGCCCGCGCGGATCCACCCTACAATTCGCTCCTAATGGTTGCTGGTAGTGTAGGGTGTCAAACCAGCCGTAAATTTTGACTATGTTTCACGCCAAGCTTTGTACGAATAACGGCTGGAGATGTCAATTTGGATGGTGGAATGACAAAGTGTCGACCAACACCGAACTATATCAGAGTAAAGTAAATCTACTAATTAGTACACTTGCCATGAAAACACTGATCAATAAATTTAGTTATAACTTCTAGTTTAGTACTCTGTTTTGTAGCTCTCGCAGTGTTTCGAATATGACATTTGTAAATCAACACTTGGATATCTTCTCTGTCACCTCGTAGCGACCACCAACTGACACAGACGAAAAACCTGTTTGTGCACTAACCAAACATCCAAACATTACATATCCAAACATCCAAACACTACCCCGGAAAACATCCTAGCACCGTGACCCTTCTGGGGACCATACGTAACTAGTAGATTTATGTTGATAGGGTGGAGAATTTGGCGGAAAATCAGACCCCGCGGAAAAACCACCGATCCTTGGTCCGGGCTTATTGTTCTTCGCCGCGCCCATTGGAACAACTCCCACCAGTCAAAAACTCCTAGCCCATGAAATATTATCAGTACTAAACCATTTTGTCCCTGCTCTTTCATCAAGATTGTCCTACTCCCTAGCTTTCCTACTCCCTAGCTTCCTACTTTAGTTTTCTACTCTCTAGTTTTCTACTTTCTGTTTTTCCTTCCCCCGCTGAGCGGGCATCTCTCATCTTCCCCACTTTCCCCACTCCCAACATCTCTAATTACGATCCTGCATACGCCTACTCCGCGCCATCGAATATTTCGCCAGCCAGATTTTAAAAAATTAGCTGTTCTTTATAGTGGCAACAACTAGAACCGACCGCCATAATGTCAGAAAAGCACCACGATGATGAGCAGTTGTTGAACGACGTCGCCGAAAGCGAAGATACCGGATATCTCGAGATTTACTTGAGATTCAACGACGACTCCGAAAAAGACTACTGCTTCCAAATCAAGACCACCACCACCTTCAAAGACCTTTTCAAAGTGTTCGAAGTGTTGCCAATCGCTTTGAGACCAAGTTTGTTCTACAACTCCAAGCCTATTGGTTTCGAAGTGAGCACCTCGCCAGGATACTTGACCGAAGACGGTAACCTCTTGTTTGACTACGACGCCGGCAAACACACCCGCAAAATAGCTGATGTCAACGCTAAGGTGTCTGAGCATGTTTGGCCCGGCCAGTTGGTCTTGCCAACGTGGGAGTTCAACTATTTCGGCTACTACGCATTTTTGAGTGCCTTGCTCACCTGGTTGTACACCGATTTGCCTGACTTCTTGTCCCCTACTCCGGGCATCTGCTTGACCAACCAGGTAAGTTATTTGGTGAGTAACGTTGCGTTGTACTTTGGCTTCGTCAAATTGAGCAACGCTATGGTGGCTGACATCTCCGAACCCACCTCTATCTTAGCCCAATGTGTGTTCTTTGGCTTCCATATTTTCAAGTTGTTGGTTATCTGGGCCATTCTCATCACCGGTACGTTCAACCCAATCAAGTTATTCAGATTCGGATCAAAGAACATTAAGTTGGACATCACAAAAGACGAATTGTTGGAGTTGGGATGGACCGGTTCGAGAAGGGCCGGTCCGGACGAGTACAAGGAATATTACCGCGAATTCAAAATCAAGCAGTACGGTGGCATGGTTCCTGCGCACCAGGCCGGTTTGTTCGATACCTTGAAGCGTTTGGGTGTTTTCCTCGGAGAAGGTGAGGGTTACAACACTCCGGTGGGATCCAAAGCCACTCTTAAGGACTTGGCTGAGCCTGATGCAGATGGAAAGTACAAGTTGCCATTGAGCTACGAGTACTTGGCGTTACTTGGAAATAACTTTGCCAGCTACATCGAAGATAAGGAGGGTAAGGATATCACGGATGCCGTTAAGCAACACAGAAGATACGGATTAATTCATGATAATGAAATCATTCAGAAGATTGTTGCAAACAGAAAAAAGTCCGGTGACAGCAAAAGATTAAAGTAATTATCACCTAATTATTATATAGAACATATTTCTTTAAATCAAAACTATGAATAAAGTCGACTTTAGCCTGCTTTTGAAGTTGCAAATACACTGTTAATTATTATTACTGCGAGCTTGAATAGTGACAATTAGGATGTCTATTTGAATTATACCTAGTTCTTTTGTTACTTATATTTGGGTGATAAGATATAGTGCGCATAATATATTGTATTAATATATTCCATTTTATGACAAGAGTGCTGCATGTTTAAGTGTGCCTGATGTTCAAGAGTGCAAAGCTTTTTTTTTTGAGTGCAATGATAAATTAGACTTATTAGTGCTAAATAAAGCCTATAATTACTTACTTCTATAGACAGAATGTTCGGATGTTCGAAAGTGCAAAGCTTTTATTTTTTCTGAGACGTATTTTATGGCACGGAGTGCTATTTGAATATAGGATGTTCGTGAATTAATAACCAGATTACCTGAAAAAATTCTACCTAGTTGAATCATGGTAATATTTAGTCACCCATCCTTAGTATTGCTGACGATAGCGGGCCAATACCCAGAATTCTGCCTCATAACTCCTAGTCTTTCGATAACCAGTGGACTAATAGTGTACGTGGTAAGTTGTAGCAAAGCACTAGCATGTTTAGCACCGTATTTTCCTGTACCTAAATAATCTAGCCTTGATCCTAGCACGAAATAAAGATACAAGCATTACATTGAGTAGTCAACATAGCACTCTAGTACTTTTCACCATACTACTATCTGGGTTATCATTCTATCGTATTATCAATTTTTTGCACCCAAAGAATCATCCGAGGGACCCACGTGCATTTTCGAATTCCGGTCACCTGGGTCAGTAGATACAGGCCCTCTGATATTGGCACAGAAGCTCTTGATTTTGGTCTGCAAAAGGTTTAATCAAGCTGCGCCACCATAATAGCCTCAGAAACACTAAAACAAAGGCTTTAGGACTAGTGCACGCTTCCCAGGATGGTACCCAAATTGCAGCCCAGCCGAAAGTTTACCGTGCACGTGAATGCCCTCGAATTGTATGCCACTACGTACATTAAAGTAGTATCTTTCTACCTTTTCTTCTACTTTCTTCTACCCTTTCTTCTACCATTTCTTCTACCATTTCTTCTTGCTTACATTTCTTGCTCTCATTCTTTTACCATTCTTGCATAATATGGAAAAAAATTCAGTCATTGCCTGAGTTGTCCTTTCATTACTGAGAATTCCCTCAAACGTTTGAGTTTTCTTGTATTTAAGATGGTTATGTAGTTTTAGTGTGACGGTAAAGATGGTTATATAAGTTAAAACTTATTTTATAAGTATAAATAAATTAAATTTAATATATAAATGACCACACCTCTTTAGAACTCACATGGAAACATCGAAGCAGGGGGTGAATGAGAACATATTGTATGAGTTATCTTCCATACCCGAACCTTACTTTTGTTACAATAGATATTAATGAGATATAAAATAATGTCAGCATCAAATTATGTCTACTTTATCTAGAAAATTGATATTAGTTCTTTACCTAAAACTTTTCAGATATTAGGTGGAATCAAACTGATCCTGATATTAAACTTGATTCACCCAAAGATTTTAAAGTTAAACACCAATTCAATTAATGTATAGCATCACATGAATAGTAGGTAAGATAGCTCAAGAGCTTACTTTGCAAGTGACAATGGTAATTGCTGTGCCTACAGGTATAGATCGTCATATTACTTACTTTTAAATCTTCTCTTGATTGTCAATTATACTTTGCTGAAACCTCGTAGACTTTCTAGTATTGGTCGTGCACCGCCATTTCTATATTCTCTTTATTTCTGGGCATATTTCGGCTACAGAATGTTAATTGATGGTTTCTACATACGTGGTGGGTCCTATTGACAAAGGAATATCATGGGTGATAGGCCACCTCAGCACTAACCCCACGACGTCTATACTTTACGCCAATAGCAGTACTCCCGATAAACTAGTGTGGGCTGCTCGAGCGGTGCTGTCGCAGTCCCTTCTCAAGTCGCTCGACTACCAGCGAGTGCAGTCGGTGCAGGAACTCCTAGCGTACCGCGAGTGCGACGTGCTCGTGGTGGAGAATCTCCGAGAGATTGTCGCTGGCGCGGCGCACCACACTGAATCGAGGGACGTGAACCAGGCGTTGACGGCCTTGTTTCGGGCCGGCGCAGACCTTATTATCGTCGATGAGGCTGCAAATACGTTTGTGCAGCAGTACATCGATCAGGAAGTCGGGGTATAACTAGTATTTTGTTTTGGCATGGTGATACATTGTTAGCCAAGAATTGTTGAAATGAGAAATGTTGAAATTGCAGAAAAACTAAATAAATTGATAATGTTGAAATTGCCAGAAATAAACTAAATAAATTAATAATGTTGATAATTGAACTTGACTAAAGCACATACAGATACGGCGAACAATCAGGCTCTAGTGCTACATGTGAATCTTGTGAAACTTCTGTGATCTTCTTTAAATCTTCTTGTGATCTTCTACTTGTAATCTTCTTCTTCTCTTTTTCTCTTTTTCTCTTTTTCTCTTTTTCTCTTTTTCTCTTTTTCTCTTTTTCTTCTTCTCTTCTTCTCTTTTTCTCTTCTTCTTCTTCTTCTTGTGATCTCTATTGTATAGTCTGGCACCGATGGGAAATGCATAA
Source organism: Suhomyces pyralidae (assembly GCA_003706505.3). Classification (NCBI taxonomy): domain Eukaryota; kingdom Fungi; phylum Ascomycota; class Pichiomycetes; order Serinales; family Debaryomycetaceae; genus Suhomyces; species Suhomyces pyralidae. The sequence goes on along the minus strand of PPLO03000009.1, from coordinate 340,246 downwards.
TACTCTTATTTCAATGGTTACCCCTGGAATGCACAATTACGAGTATCTGTAGAATAGTAAACAATAGAGACAAGCACGTGACTTCCCCACCTGGGCTTCCTCTTCCCCAGTGCCAAGACACCTTGTTGAATAGGGATTCGCCCATTTTCCTTGTCAACCTATTGTCACTATTGTTTGTTGCTTATTCTGGTACTGAAACTGATCAGAATTAGTCTTTTATGACTGACCACAAAGCCCTGGAATGCAATGGGCTATCCCCGCATAAATTATTAGTGCCCCACAAAACTGTGCCGTATATTCATGCAGTAGCGTGGGGTAAATAATTTCCGCGCTTGTACCTCAAAATTTATATAGCCGTCGATTTGTTTACCACATCTGACCATAAGTAGATTTGATATAACTACTCCAGCGCACCATTTTACAAAGCTATTAAACCATTTATTTAAAACATGAACGTGTTAAGTCCTTGTGAATCGTGCACAACAGTATTGAGCTGTGATGCCGTGCCCTTCAACCCCAAGGTGTTGGGCAACTACATCGAAGTCAGAAAAGACTCACATGATTGGGACTTGGACTTGGTGTTCAAATACAACGAGTGCAACATAACCGTGGCTCTTTCGGCGGTGTACGTGTTCATCAACGCCTTCGCGTCGACCCCCGTGGATAGATCAGACATCACAGTCAACCATCTTATAATATATCTCTATCATAATCGCCGAATTCTCTTTGGCACCACCCACACCATGTACGTGAACCAAATCACGTTGATTCATTGTGGGAAATCATTCAAGTTCGCCCCACATTCCCTGCGCGAATTCCCCGATTGTTGTAGTTACGAGCAAAAAATACTGGACCTCCACAATATCCGCGAATTCAACAGTTTCCACCTTCTCATCCAGGAGAGCAGCAACGCCGCATTCAATATATACCAGTACTTTAACGCCGAGAACTTTCTCAAGGTGTGTTTGACCGATAAAAGCTCGCGTTTGCGCAAATGGATGCATAAAATAAGGGCCAACGGCCAAGACAAGTATCGCACCGATGCCAAGGAGAGAGAAGCCATAAGGTCTGCGCGCAAGCTTTTTTTCTTTGATAGTATCATGGGTATATAAATAGAGTAGTAATGAGTGATGAAGTTATGCCAGGAATAGTTATATGGATGTAGTAGCAGTACATATAGTGATGATTTGGATAATCACTACGTAGTGAGTATGATCTGGATGACTACATATAGTGAGTGATAGATGTGCGAGTCACCACTTGGTGATGAATTGTTTTGGTGCAACTATCACCACATATGATGATTTGGACGCGCCAGTATCACCACAAATGATGATTTGTGTGCGACTTCACCACATATAATATACGATAAACTTGTGCGATAAACTTGGGCGACTTCACCACCCAACTAACAATTTGTTTTGTGCGTATCACCACCCAGTAAACAAACATTTTTGTGCGTACCACGAGAGTCTATGAATTCAATGTGAGGTTCTGGGAGTTCTGAGAGTTTTGAAAGGTCTCAGAGTTAAAAGTTGAGAGTTCTGTAATATATGTATTTGCATGTATTATAGGAATTACAAATAATAAAACAATCCGATATCAAATTATATTATTATCATGATATTTAGTAACCGAAAGAAGCTAATTGTTTAGCAACGTCAGATTCAGCAGTAGCAGCCTTGGCAGCTTCAACCTTCTTGGTCAAAGCCTTCTTCTTAGCGTAGTATTCAGCAGATTGTAACTTTCTCTTTTCTTCCAACTTGTCAACGATAGATTCGTATTTCCAACCGACAGCAGAAGACAACTTGCCAACAGTGGTGTACTTTCTACCTGGCTTCAATCTCAAGACTCTCAAGGCTTGAGGAACGACAACTCTCTTCTTCTTGTCGTATGGAGGTGGGATACCTTCGAAAACCTTGAGTCTTTCCAAAGCGGCTTGACCTCTGGCGGTCTTGTGAGGAATCATACCTCTGATGGCCTTGTATAAGATTCTAGATGGGGCTCTGAAGTGGAATGGACCCTTTGTCTTGTTGTATCTGGTAGACTTTCTCAAGTAGTCGTGGTACTTTAATTTGTTTCTGAAAAATTCACCAGAGATGTTAAGAGCTTCACATCTGACGACGGTGATCTTTTGACCATTAAGCAATTGCTTGGCAACAAGGGAAGCCAAACGACCTAATAAATGGCCCTTACCATCAATCACAATAACTGGTTCATAGGTAGACATGTTGATTCTTGTGTAGTCCGAAAAGAAAACTGAACCTAAACTGAAAAAATTTTTGGTAAAGCTATAGTGAGTCTGTGCGAGCCAACTAAAATTTTTCGGTGATGTCGCTGGGCGATGGCGGATGTACTGCGGCTGGGGTGTTTTGTCTGGTGAGGGCGAATGTCGCAGAGATGGCGTGCAGGAGCTCAAGGTGCGGTCACTCACGTTTGTCAGTCTATCCACGTGAGTAGGGCACCAGCCCTAAGCTGCAAAAAATAGAGTAACATCCTAGACATCCCTAGAGATAATATTACAAGTACCGATGTATCCACTCATATGGACATCTAGAAAGTATTGATCATTGACCAAAACACCTCAGACTGGACTGTCTGGATAATATGTGTCAATATATAGATCATTTGCAAAGTTTTGTGTATATGATATTCTATAGAATAAGAGTTATACAATTCTAATGATGAGGAGGGCCTAGTAATGATATATATTCATGAGATAAGTCAAAAACAAGCCAAGTGTGAATAGTCAGAGACCAAGGTCAAATCTTATCGACTGAATATTGAATGAATTTGAAAGTCTTTGAGAAGGACTTATAAAATAACTATAATCTAATTTGTACTATCAAACATTCCACCTAGTAGAGGTTTTGAGGATTCTAGGATTAGGTTCGAAGTCTCATTAGTTACTCTACAATTACTTATTGCTTCAGATCTTATTCATTTTCCTATAATTTTATTTCTCCCCTTTCAACTAACTTGTTGACAATGGAAAGAATGGCCTCGAACGAAGCCTGCGAAACATCGCTGTGGATACCACAGCCCCAGGTCTTGACCTTTTCGTTTTCGGTGTTCAAGTAGCTCAATTCCACGTAGGTGGCAGCTTTACTCTGCGAACCCTTACCGACCATGTGCTCAGAGTAATTGACCACTTCGAGCAAAGTACCGTACTTCTGAGACAAGGCATCGAGGAAAGACGAGATCGGACCGTTACCTTGACCCTTCAAGTTGACCTGGTCGCCGTTTTGGGACTCCAAAACCAAGAAAATCTCTCTGTCGTTGTCAGTAGACTCAGACAACTTCTTGTTCTTGGTGATTTCAAAGTCCTTGAGCTTCAAAGCTGGCGCCGAGAGGTATTCAGCCTTGAACAACTTGATGATCTCGTCGGTCTTTAATTCTCTGCCCAAAGAATCAGCTCTGGTCTGAACAATTGAGGAGAAAGCCACTTGCAATTGTCTAGGCAAGTCCAAGCCCAAGGATCTCAAAATGACCCAGGCAGCTCCACCTTTACCAGACTGAGAGTTGACTCTGATAACAGCTTCGTACGAACGGCCAATGTCCTGAGGATCCAAAGGCAAGTAGGGAATGGCCCATTTGTCGCTCTTTCTTTGCTCCATCTTGTTGAACCCCTTCTTGATCGCATCCTGATGTGATCCACTGAACGCAGAAACCACCAAGTCTCCTCCGTATGGTGCTCTAGGGTGGATGGGAATCTTGTTGCACCTTTCACTGATATCGATAATGCTCTCGATATCACTCAAATCGATGCCGGGAGAAACCCCGTGGGTATACATATTTAAAGCTACAGTTACCAAGTCTACATTACCGGTTCTTTCACCGTTACCAAACACACATCCTTCCACTCTATCAGCACCAGCAAGAACTCCCAACTCGGTGGCTGCAACCCCACACCCCCGGTCGTTGTGACAGTGCACAGACACGCACACTTTTTCACGCTCGCTGATATGGGTGCAAAAATACTCGATCTGGTCCGCGTACACGTTGGGACCAGCAACCTCTACGGTGGCAGGCAAGTTGAAAATGATGGGAGACTCGACCGTAGGCTCCCATGCGTTCTTGACGGCATCACAGATCTCCACCGCAAACTCGGTGGGCGTATCACTGAAGCACTCGGGGGAGAACTCAAACGTCCACTCGGTCTCCTGCATAGCAGCATCGTCTTTTGTCAAGGCGCGCACAAGCTTGGTGGTCTCTACGGCTTTGGCGATGGCATCTTCCTTGGACATACCAAACACTACGTCTCTAAAAACATCGGAGGTGGCCAAGTAGGTGTGGATGATGGCTTTCTTGGCCCCCTTGACACTTTCCACCGTTCTTCTGACAAGCGGTTCTCTGGACTGGGTCAAGACCTGGATGGCGACGTCGTCGGGGGCGTTTTCCACGGCGTAGCGGGTGAAATCAAAGTCGGTTTGCGACGCCGATGGGAACGCAACCTCGATTTCTTTGAACCCGATTTCCACCAACTTGTGGAAATATTCTTTTTTCTCTTCGATCGACATGGGGTCTGGAAGCGACTGGTTCCCGTCACGAAGATCGGTGGTCAACCAACGGGGAGCTTTGTCGATGGTTTTGTCGGGCCATGTCCTGTTGGGGAGCTTGATGCCTTTGAAGGCACTGTATTTTTTGGATGGGTCTCTAAGCATGTTTTTGTATTCCAACTTGACGGGAGGAATCCTACTGCCAGCCGCGCGGGCCGCCTTTTGCAAACAACCGAGAGTTTGCCTCATACTAAATCCAGTAGATGATGAAACTTTATCACTGAAAAATTGACTGAAAATGTATAACCTCTTTATACGTCAGCTGACACGATGCAGTTGAAGAAATAAATGATGTGACTAAAGAGGGGTAATATATACGATCGATGCGATATTTGACCTAAAAAACCCCACCACTACGGAGGATGGTTGCGCCAGTGAAAATTTGGGCCGGTACCGCTGCGGCGCCGGTACCGGACAGAACCACAGTGGTATCTGCAGGAAGAAGTATACAAGTTTTGAGCGATGAAAGGCCTACACGCTGCTACGCTACTACACGCTGTCTAAGACCAGGAGTAGCACACTCCTGGGGTGCCAACAAGTGACCATTCAATCACTCCATACTCTCTACTGCCTGGAGGCATTCCGGGCTGTGGTTTTTGTTTTTTCACGTTCACGTGACTTCGCCATGATTCCCCACCTCATCGCAGTCACGTGCGCATCTCATCTCTTCCTGAAAAATTCCCTTCAAAAAATCTCAATCCATTCCATTCTCCATTCTCTTTATCCACTTATACAATGGCCAAAGCATCTAAAGTCACCAAGGTTTCCAAGTCTACGGACAAAAAGGTAAAGGCCGACAAGAAGTCCAAGAAGGTTGAATCTTCATCCTCCGAAGAAGAAAAGAAGGTCGAAAGCTCCGACTCCGACTCGTCTGATTCTGAATCTGAATCCAGTTCTTCTTCATCCGATTCTGAATCTGAATCCAGCTCCTCCTCTTCATCCTCCTCTTCAGACTCCGACTCAGATTCTGAAAGCGAAGAAGAAAAGGAAGAAGAAAAGAAGGAAGTAAAGAAGGTAGTAAAGAAGGAAGAATCTTCCGATTCGGACTCTTCAGACTCTTCTTCAGACTCTGATTCCGACTCTTCATCTGATGAAGAAGAAAAGAAGGAAGAAAAGAAGGAAGAAAAGAAGGAAGAAAAGAAAGAATCTTCCTCTTCATCTTCATCCTCAGACTCTGATTCAGACTCTTCTTCATCTTCTTCATCCTCAGACTCAGATTCAGACTCTTCATCATCTTCTGACTCCGACTCCGACTCCGACTCTGAAGCCAAACCAAAGAGAAAAGCTGAAAATTCCGACTCTTCTGAGACCGCCGACGAGCCAATTGCCAAGAAGCAAAAGACCGACACTCCTCAAGAACCAGCCACTTTATTCGTGGGAAGATTATCGTGGAGTATCGATGACGAATGGTTAAAGAGAGAATTCGAACCTATTGGAGGGGTCATTTCCGCCAGAGTTATCATGGAAAAGGCTACTGGTAAATCCAGAGGTTACGGTTACGTTGACTTCGACAACAAGGCTTCTGCCGAAAAGGCGTTGGCTGAATACCAAGGTAAGGAAATCGATGGTAGACCGGTCAACTTGGACATGTCTACTGGTAAGCCACACGCCTCTAACCAAAACGACCGCGCCAAGCAATTTGGCGACACCCCTTCTGCTCCTTCCGACACCCTTTTCATCGGGAACTTGTCGTTCAACGTCGAGAGAGACACTTTGTTCAACACCTTTGGCGAATACGGTACGGTTGTGTCGTGCAGAATCCCAACCCACCCCGACACCCAGCAGCCTAAGGGGTTCGGATACGTGCAGTTTGCATCTGTGGACGAAGCCAAGGCCGCATTGGAGGCATTGAACGGTGAGTACATCGAGGGCCGTGCGTGCAGATTAGATTTCTCCACTCCTAGAGACCCAAGCACTTCTGGTAACAGAGGTGGCAGAGGTGGTTTCGGTGGAAACAGAGGTGGAAACAGAGGCGGCTTTGGCGGCCGTGGCGGTTTTGGTGGCCGTGAAAGAAGTTTCGATGCCCCAAGAACCGGAGCCAACAACGCCGAGTTCAAAGGTACCAAGAAGACCTTTGATTAATTAGAGATAAACTGCATCTTTTAAGGCATGTCTTGAGGCATAAGTCTATATCTTGTATATTATATAATTCATTGAAATAAACACTGACAAGCACACGAATAAACACTGACACACAAGTACACGAATAAACACTGACTGCAAAACAAAAATACACTACTGCGAAGTCAAAATGAGGCTGCAAATACAGAAACTGCGCGGGCTGGAATATACAGTGACCGCGAAGTAGAACAATATACACCGACTGCGCGGGCTAGGATATACACTTGCAGCGTGTGGTAGATATATTCTTGCGCGTTGTAGTTGTGTTCTGCGCGCGATACACATTTACCGCAGCAGGCACACACTCGTAAGCTAGTCAAGTCCATTCCAAGAAAGATGTCTGATAGAAAGGTTTCTACTCCAGTGCTAGTGGCTACTCTGTTCTATCAAAATTTTCTCGTGTATCTCACTTCTCTTATCTCGATCAGAAATACCATAACAAAAAGTAGTCACAATAAACCATCGCTCTTAACTGCTGGTTCTGCCAACACTTACCTCCAGTACTCGAAATGATCGCAGCACCAATGTTAAGTTCATGTCAACATCGTTAGTTCGTAATACGTTTATCGTAGTACTCGTACGTAACATCTAAAATAACCTCACCCTCTAACATAGCACTCTCTTAATGCTCACTGATAATTTCACTCATCAAGTCTCACAAACGGTTTTTTTCGCAGCCATATCTTCAAATGTCATACTCTATAGCATAGTAAAAAAATATTCTAGCCTCCAGCACTTAACATCGAGCACTATGGAAACTTGCACTCCCTCATTCTTCTCTGAATCAAGAAATATTGACGTTTTGTGACCATGTCGCAATCATCATATAATAACTTAAGACGATTAAATAGGATAGCAGCAAGGTACACAAACTTGTATAGGTATTGCAACTTTACAAACACTCATCGGTAGTAGCCAAGATAACCCAACACTCTTCACATAAATTTAAATACCTCTACACTCGATAACGTCATAGAATACATCCTTACACTCTTAACATCCAGCATTCTTTCATATATGCACCATTCATGCAACATCCCAGCACTAATATGGAAAATAGCCTAGCCCTCCGTGCCATCGAACACGTCTCAAGAAAAAGCTTTGCACTCTTGAACATCCTGAACATCCTGCACTCTTCATCAGCATCAACGTATTTCCAGACTAGTTTCTCATTGTAGTCAACAAATATTCCAAACTTCTTTACAACCTTCTATAGAACTACATGCGTTTGGTTAAGCCCACTTAAAGCAACTACCCATGCGAGTATTTGTAGTCAAAATATAACTCAAGGCATCTTTCACTCTTTGGCGGCATCTAGGGCCTATCAAAATGACAAGTCACGATCCCATTCAGACACATTAACCATTCAACCAAGTAGTAAAGTGTATATAATGGGCTATGAGATGAAAAAACGATATAGCTTAATTGCAGACTTTTCGCAGCCAAAAAATAAAAAATATCAAGAGCCAGAAGATCTTTGTAGGGGTTGAAGATCTAGCATTGATCCTCATATTTGTGATAGTTGTTCCATCGACATCAAAAGCAGGTGCTCATTGCCAGTCTATCTACATTACCAACCTAACTAAGAAAATAGTAAACCCATGCACCTTAACCAACGCACTCCCATCATCCAGCACTGCAGCACTCTATACCGTTCAGCACCCTCAAAAATCAACTAGTACGTCTAAATATCCTGAACATTCTAAATATCTCAAACATCTTGAACATTCTCACTCTCAACGTCTAATACTCCGCATCAAGCACCCTTTTATCTACTCTTTATCATGAACTGCGCGCTCGTAACAGAAGCACTACTGTGAAATTTGCAGCTATTTGAAACCATTATGACCAGATCGATAAAAGAGTAGGTAAGTCAATGTAATGGCACATCAATGAATCTGTAGAAAACATCCTTGCACTCTCTAACAACTACTCTAACATCTTCACTCTAACAAATCGAACTCATATTGAAGTACGTTTCAGAAAAAAAGCTTTGCATCTTAAACATCCACTCTTTAGCAGATATAAGTCAAATAAAATAGAAGGCCCTCTTTATCCTGGACTCATCAGTACTCAAAACCAAAGCACTCATTGATCTATAAGTTGAAACAACCTGCATCCATTTCAATAAAAATAACGATGCTCTCTTAGCATCCTGTGTTGAACCTAAGAGTCATGCACTCTAAACATCGGCACACGATTATCCAGCAGTCTTTGGAATTTGGGCTTAACTAGATTTGCAGCCAATTTGCAACTATCATACAAATTACATCAGAGGAGGAATATACATAAAGTAATAAAATATTCATATAGATTTAAAAAGCATTGAGAATAAGTATTCACCGAAAAATCTACACTCTTCATCATCCTGCACCCATAAAAGTAGCACTTTAATCTGGCAATATCAAGGAAAGAACTCGCTCTGGAACAATCTGATCATCCGCGCAGAAGAAACTCAGCACTCTAAAACCTAGCACTTAAAGCCTAGCAACCTAAAACCTAGCAATCTAAAACCTAGCACTTGAAGCCTAGCACTTAAAGCCTAGCACTTAAAGTCTAGCACTCTAATATACTTCGCCAAAACACCTCGCTGTAAAATACTGCGCACTCTAAAGCATTCGCACTCTACAACATCCAGCACTCCTTTACAGAAACAACCTAGCACTCTCCTAAACTTCTTGAGCATCTAAACATCTTGAACATCCTAAACATCTTGAATCTTGAACATCCTAAACAGCTTGAGCATCTAAACATCTCGAGCACCTAAAACCTAGCACTCTGAAATACCTCGCTAAAATACCTCGTTGTAAAATACTGCGCACTCTAAAGTATTCGCATTCTTCAACATCCAGCATCCTAAAACATCCAGCACTCTTTTAAAGAAACAGCCTAGCACTCCTAAACATCCTAAACATCCTGCACTCTACATCATCTAAACATCATGCACACACACCTCATCCTAGTGAATTTTCATACTCAACCGCTGTCTATCTATTCTATATAATTTATCTCAAATGTGTACTGAATTAGTAAGTGGTTAGTCTAATTTAGTTAGATGTTGTCTGTTTAGGCTAGTGGTCGCGCGCGGGGAGCGTGCGGGGAGATTAGGAACATCAGATAAAGGGAGCAGTGAGCAAATAAACTTTGCAATTGAAGGGTCTCTCAGGGCTTAGTTTATAGAGTTGTGGTTGCGTTGTAGTGACACTACCGCATGGAGCCAGTACATGCACCAGTCTGTTGTTCGCGGAATTCAGAGGAACCCTTCTGGGTCACTGTGCCTCGTTTTCTGCAATTTTCCACCCCAACTCTTTTCTGCCTGTGCTCGCTACGCACTTCCCGAGCCTTAGACTGGCTACGCCCTGGCGCACGGGCTGCACGGCGGTATTCTAGTGAAGCCTCAATGCAAAGGCAAAACTGCCGATGTGGGAGCCCCGAGCCATTGCGCCTACCCTAACTGAAACACACTAACAGAGTACACTAAAGCTCTAGAAATACAAAAGACTACATAAAAACATTAAATCACTCATAAAAATACATTAAAATCACTACATAAACACTTTACTAAAATATTACACACACTTCACTAAATTACTGTACACTAAAATCAGTGCACTAAAATCACACTAAAAATACAGTGTATTAAATTAAAGTATACTAAAAACTACACTGAAAACATGTCCCATTAGCACACATGTAGTACTCCACACCTAATACTTTTTACTCTTGAACTACATTCTTGTAGTACTCTACATCGCACTTTATACTACTCTACTTATATCTCTATCCTCTCCCTTTACTAATCCCTTAATCTGTCTATGCGTTAGCTCAATCTCCCTATCGCACCTTTTGTGTGACGGCGAGCTTACGAAAAATCCACGAGAACCAAGTAGAATACTATTTTATCACATAACAACTACATTGTCTACATCAACTATACTATTATATACCAACTACATTATCCATACCACCATACCACCATACCATCCGGTACAAAACACTCATAGCACTCATAGCACTCATAGCACTGATCAAGACTGCTCAGGATCAACAAGACAAAGCTAGCGAATTCACCGCCGTCAATACTTTTCTACTGCCTTTGGGGTATGCCATTATAATTCACCCAGTTCATAACAGAGAATGAGGCGGGCCGTTTCCAAAATCATCCCGTCTCATAAGACGGATAAGAATGGTAATGGAAACAACAATACTACATCCAATGCTAGCGGTAATGGCAATAGCTCCAATCAGACTAACTCGTCCAATGGCACCGGCACTGGGTTTGTTTCTAACCTAAAAATGGACTTCACCTCCGTCCAGGACTTTTTTATCCAGCTAGACAACCCCCACAAGCCGTGGCTCCCCGGGGACGAGGTTTCGGGCCAAATCATCCTCGTCTCCAAAAAGAACCTCGCCAATATTGTGGTGACTCTTTCGCTCCTTGGGTTTGTCAAGATCAACGCTTCCAGCCACTCCAAACTCCGCCCGCTAAAACACACTTTGTTCAACCACACCATCAAGATCTACGGCGACCTGTCTTCGGGCTCTTCGCCGCAGTCGGACGACTTCACCAACGGGCTTTTCAAGGGAGAACACCGGTTTCCGTTCATCGTCAAGCTTCCCAACAAACGTGTCTTCACCAGCATTGATTTCGGAAAGGGTTCCATAAACTACACCTTGAGAGCCAGTATAGGCAACTCTTCGTCATACACTTGCACGCCTGTTCCTAGCAATCCCATCTCAAGTCCCTCGGCATCGTCTTCTTCTTCAGAACACCCCACTCCGCCTGGAAACCATCTTTTCTCCAAGATTAAGAACCCCAAGGTGCTCCACAACCCCTTCTATTCTGCTGAAAAGACCATCAATTTGGTGTCTCCTATAGATGTGACCAGCCTTCCGGCGCCAAAACCAAAGAGACTCATCATTCGGGATCCAAGGAACCATGGCGGAAAGAGATTGTCAAGAACCCAATCAAGCACATCTACTATCAATACAATCAACACCTTTCAAACCTTTTCGTCCAACAATAGTGAAGACACCCTGAGTACACTGCCCAATACCAACAACAACAGTACCCTGAATACAAATAACCCGCCCAACTCCAATATCTCCTCCAGCACTTCCATTCGCGCTCAACCGACTACTTCTGAATCGATCAAAGTGGCCCTAGAAATACCCCAAAGAGGATACCTTCGAGGAGAACTCATCCCCCTAAAAATCAGCATCAACCACCTCAAAAAAGTCCAGGACTTGAACGGAATCATCGTCACCTTTGTGCGGGTTTGCAGGCTCGACAACGGTCCCGACGGGCTCTTTGAGTCGTTCCGCAAAGACCTCCAGCAGCTGGTGATTCCGTTATATGTCGACCCCGTAACTTTCCAGGCCGATATCACCAGCAGCGTGCGAGTTCCGGCAGACGCTTTTCCCACCATTGTGGGCTGTCCGCTCGTATCTTTCCAGTACTTTGTCGAAGTGCTTATCAATTTGCTGGGAAAGTCGTTTGCACTAGAAAACGAGGAGCTCCATGCTACGCATCTCAAACCCCTCTCTTCTTTTGACGAAGATGCTTCGGAAGGAAACAATGAGCCTTTTAACTTTAACTTTTCCTATAAATCTACTGCTTTATCCAGTCTTCATCATCAGAAAGACAGATTGGGGTATATTAATACCGATAAGTTCAAGCGGCTGAAGAAGTTTTTGCAGTTGACCACTGAAGTAATTATCGGGACCCATAGAAGCAACAAACCAGACCCAACTGCCCAAAACATTCAAAGTAACCAGAACATCCAAAATAGCCAAATACCACTAAACTCAACCAATACTTCAAGTAATATGTCTAACAACATACCGCCAGATCCGCCAGCTTTATCTCCTACTGATCTACCGACTAACCCACCTATTCCAGTGAATTCAGTTGGTTCTCTTCCAGTAAATTTGGTTGGTGCTGCTCCAGCAAATTCGGTAGGTCGGTTCGGGGCTATACCCGAAACCCCTCCGAATCTCCACACTCCGCCATACGTGGCCGAAACCGCCTCCAACTCGCCCGCCTCCAACTTCAACAGCATACCTATATATGAAGAAATCGGCATGACGCTTGAAACGTCGGAGAAAGATAGGATGAGGCTTCATGAGAGCAGTTTGTTGCCGTCTGCGCCGCCTGAAATCGACGACGAAGACGATGTGGTGAGCCCGGTGAATGATAACATGCTAGATCCAGAAAACACCACTCCACTGGCAAACCCTTCACAGGAAAACACTAACAATTCTGGCCCACTGGAAAGCACTAATGGCCCACTGGAGAACACCAACAGTTCCGGTGTGGAAAATACTGACAACTCTGATGTAAGAGTTTCTCGCACTGGTGATTCTAACAATTCCGGTGTTTCTGGTATTGGTAATTCCAATTCCAGTGCTTCTGGTGTAGAAGCGCTAGCTTCTACACACCCTTCGCTGTCTACGGAGTTTCAGTTCTTCACCTTCCAAAGCCCTCTCAACACTATCTCAGAATCAAATCCCCCCGACAACTCCGACGACGATCTCTACCATCTTCCCACCAACGACGACCAGTATAGCGTAGACTTTGTGCCGCAGTACGAGCTGGCCAAAGACGACCGCCTTTTGGTCCAGCTGATTGGTACAGGTACCAACGAACAGCAATAGTATAAACAAACCGAACAGTCTAAGAAGAACCAAACACAGTCCACAACAGTAAAGAAACAAAAGAAGAACAATCAGACAATAGACTACAAAAGTCAAGCCAATAGACTTATAAACTCAATAGTCAAAGTCAAAAAAGAGTAACTAAATAGACATTCGTTAGTGATAAAAGAATACCTCGTGAATAACATCACAATGCTAGTGATGGAAAGGGACTCATATGGCGTGGAATACTAGTCAGTATCCCGTATTTACCTTAATAATTTGCTTTAAATGTCTATTTAGAGGTAGTTCAATTAGGCATAGAGAAGGTAATATGGGCTGGACATTATTGGTCTTGGACGTCTACGGTATAGTCATATAAAGGTTTATGTACAATTGACATGTAACAATCATTAAAACTGTCAATTTATGAGATAATAGTGGCATGAAGTCAATTAATACTAACAGAATGAATGACATGGTTAGAGTTTATAAACAAAATATAAAAACTTCAAAAATTAAAGAGATTTATGACAAATATTTAATATTTAAAGATAATAAGATTGAATTTAATAGTAAATATAAAAGATCTGAATATAAAAAAGCTATGAAAGATATTAAAATTAAAAATGATGTTGATTACTCTCATTATAAAATAATAGACAGGGTATGGTCATGGTCCCTTTTATATTACAAGAATCTATATAGAATTATTTAGACTATAATAATTAAAGGAATCATCAAATAATTAATAATTAATTATTGAATAAATTTTAATCCAGAAGAACATAGAACAATTTATTCCTGAATATTATTTTATAACTGATAAGTTAGCCTCCAACTGACAAAGGCAAGTATACTGTTCTTGATACTTTCACCTCTCTTGCTTATATTGTTGGTCGTACAAATGTGCCCACGCTAAAAGAACGAGTGTAATCAACAATATCACCTAAATAATAATCTTCAGCATATAAACTCAGCTACCATATTAAATCTTGTTAAACTCTACTTCTAATTGATACCCACCAAGACAACCTATAGTTATAGAACAATACTTTTGATAGCAGTATCTGTGGCTTATTGTCTTTAATCTATGATTATTTATTTTCTACATAAATAATCCTCACTTCTCATATTATGCTATCGGTCCTACAAATGATAAAAACCTTGATAATAAAAGACAACATGTAAGCTATACCATTAATTTACCTTAGTACTACTTCAAAAGCTTTCTAAACTAGTTGTCTCAATGATCATTGTTTCGATACTGTTAATCGAACTGGTTTAGCTAAGCTACTCCAATTTCTAGCTAGAAGAGAAATGAAGCTTGCTTATATTCACTTAGGAAAAATGAGTGAGTTGTGAAAGATTGCACACCGAGTTGAGTCAGAAATTATATCCGATGTCCTATTAATTAAAATAGTTTGTATAAGTTCACCAAATGGACTAACTAATTGATTTTGTCTTTGTATGTAATTGAAATTGCATAAGAATGGGCAGCATTCCCAATATCTCTGGTCCTTTCAACATATTAATTTAATCAACTAGTCCTTTCCTTCTTATTATATTGTTGGTCGAATCATCCTCTAGGTCAACATATCAGTCACAAACAATATACTCAAATAGTTCTATTTAATTTAGTATCTTATTTGTCATAATTAATTATACTCTTGGTTCAACTCAATACTTTCCTTGCGTATATTCCTTCCTAAATATGATACCCTCCATAGCATCAAATAAGATAATTCAGTAATAATTCACATAATGAGTATAATTGATAATAATAATTATATTTTACATAATGAGTATAATCGATGATAGAAATTATATTACTTTATATATAAGTACAATCAGAAATTATCGACTCGATTCCATTGGATTTAAACAAACTAGATAGAGATTCTACTTATGCTACTTCTTTTTTATAAAAGGGCTTGGTGGATATCTCGTAATTCCTGCTGGATCTCATTATTCTTAACCTTCAACTCATCATACTTGGCTTCCAACTGCTCTATTTCTTTACTAAGCTGGGCGACGCGCTCCAGATGTTTCGTTATCAGCTCAATATTCTTGTTCAATTGCTCTGCAGATTGGTTATAGTTCGTGGTATGCTTGTTCAATCTGCTAGTCAAGAACTCGTTCTGGCTAGTTAAAGCCTTGAGCGCATATTCTTTTTCGGTCAATTCGTCCTGCTTGGCGGTGAAAATCGCCTTAAGCTCGTAATATGCGGCTTTCTGGTCCTCGACCACGTTCTTGAGCTCGTTGACTTTCTCGGTTACCCTATTCATATTCGATTAGCAAGTTTGGTGCCAGCAGCGTAGTCAAGTAGATACAAGTAGTGATGAAGGTCGGAATGTGACCGGGTCTGGACGTCAATCCAACCGGATATCGTCGGCATCTGACTGTCATACCATCCCGGCTCTCATAACCAGTGCAGACCACCTTTCAGTACCATCTACCAAACTCTGTGAACTTGTGGTACCCTACTATGCCTTATGGTGCATCAGGTGGCGTTAAGAGACGTTGAATGCTGGAATATTGCTTGCAACCTGTGTCGCTCCTTAGCTAGCACTCTACATTCTTGTCCATCGTCTATTAAAGCCGGAGAATGCGGCACAATGCAGGCGTAGTCAGCACATTCCATATCGTCTACACTTGTCGTCAATTACAGTGGCCATTGTCGGTGTTTAGTAATTGACAAGTATCTTTTGTAGCCTAAGTATGGAACTGTCTTCGATGCCCTCCTATGCCCTTAGGAACGTCTTTGGTACCCAAAGGAAACTGCTAGGTGCTAGGATGTTGGATTTTGCAGCCATACTAGAAATCACATTAGACTGAACATAACTACTCTAGTTGCATATCCCAATTAATGGGCCACAGAAAGCTATTTTCTATAAAGATATCGGATAACAACGAAGAGAAGTGCCAGGTCAAATTATATGCCTCCAACTCTCTTTTTAATACTATTCTATTGTACGATTCTCTGTTTCTAACACTATTCTACTGAAAGACTCTACCAATATCGATGGTTGGAATGTAGAGAGCAGGCTTTTGGCCCAATTTCTTTATTGTAGATTTGAAGATTTGCTTCAGTTTCATTCCTTTTACGCAGCTCGTAGCATGAGAGTATAATTTGGCATAAGGACTTAGCCTGAAAATATCATAGCTAGCTGAAAATTTACTTATCGGTGACTGTGGCCTATTTGTTGAATTAAATTTATTCTATTTAGGCTAGATAAAGTTTGATTAATATTTATTATAGTACATTCATTACCGATTGGTCTTGCCATTACTAGTCTTGATTAGTGTAGACCTAGTCATTTTTCAATACCATTGTCATTAAATGCAACTCAAGTGTACTGTAACGGCTTTACTAGCATAAAAATAGCCGTGCTTTTCTGCTGTATACATAGTCATACTGCTCTCCTCTAAGGGAATGTCAATTATTCTACAATATTCTTTTGATCGTCAATTATTCAGTAGTTTTCGCTGGTACATATATTAACTTTTATCATAGTTCATGAAGTAGTCATCGGGATTCGTTAATGAGCTGGGCCAATGCTCCGAGAGCTTACCGGATCGCTTGTCAAAAGGTTCCTGTATCGCTTTTACACTCAAGCTATTGGTGTTGGCACTCAATTATTACCCTTGAAGTAGAGCTGCTTCTGTAAACTGGTCACGGTATCCTTCAACTGGTCTCTTTCTTGCGACAATATGTACAAGTTGGCTTCCAAGTCCTGGATCTTCATGTTGAAATGGGCATTGTTGATGGCGCTGCTTTCGTCCAAATCCGCCTCGTGCTCGTCTTCCTCCGGAATGGCGTTTGAATTGAGAGGTTGGCCCTGTTGCAAAGGAAGTGGCTGCTTGGAGCTGTGTCTTTTGGCGGCTTTCACGTACAAGTTAAGCTCATTATTTTCCTTGGTCAATTTTTCCACCAACAACTTTTGGTTTCTGATTTCTTCTTCGTTCAACTTCAAGGCTTTACTGGTGGTGTTGACCGACTGGATGGCATCGCGGTAGTTTTCTTCAAACATACGCAAACTATTCAATTTTTCAGCCAATTCTTCTCTGACTCTGCCAATCTCCTCTTGAGCCTTTTCTTCGTTCTGTTTACTTACTCTTAAAAGATCGTTGATTTGGCCTTGTAATTTTCCAACAAAAGCATTGTTGGCATTACCGGTTTCTTCGTCACCTACTTCTCTCGAAGAATCCGTGGCCTTGACGTTCCAGGCAGAAACCAAGTTCTCCAAGTGTGAAGAGATGTCTCTCTTAGATCTTCTGGTGGCTCCGCTCATGATCGACCGGGTTCCTTGGGCATCTTCTACTTCGATTTCCTCGTCGTCCGATACAGGGTCGTCGTAGTAAATGGTTTTGTACTGGTCAAACTCCATCTGCAAATTATCGTGCTTGGCCTTCCATTCGTTGATTTCCTTGTGCAAAACCAACTCGTCTTTGACTTGCTGCGACAATTTATGGATCTTTTCTTCCTGGACCTGGATGATCTTCTGGAACTTGGCCAAGCCACCGATTTGGTTGTTCATGAAAGGCTCGAATCTTTGCTGCTTTTCGGTCAACCTCAAGTTTTCTTGCTCCAAGTACAATAACTTGTTGGTGAGATCTAGTCTATCCAACTTGTACTTGGACAATTCCGAAATATTACCCGAGCTCTCGGTATTTTCTACATCCAACAAGGACGGATCAATGGTGGATTTCAATTCCTGGATCAACAAGTCTTTTTCTTGCAATCTCTTTTCGTAGTTTTCGGTATCGTGCTGGTGGGATTGAACCAAGGCGGCATTATCCTGCTCCAAATTGTTGATTCTTTCGGTGGCATTTTGCATTTGAAGCTTGGTAGAAGCCTTTAGTTCGTCGAGTTCGTTGGTCAATTCAGAAATGATCTTCTTGACATCTTCAGAAACCCCATTGGACTTGCCATTACTCGTTTCTTCAACAGGTTCAACGTCTATTTCTCTTGGTACCGATACCTCTCTTGGTACCGAAACCTCTCTTGGTACCGAAACCTCTCTTGAGACCGCACCAATAGTTTCTTCTGGAGATGGGACTTTTCTGGTAGGCCCTTCGCGGTACGGATTGAGAGGGGGAATCTCGTCAGTTACATCTACATCACGCTTTTCCCCATTGAGTTTCTTCACTCTCTCCGGGGAAGCATCAGGGGTTCTGAAATCTTCGGGGCCGGCCGAAAAACTGCGGGCATGGCGCTCGTACGATTGTCTCAAGGCCGAGGAAGGCCCGTCTGGTCTGGAAGGATCAGGAGAGGTGGCTACCGGGGCCGCCGAGGCGGCCATTTTCTTGGGCGTGGCCTGCTGGCTCACTTTCTCAGGCACCTTATCGCTGACAAAGTGGTCCAAAAGGTCTAGGTCCAACTCGTAGATCATGGTGCCAAACTCCTCGCCGTTAAACTCCTCGTAGGTGTCGAAGTTGGCCGGATCGTCTACAATATAGTCGTTTTTGTCGCCGCCCATGATCACCAACTTGTGGTATTTGGGCAAGTAGGTCATGGAGTGGCCGCATCTAGGGCCAGGGCCCAAGGCGTTGGCCGCATCGGCCGGATCTTCGGGCAACTTGGACCATACAAACGTGCGCAAGTCCAAAACGTACAACGAGTTGTAGATGATGCCGCTAAAGTCGTTCCCGCCGTACACATACAATTTGTCGTTGACAATCACCGCGGAGTGCTCGTTAACAGGCAATGGCACCGCGCCCAGGGTGGGGATTTGGGACCATTTGTTGACCAAGGCATCGAAACTCCACAAATCGTTGCTGACCTTTTCGTTATTGTACACACCGCCAAAAATGTAGATCTTGTTCTTGTAGATCGACATGGAGTGGTTGGTCAAGGGTGGCGGCTTGAAGTTGTTGAGCGGCTCCACAAGCTCCCAGCGGGCCTTGGGGGACTTGAAGGTGTTCAACTCAAAGTAGTACAAATCGCTGAACACATCGTTTTCCAACTGACCCCCGAACAAGTAGAGCCTGGACGAGGTGTTGTTGAGCGAGACCACGCCTATGGTGTGGCCGTACCTTCCGTTGGGCTTGTTCAAGATGTGGCTCGGAATGGTGTACTTGGAGTTGTTGATGTTGAATAAATAGAAGTTGTTGTCGGGGAACCCGTTGAAGTCGGTGTCAACGGTATCACCGCCATAGACAATGAAGGCGTTCCCGCACAATACGGCGGAGTGGCCCACTCTTGCCGGGGGATGGTTCAAGTTGGCTACATCCACCGCTTTGCTGGTGAACCCCACGACGTCGCCGTGGGTTTCGTCCGGAACGATCTTCCATGTGTCGCCAAACACAGACCCTTCCTTGAGCCCTCCCATGAGGAAAATCTCGTTCTTTTCGCTGCTGATGGACGCGGCAGCATGTCTATACCGCGGGAAGGGTGAGTTGAACAACTTGAAGCGCTTCCAAGGGGTGGTTGCGTTGATGTTCTTGACCCTTATTTCCGGTACAGACTGATGTGATATGGACGAGACGTCTGCTGGGATCTGCGAGTGTATCAGTGGAGCAGGCTGGCCGTGCGCTGCGGTCGAGTACACCCCCGCACTGTCTTTAATGGAGTCTCCTCTCTTGATGGGCATGGCGTCGATCAGTCCTTTGGTGTTGTCTCCACTGGTGATAGATTCGGTTTCGGGGCCGGGGTCTTTCTTCTTCTTGCCAAACTTAAAGCGTGCCATACGAATTGATTATGTTGATGTAAAGAGTAGTATCTACTTCCTTACTCTACTCTTTGCTTGAGTTGTCTGATTCCCCTGATTTGCGAGTAGTCAATGTCGTGATGTCGCGGGTGAAGTAGACGTGGAATGTCGCGGTGAAGTATTAGTGTAGTTCTAGTGAGATTTTATTCTAGTGTGATTCTGGTGAGTTCTAGTATTACTTTCTAGCCTCCAGTGTAGGGAACGTGTAGAAGAGTTTTGGGTATCGGTGTGTATGCACTTTCTGCCGCTGTGGGGCGTGGGCTCTTTATAAACTTTCCGGCGAGCGCTCGTATGGAGAACATAAAATGTGTTGCAACTTTTTCAACGCACACTTCCTAATTAGGAAATTACAGTCCTTTCTCTAATTGCTGGAACGGGAAGACAAAAGACAAACAGAAAATGGTCGACAAAAGGGAGAGATTGCAACGGTTGACAACCCTGCTGTGCCCCGCTTTGCAAAGGGCTAGGAACTTGAGTAACTCTTGGTATCGATTGACATATCTATTGATATCTATTGATATCTATTGGCATATCTATACTGTTTGGTGCTGTCGGGGCTCCAGTGACTTTCTGTGTCGCAAAGCCTGCGAAGCCTCTAGTGGCCCCACACCGCCCGCAGAGTGCGGTGACAATAAGGTTCTGTTCACGTGACCCGACCTTCCCTGTTAGGAAGGTGTCCAGCGAAGTGGGGAGAATACGGTCCTTCTGCAAATCTTCCTAACCCCTCTATGTACACATTGGGCGACGTGCGTCTTCTGCTTCTGGCAATACGATGCATCAATGGTCCCATGAGCTGCAGAGCTGTTATCGCGAAAAGGCAAAATATTGCAATGTCTGCTCAATTGGGCCATTACAATTGAATCAGAAAGATCTTTGGGGCTTGTTGAAGTGATGATCATAAGCCGCCATCACCATTGTGATTAAAAATGATTAGCATAGTAAGTATAGTCTTACTACACTACTCACTACTCTCACTACACTACTCTCACTACACTGCTCTCACTACTCACTACCTTCATTACGCATTACTCTCACTACCCTTTTTCACTAGTGTTTTCTCACTATTCTACTCACACTACTTTTTTCTCACTACGCTACTTTCACTAATCTAATCTCACTACTGTCACTGGTCTTTTCCCACTACTTTTTTCTCGCTACTCTCTTCTCACTACTCACCTTCGCTACATTACTATCACTACTCACATCCTAGCACTCATATAGAAACAAGCTTTGCACTCTTGAACATCCTGAACATCCTGAACAACCGGCACTCTTTAACATCCAGCACTCTGCACTCTGCACTCTCACTTTGCACTCTAACTTTCGCACTCTATCCAAAAAGTTCACCTCTCTTAGTATCTACTATTGGCGCAAGCCTCAGGTATATTCCACATCATCTACATACCCAATTCTCGGGTATCTTACTATACTCTATTCTCTATCCAATGATACCACTCACTATACCATTCTCAAAAATTAAAAACCCGAATACACCCTCCTCTCTACATTACTCTACATTACACTCTATCAGTTTCATCTGAAATCAGAACTTTAATTTATACAGATAAATTATTATAATTTAAATTAATTAAATCATTTTTTCTATTTATTCATGAATAAATGAATAGATTTTAACGAAATTCGCAGCAAATTTTCAACTTTCATACAAGATAAGGTGGTAACGCAATATTCATATATATATCAATCTACAAGCACTCATAAAGTTTCTGCCAGAGAGTCATAATCAATCACTTCTAACATCCTAACACTCATATTATCTCACTCTTAAAAAGCCCAGCACAAACATCCTCTCCTGCACTAAAACATCCTAGCACACTAAAAATAAAGAAAAACAGAGCACTCAACATCTAACACTACAAGAAAACATAGCACTCAACATCTAACACTACAAGAAAACATAGCACTCACATCTAACACTAAACATCAGCACTAAAAGAGCACTCTTTATGATTATGAACATCCTAATACTCTAGCACTCTTGATCAGCTTCTCTCCTCTAACGCTACTTCGCACTTGCTCTCGCCATTACTTCGACTCCCACTATTTTACACTCTCGCGCTCTCGCTAACTTCCTGTTTTCAGCTCAGTAGATAGTGCCAAATTACCTTGCTCAGAACACATTCGGCTAGAAACAATTTGATTATAATGCCACCTCTATTAGGTACACCTATAATCAGATTGAGCCTTAGTGTCCTTGTATCAGCCATAATCTTCTCTTCATCGCTAAATCTCTTTTTCGCTCTCACAATTACCCTCGCATTCCCACTATAGCTCCGCTATCTTTCGCGGTTGTATTTCATTTTCTCGCTATTCTCACTATCTTCCACACCTGCATTCTCTAATTTCTCGCTATTCTCACTATCTTTCGCACCTATATTCTCTAATTTCTCGCTATTTTTTGTTTCTCACTATTCTATTTCCACTATTCTATTTCCACTAATTGATCTTCCACTATCGATCTTCAACATAGTCTTCCTATTCTTGTCATGTCCTTCGACATACGATCCATATTCACCGCGCCAGATACCCTAGAAGAGCTCCCCGCCATCCTAGAACACACCCACCGCTACAAAACCCAGCTCAACGCCTCCATTGCCGCCGATGTCGCAAAGTACAACAACAGCTATACAGATGTACGCCCAGACACCCACACCCTCGTCAGCTCCATCCACACCATCAAATCGCACTCGCAGGCCACCCAAGAGTCCATTGCGGCCATGACCTCTTCCATACAACAACTAGATTCGTACAAAAAGAACTTGGTGTTAACCATGACGGTGGTGAAACGGCTCCAGATGCTCATCAACGCCAACAACACCTTGGTCAGCATCATTCTGACCCACAAATACCACGATATCTTGCAGCTCCTAGGCGTCATCAAGCAATTGCTTGAATATTTCAAGCCGTACCGGTCAATTGACCAGATAAATGCCATCCACTTGCTGATCACCACCACCCAGAACAAGTTGGTGGATGACATTTTTACCGACTTCGAGGAGGTAAACACCGCAGATAGCTCCGACACTAGCCTGTTAGCATACGGCTGTGAGATCTTGTACCTAATTGACCCTAAGTACAAGGATAAGCTCTTGAACGTCTTTTATAACCACCGCCTCAAAGAAATCAAGACTATCTTCAACATTTCGGAGGAAGCAGGGTCGTTAGAGAACTTATCGAGGCGCTTCATTTACTTCAACAACACTCTCAATACTGTCCAGTCCAAGTACGCCAAATACTTCCCCGCCGACTGGAACATCGTGCTCGAATTGGCCAAGATATTCTGTAAGATCACCAGCCAGGATATCATGGACTTGATGCGGCGGAAAGACGTGGATTCGAAGAGCCTAATGGACAACTTGGTTGTTTCTCTTGAGTTTGAAAAGTCCTTGAATGAGCGGTTCAAAACCGATACTTTTAACCAAATCATCTCCAAAGCGTTTGAGCCGTATCTCTTGGTGTATATTAAGGAGCAGGAACGTTATTTGGCATCCAAGATGATAGAGTTTCTTGGCGCTCCCCAGCTTCCGGAAGAGCTCAATGATAAAGACACCGCCGAGTTTCTTGCGAAGCTTAAGGTCAACAATGTTCCCAATATTGCCAATTCCTCTATTGAACTATTCAGGTGTCTTAACAAAATCGTAGCGCAGCTTGTTCGGATCACCAACGGCGAGGTTCTATTGGACTTGGCGGGCTTATTTAATAACGTATTGGCCGAATACCACAACCGTATTCTTTTACTGATCTTGCCTAAAAATGACGACGATCTCGCTGGAAACGGTACAGATGCAGCCAAGTATTTGACGATGTTGCTCAATACTGGAGACTACGTTCTTAACAACATTAGCGAGCTTCATGACTCGATGGCTGCAAACATCGTTCCAAGACTTCGCTCAAAAGTATCTTTCGACAATACCAAGGATATCTACTATCGTCTCATAAATAAAGCTGTGTCGAACTTGCTTATCAAAATCTCTTTGGATCTAAAGGTCAGCTGGCGACAGTTTGAAAATGCAAACTGGCGCAATAATGATGATTCCACCACTTCTGTTTCTCCATATATGGACGAAATGAAACGCATTGTGGTGCAAAACTTGCGTATCATTTCGCCACTAATTATCAGAGACAGCTACGTGCGTAATTTCGACAATAAGTTGGTGGAAATGTTGGTCAACTTGTTGGCGAACCACCTCCGGTTTGCCAAACCATTGACCTTAACAAACGTCGACCAATTGAGCCGAGATGTAGAATCGCTCAAGACTTTGGCCCTCGACTTCCCCCTATTTTCCGATCCCAATTATGACCCGGATTCTCTGGAAAAAAAGGTATCCAAATCATACCACAGTGTTGTAACTCGCGAGTTCAGTAGTCTCGAGGCTATTCTCAAAGTGGTGGCCACTCCGCCACTTCCTGTGGACGATTTCATCGAGAGTTACTTCCAGAATATCGGCGACAAGTCTGTTAGTAACTTGGCCAAGATGTTGGCATTAAAAGGCATAGACAACCAGTCCAAGTATATAGAGACATTCAGGCTCCAGCTCCGTGTAGATAACTCCCTGTTGATCGAGCAGAGCACATTGCTTTCGAACATGGAAGGCGAAGAAGAGGAAAAGGTGCAAGCCCCCCAACCACAAAATGCTCCCACCAATGGAATCAAGTCACCTCGGTTGTTACCTGGACCCATCAACAACTTTGAAAAGAACCTTCGAGACTTTGCTTTGAACGGCGAGAACCATGTTATCAAGTTGAACGAAAACTTCAGGAACTTTGGCAAGTTTTTCCGAAAAGACCAGGATTGAAGAGGCACTCCTTGAACATCTTGAGCTCTTTAATTTGCAAGTTTACTATCTATACTCATTGAGGCTTTACTAAAGAATACTCATTGAGGCTTTACTAAAGCAGTGCTTTCTGGAAAGTGCATGTCTAATATAATTCAATACAAATAAACAGGAAGTTCCTGAATCAATAGATTTACTTGGACTATTCCAATTTGTACCGATATCTATGGAAAAATAAATCCTTGAAATTTAATTCAATTTCTGGTCTGGCTGTATCAGATTTGATTTCTTTCTACGAGGAGCTTTCATGTATTAAATAAATAATTTTAGATGAGAAGGCTCCTATTCATCTGAAAGTAAGTTTATATCAGACGAGATGAGAAGTGCAACTTGGGTGTAGTCATACCTAGCTACACATTTATTTTTGCCTGTTTCGCCAAATTTTCAAGAGTATGACACATACTAATATATTGGTTTCGAGGAGTATTCATTTCCATATATCTGTTTAATTTCATTTTTATATTTCCATTTGATATTAACTTTATTCTCTATTCAATATTATTTCATCTCCTATTTGATATTATTTCATATGTCTATCGAATAATTATTTCATACTCCTTAATTAATATTAGTTCATATTCCTACTTATATTCATTTTATATTCCTATTTAATATTCATTGCAATTCAAATATTCATTTTATATTCCTATTTATTAATCATTTCATATTCCTAATTAATATTAAAGTTATATTCCTACTTAATGAATATTTGAAAATCCATTTATTCAAATATTTTTTTTTTCACCTTCATTATTCGTATACTCAATTCCATATTCCTATTGAATATTCACTTCATATTCTCTATTAGATTACTTCATATTCACTTCCATATTCCTATTCAGAACTCATTTTCATGTTCCCTATCTAATATTATTTCATAATCCTATTAAATAATCATTTCTAATTCCTATTAAATAATCATTCCATATAACCATTGAATGAACACGAAAGAATAAGCTTAACCCAGAAGTACATAAGGATCGTGTTCGCTCACTCACTCTATCGATTTCCACAATAAAATCTCAGGAAAACTTCTCAGGCGATGTAAAAAGAGTTCATTATTATATTTCCAACTCTACTCATCTACCTAAGCAGGCTTCAGCTAACTTATTAATTACAGCTCGTCTAATTTCAAACGTGTTTTTCGACATAATCCAGGTCTACTTCTTAGTGAATAGCTACTAGAGAGCACGGTGCGTATATATCACTATTGTAGCATCTATGTCAATTTCCATGTTGCTTTGGCGAAATTAATTTTTTGCAGTCTATTTTTCAGCAAAAACTGCGACTGACAGAAAAAGTACAAAACAAAAAGAAAAGAACAAGAAGCGAACAAGAACAAGAGTATGCCTAGAATAGTGAAGATTTGCGGTTTGAAGAGCACAGAAGCGGCACAGAAGGCCATAGATTCCGGCGCAGACTTGCTAGGGTTCATTCTCGTGCCGGGAAGAGCCCGCACTATTGATAGCGAGGTGGCCAGCCACATTAGTCAGACAGCGAAAGACACCCGAAAAGCGCGCGGGAGAAACATCCAAACTGCACATCAACTTATGGCCGCTCTAAGCAGCCACCAATCCACCAGTCCAGCACAATACTACGAGAAGTTGGTGCTGCTCGTGGTGGAAAACGGCCCTTTCGCAGTGGGAGTATTCCGCAATCAGCCGATAGACGAGGTTTTTGAAACCGCCCAAAAGTTGCACCTCGACTTCATTCAGCTCCACGGCAGTGAAGACAAACTACAGTATGTACAAAAAGACCATCAGTTTGGTATTATAGCTAGGTATGTAGTCCCCAGCGACAATTCTTTGTTGGAAGAGCATGTCAAATATGTTGCGCGCGAAAACAAGCTTTTGGTTCCGTTGCTCGATTCCGAGGCTGGCGGAGAAGGCAAGACTATAGATTGGGACTGTGTGGGTAAAATGGGCTTCGGGCGGTTTATGTTGGCCGGAGGACTCAATCCTGACAATCTTAGTGAAGCTGGTAAGGTTGGGAATGTGGTGGGATTTGATGTGAGTGGTGGAGTGGAGAGCAACGGACATAAAGACTTGGACAAGATCGAGAAGTTTGTGAGAATTGGAAGACAAATAGACTAAGGAGGAAGTAGAAGAGAAGTAGAAGAGAAGTAGAAGAGAAGTAGAAGAGAAGTAGAAGTAGAAGAGAAGTACAAGAGAAGTACAAGAGAAGTAGAAGAGAAGTACAAGAGAAGTAGAAGTGAAGTAGAAGTGAAGTAGAAGTGAAGTAGAATGGAAAGAAGAATGGAAAGAAGAAGAATGGAAAGAAGGATAGAATAGTAGTACATATGGAAGTAACAATAGAATTCAACAGGTTCATGGAAAGTATTTGTATAGGAAGGTTGGAGGGAAAGAAATGTAGATAATTATAGTGGTTTGGAAGAGGAGAAATAGAGTAGGAGGAGACTTAATTCTATAAAATATTGGAGTTTCGAGTACTCAAAATCCAGCAATTCAAATGAAGCCCACCACTCTAATATCACGCACTTTAATATAAACACCACAAGCACTTTCTGATAGAACTAGCACTGTAAAATTTTTCTTTCGAAAATGAACATGTAGTCTTTACCACTTCTTGAACATGAATGAAGGCTTCTGACAACACGAGTAAAGTATTCATTCAAATCGCTTCAGAAGAACCAAAGATAAAAATATTTCGCAGCCACTAGAAATAATGGGAGTATGATAGAAAAGTATGGGCTAGGTATTATTAGAATAATAAGAGTAGAAAGTATAACAGAAAGGTGAACGGAACAACGAAGCAGTACATACTTCTAAATCCTTCATCATTTACACCAATTGAATAAAAAGTATTTTTTTTTCTACCAGTACAGTTGATATATGGGTGACATATTGGTGAGTTAATAACTGAAATAGTGCACTAGATTGGCGTTTTCGAAACGTACCAGCAATGGGATGCCAAGAGCCTATTCTGACAAGCCTACTACCATCGGCGACACTACTTTTGTTTTAGAGAACAGAATCATTATTTTCAAAAAAAGAATCAACAAGTAATTTTGCACCCATTAAGCTTGATCAATAGAAATCAATGACATTTCTCAAAATTGAATGTCTGTAACCGATAAGAACCATTATCAATACTAACAATAGACAAGACGTACTCTATATGGAAGTCCTGCAAAGAGTTTAACCTAACAATTGGCACAATTAATTTAACTGATCTACTTGTGTTGGTATTTATTTTGAAGCAGTAAATTATAGAAGCATTCGAAGTACTATATATGTGAGTTTTAAATTTGAATAATGTATCTAATTCACTAAACTCTCATTTTGAAATTACAGCTACAATATTATCAGAACTCTCATTAACAATTCAGGAAGTATATTGATTATTTACGACAACTGGTCATCTATAGTGCGGTATAATTTAGGCGGTGG
Source organism: Suhomyces pyralidae (assembly GCA_003706505.3). NCBI lineage: Eukaryota > Fungi > Ascomycota > Pichiomycetes > Serinales > Debaryomycetaceae > Suhomyces > Suhomyces pyralidae. Next base: position 311,951 of record PPLO03000009.1, on the reverse strand, counting down.
AAAATGGCTGCGAAAAGACAGATAAGAGGGCAGATAAGGTGCTGCATTTGGTGCTATGCTTTTCATTTAGTGCTAGTGTCTTTTTTGAATGCCTTAAATGCTACGATGTTAAAGAGCTAGGTTTTTGATGTTAAGCAAATGATTGGTAATGAGTAAATATTATTATAAATGTTAGTATTAGAGTAGATGCTCTAATCTAGTTACTCCATTGCACTGTATTAGTCAGCTTGGTCCCAGTTACCAGGTCTTGGCTGCTTTGGCATTTGCGGACCACCGGCTCTCTTGGCCATAATAATTTGATCAATAGACAAAATGGTACTGGTAGATTCCACAGCCAAATTTATGGCCGATTTTTTGGCAGACAACAAGTCGTAGATGCCCGATTCAGTGACGTCGATCAACTGGTCATCTTCTACATTGACACCCAATTTCAAGCCGGCGTCGGTGGAATGGGCAGCGTACAATTTACTCAAGATTTCCGACGAGTCCAAGCCGGAGGTTTCGGCCAAAACCCGGGGAATGACCTCAAAAGCTTTGGCAAAGTGTTTGATGGCAATCTGCAATAAACCAGGGGTGTTTTCGCCGTACTTGGTGACCAACTTGATCAACTCGATTTCAACAGCACCGGCTCCGGGCAACAATCTGTTGTCTTGCAATAAACCCTTGATGGCGTTCACACCATCGTCAATGGCTCTTTCGATGTCGTCCAAGTTGTTCTGAGTGGCTCCTCTCAATACAATGGTAGACGTTCTGGAAATAGACTCATCTTGTCTGAACACAGTCACTCTGTCGCCACCGATTTCCTTGGTTTCAATCACGTCAATTACACCCATTTCTTCGGGCATAGGAGCACCCAATCTAGGCAAAGGCGTGGCGCCGCAGACCTGGCAGATTCGTCTTAAGTCGAACTTGGATGGCACCTTCAACACCAAGATATTGTACTTGTTGAAGTAGTGCAACGCCAACTCGCCAATGGAGGAGCCGGCGATGATGACTTTGACGCCGGAGTCGTAGATTTCCCGGCACATCTGGTCCAATTGCTCTTCCTCGCCCTTGGAAAAGTTCAACATCTCGCTGGCATTGTGTAATAACACCGTTCCTTTGGTTTCGGTGGTGCTGATGTCGATAGGGCAGGTGAATACCACCACCTGGGCCTTTTCTGTGATGTTTTTGACGGCTCCCTCGGGTTCTCTGGGAAAAACCATCCCCTTGATGACCTCCGAATTGCTCAACGACGATCCCATGATCTTTACTACTCTGATATTGTCGATATTGAACGATTTGGGGTTTTTGGGGTTCAATATGTTCTGCACAGCCTCCACCACAAGTTTGGAGATGGTTTCTTCGTAGCCGTACTGCTTGGCGGAAATGACCGGCTTGATCACTTTGAGGAGTTGCGAGGCCTCCAAAACGCTGTCTACATTGTCGATCACCAATTTGTCCAAGGACTCGTTGACAAACTTGTTGGCCAAGTTGAACCCTTGGATGATCTCGGTGACGTTCAAGCCCAACGTGAGCAACTTTTCCGCCACGTTCAAGAACTCGCCCGCCAAGATGATCACCAAATTGGTGTTGTCGCCCATTTCAAACTCCTGCTGTTTCGAAGCCATGATCAAAATCTTGACCACGGGGTGGATGATCTCAAGCTCGTTCAACATGGTGGCGGCGTCGTTGGTTATGAAGATTTTGCCCAATTTGTTGACAATGATCTTGTTTCTTCCGCTGGGACCCATGGAGGTCAACAAAATGGACGAGATTTCCCGGACGGCCTGGACGTTCTGGACAATCACCCCATCGGCCGCCGAATGCGACTGGTATCCCTGTTTGAACAAGCCGGAGTTTGGGGCTTGTGGTAGTTTGAGCGACATAACAAAAGGACTATTGCAATAAATCAATCAAAAGAATTTTAATCACTTAGTCTTGACGTCTATTTGTTTCGCCTCTGATGATACTTTTACTTTCAATTTACTTTCGATTTACTTTTAATTCTTTTGCGCGTAAAATTTTTTGACTACAGTCTATACAGGACAAATACTAGAGAGTAGAGAGTAGAGAGTAGAGAGTAGGAGGTATGTAATGATTAGGATGAAGATATGAGAATTGGACATTAAGATAAAAAGCACGTTTCTGTAGGTTTATATTTTATAGCTTTATATTTTATAGTTTTATCTTTCATAGTTTACAATTTATAGTTTCAGTTTCTTCCTATCTGTATTTTTAAGGCTATAAAACTGTTTTTCTCGCGTGCTAGAAGTGTTGATATTCTTGCATATTCTTTTACATGATTGTATATTAGGGTATACTAGGATTGAATTGGTACAGTATTGTATTGTATTATGTTCAGGCGCTTGATAAATCCCGCTACAACGTTGGCAGCGTTGTCTAGAAACTGCAGAGCACCTATACGAATCAGACTAACTACAGTTGGAACTGGAACTTGTAGCGCATTTGTCAAGCATTCGTTTCAGAAAAGGTGCTTTGCACAAACACCAATAGAGAAGAACCTAGAAAAAAACCAAAAGAACCAAAAGAACCAAAAGAACCTTGAAAAGAAACTAGAAAAGGAACTAGAAAATGAGCCTATAGAAAAGAAACTAGAAAAGAAGGAGCCCATAGAACTAGAAAATAATACGGTTAAGAGAGAGGTGCAGCAGGGGGAAGCGCTTCCCTCGTCCATCTACACTATACCGAACATGCTTACTATAACTAGAATAGCCACCGCTCCGTTCATAGGCTACTTTATCGTCAAAGGCGACACCACCATGGCATTGCTGTTGTTTCTGTATTCGTGCATAACTGACTTTATTGATGGGTATATAGCTCGCAAGTGGAACATGAAGTCGGTGGTGGGCTCCATCATCGACCCCTTGGCCGACAAGTTCTTGATGACGGTGTGCACCTTGTCTTTAGCGTATATCAACTCTATTCCGGTCCTCGTGGCCGGTTTGATCCTCGGCCGCGACGTCATGTTGAGCTTGATGTCGTTTTACTACCGGTACAAAACCATTTCCCCGCCCAAGACGTGGGGTAAGTTTCTCAACATCGCCAAGAACGAGACCATCAGCGTGCATCCCAACATGCTTGGAAAGGTGAACACGGGGTTGCAGATGTTGTATTTGGGGGGGTTGGTGTTCAAGCCGGTGGTTGAGCTGGTGGTGTTGGCCGATTTGGATGTGTACTTCCAGGGCATGGGCATATTGGTGGGAACTACTACTGTGTTGAGTGGACTCAGCTATGTATTTAACAATTCCTCTGTAAAGTACTTGAAGAAATAGGTAGTACTGGGGAGATGAGATGTATAATAATTAGTATAGTATAGTAGTGTATTAGTATATTAGTATATTAGTATATCAGTATAGTAGTATATTAGTATAGTAGTATATTAGTATATTAGTATATCAGTATAGTAGTATATTAGTATATTAGTATATCAGTATAGTAGTATATTAGTATATCAGTATATCAGTATATTAGTATATTAGTATATTAGTATATTAGTATATTAGTATATAGTATATTAGTATATTAGTATATTAGTATAGTAGTATATTAGTATATTAGTATATTAGTATATCAGTTTATCAGTATATTAGTATATCAGTTTATCAGTATATTATGTATTATGAAGCTAGTATTTTGTCACATTTCTAAAAAATTAGGCTGCGAAATGTACATCTTGAAGTAATGAATTAAGTTTCAAGTGTAACCATTTAAAGCTCTCAAGTAGATTGTTAGACTAGTGGGTAGTATTAGCTTACAGTAGTAATAAAAGACTAGTGAGTACAATATTCCTGTCATTACTTGAGTAGTTGTCATAGTGAATGTCAGTAGCTTAGTTCTTGAGTATTTAGATTATTAAAATGTAATTATTATACCATAATTTATATGTAGTATCTAATACTTTAAGCTACAATAGAAGGCTTGATATAAAAAACTAGTAAGTACAATAGTATTGCAAAGTAATACTGAACTCTTTATGTTGATGCTAAACTAGTGGTGATATTCTTCCTCCGTAGTTCGAGTATATTTATTGAGCTATAACTGGAGAGTAGCCATGTCTACGATGACTGAGTGATTCGGACCATTGCTAGGCTGGTACCTTTAATGATATTCTGTTATTAATGGAGTGTCAGCTAATCACCTCAACTAGCTTCAGTAGAATTCACTATGTAGTAAAGATTGAATTATTATGTCTATTTGAAAACTAACCTAACATTTCGGAGCCTGATCTATGTATGGGGACTAATTCCGTACTTTCTTTCAGTATATATCCCTCAGAAATAGCAATCACACGCTTGTACTACTCATTTGCTAAAATAGATAACTTAACGAATATAATTGAATTGATATAAATTATTCGGCATCAGATTGCTTAAAATACATCACTTATATTCCAAGAACTTCTCGAAGTTGCAAAATTACATCTTTTGCGGCTCAAACGATTGGACAGATCTCATTATTTCTTACTGTATTAGAGCTCAACTTATTTGTAACTGAGTATTGCTCATTTATGTTCAATCACTATATTAATATTAGTCTTCATTGGATGCTGCGACTTATAGCACACTTTTTAGAGGGATTTAGACTAGTAAGCATAGCTATATACTCAGCAATAGCACTATAAGAACTGCGAAAATTAAACTTGGAAGCGTAGCTATTATATATAGTTATATACTTGAGGAACTAACTAAGAAGTGTAGCTATTATATATAGCTATATACTTGAAGAACTGAAGAATGTAGCTATTTTATGTAGCTATTTTATAGCTCTTTCTTTGTCTCTTTGGACATTCAAAGAGATGTACATCACTTTCCGTGAATATTCTCCTCATTATGGGGTTAGAGTAGCGAATTGTAGTACTTCAACACCTCAGCATCATTATAAAAGAGCAATATAGCCATCAAGAGCTTTTTGTCAAGGCTCTCTGTCTGGAACTTTCTGATGATGTCAAGCTGGAACTTGACGAGTTGGCGGATCAAATCGGCCGGAATAATGCCCTTGTTCTCCCAGAAATAGGTGGTTCCTTTCAAAAAAACCCTATTTTTGTCAATTATGTTTCGGGCCGATGGACTAAGGGTATTTACAGAGCAGATATTGCTGAGCTCCGCCAACTTATATATACTGGACAACAGAGATCTTACAATGGTAGCCCAGTGCTTTTGATACGAATTGCTGCGAATGGCTTCGTAGATGGTGAGAATGGCTGCAAATTTTGCCTGAATGTACAGGTTGAAGGCTGTTTCTGAGAAAACCACCTCAAGGCCACATTCATGGAGATTCTGGATCCATACATCGGCAAGAGGAGGTGCGGTTTGGATGCTTGTCACTATTGCCTGGGTGAAAAGATCCACCAAAACCTTGGATTTATCCAGATTCTTCCACCTTACGAGATTTTTCAAGGCTCCAATAAAGGCAGCTTTGGAGCCCCCAACCTTCCACGTTGTTTCGTCCTGAAAGTCGATACCAAACTTGGCTAGCATGGTGTAGATGAGACGATCTGGAAGCTTTCTTCTAAAGTTGGCTGGTGTAGGCAAGAAGCCGGTTGTTTGGCCAAGCCCACGCTGGGTTCTAGATCTTGTTCTACTACATACTGTGGGCCGTGCATAAGACGGCGATGTATATACTTTGGTTACCTTGGATTGTTTAGGTACTTTTTCTTTGATAACCTTGGATGGTATAGGTACTTGTACTTTGGTTACCTTGGATGGTTTAGCTATTTTAGGGACTTGTACTTTGGGAGCTACATATTGTATCTGTTTTATCTGTTTTATCTGTTCTACTGGTTGCTTTGTTGCGGCGCTCCCTTTCTTGGGCCGTTGCTCCAACAGGCACTTGAGAGACTCCACGATTTCTGGGGTTAGTAGCTCTCTAAATACCAGGAAAATTACATACTACTGTAGCTGCCGGTGGCATTGGTCCGGTTACGGTACCTAACTATAGATAACGCCAACGGAATCGAGATATCCATTACTGCCGGTTGTTGTTGTTGGTTGCAAGGGTTAATGGCTGCAAAATCTGCTTAGTCAGCAGAAAACCATAAAAAATGGCTGTCAAATGGCTGTCAAATGGCTGCAAGAATTGATCACGGACTAGACACTACTAGCACTCATACTAGCAGTAGTGTTGATGCTAACATGAATATATCTACAATTACAGCTCTTCATTATGTTATTTGCCCCGAAGTTTGGTTATTATGTGTATATCATAATGCTTTGATTTGTATGTGTGTAACTACTCAATTAAGACTAGCAAATTGATTACTGGAGATTACACTACGGACAATGATCTTGTACTCTTATTCAATGTTTTGCTTTTCTACGCAATGTGCTTCATATTCTATATGTTGTTTTGCTAATATACTTTAACTATATTGTCTTGGTGATGATTTAGCAACATATCATTTTGCTAGTATGTTTTAGCTATATATTGTTTTGCTAAAATGCTTTAGCTGTATATTATTTTGCTCATATGCTTAATATGCTATATTGTTTTGCAAATATGCTTCAGCTCTATTGTTTTGATAAACTTTTATTTCTCTAATGCTCGCTAGTATTGTGGGCATCCCCCCACTACTAATGACGTCTTTCCTACGGGCTCCTCCGGCACTTCCCCCCGCTCTCTCATCCGGATCCAAACGCGCCTACGCACAAAATTGCCCATATAGTACTTCCCCTTCCAGCGCGAGTCGCTTATTGCTCTATTGAACGCTATGTTGGAGTAGACCCACCCCTGGTCGTCTACATCGTTATACATCAACACGTACCAAGTGTCCCAGGACCATTTCCACATGAGATCTGGTAGCGGGTAATCGGAGATGGTGTTGTTGGATAGCAACACCGGCTTCTCGTGGATCAGCTGGAAGTTGGGCGGATCAAATACGGGCAACAATGATTTGTTGGAAAAGAGGGGAATGCCAAAAAACTTGATGCCTCGCTGATTTTCGAGCACGAAATCAAATTGGATGTTCAAATGCGAAATGGTGTCGTTGAAGGTGCCTAGGACGTGGAGGAGATGCGAAAGCTTGTGATTGACATGGTGCTCGTGCTCCAATCGTTCATTGAGTTGCTGTATGAGCGCCACATACGCAAGCTGCTTGGGTCCATGCGCCGTATCGTCGCCGTAAGGCATCCGTCCCGCCATGTAGTTGTACTTGTGCTCGCCACTTGTGGTGAAGCACGGCTGGGGCCGGAGGGTCACGTGTCTGTAGATGTGGGGCAGGAAATAAGGTGTCTCTAAAGTATATTCAGGGGGAGGCTAGTGAGAGGGTGTGCCTGCGCTCAAATGTGTACATTGTCTAAAGTCCAAATGTGGAGTCTAATTATCCCGGACATGCACGATCCGGAGTGCGGGACTCCGCGCAATGGCTAGTCCTGGCGTTCTGTGCGCCTGGGCGGAATTGGCCACGCCCCAGCCTCTCCTCTCACTTGCCGGTACTAGGAGCCTAGGAACGAAGCGATGCTACTGTACAAAAAAGTGCGTGTTTCAGACACTGGTATCTAGATACGAAGCCATAATCGTTCGCTAGTCGTTGCCAGCCTGTTTCTGCAACTTTCGGCGACTCATCTATCACCTACCATTGCACCACCACATTGCACCACCACATTGCACCACCACATTTGATTTGTGTTACATTGCCATAATTATTTTGTAGGCTCAAAAGCGCTAACGTTGAGGGAAAAAATTGGGACTAATTAAGCAAATGGGTAGCTACTTTCATAACAATGACCAAACCTAAACTATTTGACCCGGAGTAGCCTCCGCGACGGCCCATGGAACGCATTCTTGTAGATACGTAGCCTTATATATATGTACATATATGTGTAATAGGCGCATAACCATTCGGCGCTGATCGCAGCATACCCGCGGTTGTCCTCACTCACGTTGCCGTTCGGTATTACAAACCGAAGCACAAGATTTTTTTGTGCAAACCAACATCTCCAAGTACGAACCACGCCATCTTTTCACTGCCCCCCACAGCAGCCCGCCACTTTGCCGCCGCTTTGTCGCCATTTTATCTCAGCGCCGTCTCCAGTTATTGATCACCCCTGCTCTTTCACACCCCCCTAGCGTGCCACTGTACAACGCATCCCATCTTTCCTGGGATCGATTAGTAATATGAACGGAGTACAATCCACACCAGAAGGCAAACAGAATTCAGCAAGAATCCAAAACTACGACAACATCAACGCAAGCAGCAACGTCGATTCATCAACCACTGGTGGTTCTGGATATGAATCGATAAACACTGCCAACTACCCGACTTTTCCGTTCCACAACCCTTTTGATATCAGCTCGTACCCCATTACCAACCCACCCATTTTTGATTCCACCATGATGTTGCCGTACTACTCCAACGACGGAGTCCCCAGAAGACGTAGAATATCCATTTCCAACGGTCAGATTGGTCAGATTATCAACCACGAGGCATTTTTCCTTGATAATGACCCCTTCAACTTTGACGACTTCCAGCTCGCACCCCTGCTGCATGTTCAAAACCCCCAGTACCTGCGTCAAGGTCCCACCCACCCTAGTCAGGCACCCCAGACTGCGCCAAACAGTGCGACACTGGCCCCCCAACAGCCCCCCAGTCACAGCAATGAGAGCGTGCCTATGATAGTAGACCAGTTCCCCGACTCCAACAACAACGATGCCTTGGAGCCATCATCCAACAACCAGATGTTACAGCAACAACTCCAGCAGCAACAGCAGCAGCAGTTCGCTCAAGGCCACATAGATGCCCAGCAAGCACATGTCCGGAAACAGATGGCGCAGGTGCAGGTACAAGCCCAGGCACATGCACATGCACAGGCCCAGGCCCAGGCCCAAGCTCAAGCCCAAGCCCAAGCCCAAGCCCAAGTCCAAGCTCAAGCTCAAGCTCAAGCTCAAGCGCAAGCTCAGGACCAAGAACAAATCGCCCAAGCTCAACACAAACAGGCCCAGAAAGCGCAAGCGCAGGCGGCCGCCCAAGAACAAGACCGTATGGGCCGCACGTTTGTCAAGACGGAGCCCAGTCCCGGTGGTGTGGGTGGTCATTCTAGCAGCAGCGAACCATCTATACCGGGGGACTTGTCACCCGGTCGCCATAGAAGCCAGAGCCAAAACGGGCTTTCAGCGGCTGCAGGAGTCCCACCCCCCAACCACCAACTTATTTACAACAACGAGGTGATATACAACCCCAATGATGGCCCCATTCCCGGAACTGCAGCTTGGAAAAAAGAACGATTATTAGAAAGAAACAGAATCGCTGCATCCAAATGCAGACAGCGCAAAAAACAAGCGCAATTACAGTTGCAGAACAACGTCACCAAGTACGAACAAAGATTGTCGGAAGCTCAAAGGAAATTGGGCAATTGCGAAAAGTACTTGGCCTTGGTGAACACTCAGCTAGACGAGTTTTTCAAAAATGGAGACGCTTCTTGTTTGGATATATTGAAAAAGTACTCCAAAGTCCACACCGCGGACGATTTGGATGAATTGAACGAGTTGCATGTGTTGAGTGACCTCAGTTTGGATTAACAGTCCCCTTTATTGCATGTCAACGATGTTCTTATTTGTAATATAGAATTAATAGAGGAAGTAGGTGCTGTCGTGCAAGATCGGCGCACCGTTACAAAGAAACTTGCAACACTGCGGTATTTTTGCAGTACTTTTGCAGCACCTTTGCACGCTTTTGTAGTGACACCGTCAACTCATGACTGTGTAACTTGCCGCCTTACGAGGGGGGTCAACCATGCCAAGTACGCGGGTTTCAACCTCGATTTAGACTGATAATGTTTCACTAAACTGTATTTACTTGTTGAGAGCGATCTTGCACCAACATTTGATCGTTGAAAAGCTTAAAAAAGCTTGGCACACACTACCAGGGCTCCATTTTGAATACCGACAACGTGATTCACGTCTAAGGGCCTCGCTTCGTCATTCGGCATTATCTCGTTGCAACGAAAGAAAAAAAAAATCAAGAAAATAATTGGCTGTAGATAATTCTTCTTAGTGCATATCAAAGCGTCCACCTAGATCGTCTAAATGTAACCTAAGTAGTGAGGGTTGTCTTTTTCTCCGTAAGATGCATCTCGGTTATGCTATCGGTCATAACTTCCAAAAGCATTACAAACTTCGGGGGGGGGCACCTTATTTTGTCTTCCACTAAATATAATTAAACATTACAGCTGAACACGATTGGCAAAGTAACATAACGTTTGTTCCAGTAAAAAATTACAATGTTTTAGTAATTATATAAGTTAAAGTTTAAGCACATAGAAGGAATATCAGAAAAATTGATTGACGCTACTCGTTGAATCTGACATTCTTTGACGATCCAGGGTTAGTTATCTAGCTCCATTATTTTTTTCGTTCATTTTAATACTTCCAGCCACAGTTTGAACTAGCCGCATTTGGGAACAGTATTTGCTCGGGCGTATTCCCAATTCGGTCGATGTCGCTTCGTGCTCCAACAAACATTCATACGCAATTTTCAATTGATCCGATCAAGGTGTTGCCAATGGAACTGAAAAAGCTGTGGGGCGTAATCGACCTCCCATAACACTCCATAATGCCCGCGTTGTTTGCTTTGCTCCCGATCGACCCGAATTTCACCGACCTGGTAATGTTGTCAATACTTTCACATCGAAGTCCGATTATACTTTTCACTACAAAGTCCATTATTTTTTAGCCACAAGAATGATGGCATTGTAACTGCGTCTTGTTGAAGCGGGGAGGTTTGCTGCCAACCAAAATTTCGCTTCATTTGCCAAAAAAAAAAAACAAAAAAAAAAAAAGACCCTGCCTAGCCAATACCTCGCTTGCATTTCAGCTCGCGTACTGCTTCATGGTGTCAAGGTGGTGGGCTCATACTGTCTAAACGAGGTCGTGTGCGTTTCCATTTTTTGCAGTCAAAAGTGGCTAGAGAGGTCTGGAGATTATACTACTTTTCCTGAAGTGATTGGGAGCCCTTTAATAGGAAACCTCAAGCTACATTTGTAGTAAAGTTGAGAGTGGCATCTCACATGTATTAAGAATTGGAAATGAAATGTAGAGAACATTCAATAAATAAGAATCCATAGAAGACTCCAAAGCGGTTGCAATTGTTCGAGTCTAAGGATATATCATGGAAAATAAAACAGAATAAATAAAATAACTAATTATAGAGAGCTGCAGAGGAAGTCTTGCAATAGTGCGCTAGGGGGCGGTTGGGATGGGCTTGAATTGAAAAAATGCTTGTAGGACTCAAAAGTGACGTAGAAAAATTTTAACATAGTTTTATTGAAAAACTATGAGACCGTCGATTAATGTGATTTGAGCCGTTAGTGATGGTATAACTGAGTACGACCAGTGAATAGATGTAGATGATTTGAGGTTTGCTGTAGTATTAAGCACAATTATTAGTCAATTTGGATTGGCATAGTATGGACCACCATTTGCGGCTGATGAGGGAGCTGTGGTGGTTGAATTGGAGGTTTCTTCACCAGAACCAGTGTCCAAGGTCACAGAACTTCTTCCAATTGCACTGGAGGCGCTAGCCTGTGGGTGAGGGTGGTGGTAGAAGGGTTGGTGTGTACTAGCGTGAAAATTCCCACTGGTACTTGTGCCAGAAAGACTGCCTGTGGGGTGGTATAGATTGCTGGGTAAGGGAGCAACGAAACCTGCACCAGTATCTGAAAAGTCATTTATAAAGGCACCATTAGAACCTGTAGGTGGAAGAGTCGTGAGCCAGTCATTCGGCATGTTGGCACCAGAGGCATTTAAATTGACACTGTTATCTCCACTGCTGCTCCTGTAGTTCCTTTTAAAAGCAGTTCCCGATGTAGTAGGGCCGCCGAAACTGTTGGAAGCGGAGTTGCTAGGAGCCGAGTTGGAGCTGATGGAGCTGTTGGACATTCCACTGGTTAAGAACTGTTCACTTGAGGAGCTGGACCCATGGTGATAAGGCTGCTGCTGTTGCTGATGATGGGTTTGTTGCTGCAAAATCTGCTGCTGCGACTGCTGCTGCGACTGCTGGCCCTGCTGGTCAAACACCTTCCTCTGGTAGTGTTGTGGAAATGGGGGAAGGTACGAGTTTGACGAGGGGTTGGTGGAGATCTGGTTCGAGTCCTGTGAATGTTGCTGGTTCTGCTGGTGCACTGGTGGCTATGAAAACCTGGGATTGTACTGTTGAGGAGCCATCATGTTGAACAAAGGAATCGAGGCTGCATTGGTGCCTGATCCCGAGACGCTACTGGCGTTTGCACCCGAGTTACCAGGAGGATAAGTACTTTGGGCATTGTACGAGAAGTTGGACTGATGGGAAGTACCAGCAAAAGGGTTGTTGAAGGTCAATTCGTTGGAGTTGGCGCCATTACTATTGTCTTCCTCTCGCTTCACGTTATTGCCCATATACTGGGAATAGTCGGTAGATTGTGACTGCTGCTGGATGGGCGTGAGATACTGCTGCTGCTGCTGGCTGGGCGAGAGATACTGCTGCTGCTGCTGCTGCTGGCTAGGCGAGATATACTGTTGGTTGCCAATGTGGGTTGGTGGATGTGAATTGTGACGGGTAAAGCCCGGAGGAACGCTCTCGGTTGATTTGGTCTGTTGCGGCCGAACATGGTAGGGCAGGTACTGCAAATGCTGCAGCGGGTGGATCTGGTGCTGGATTTGCTGCATCTGGTGCTGGTGCTGGTGCTGATGCTGGATTTGTTGCATCTGGTGATGGTTGTGTGAATTGGGAAGTGGAGCACCCACCGTGTGGTTCGCTGTAGGGTTTTGCAACAAGGACATATTTTGCAACTGGTAGTTGGTGTCTAAAAAGTAATAAGCTTCGTCCTCAATAGAAATTTTGCCTCCTAAGGACGAGTCCTTGACACTATTCCAAAGGGCATTCGATATAGTCAAATGCTTGAGGTCTGTCTTTGAGGGTCTTTGCAACTTTCCATTCAAAACGTCCTCGGCATTGTAGTAGCTGATAAGGTGGATAGTTTGCTTGGCCTCTCTCTTTTCGATGTGCAACTCTTTGATTGTAGTCGTCAAACTCAAAGTCTTTTTAATTAATCCCTGATCCTTGAATACATACGAAGTCACTACTGTTCCAAGCAAGTTCTTATTAACATTGTAGTCATTGGATTCATGCTGGTGAAGCAATTGCTGCGCATGGGGAATGGAAGGAACGTTTTGCTTGAGCGCAAGGTCTCGGCTCGAATGGTTGGTTCCATCCTGGTCCACACTGATTTTTCTTTTCTTCTTTTTCTTATCGTCCTTTTCACTAAGAGAGTGTTTGTCAAGCTCTCTGTAGACAAGAAAACGGCCAAGGACTCGCGATGGAGACCACGCGATACCGTCGGTCCATCTTTTTATACCCGAGTGCTCTTCAATAAATACAAAAACGTTTCCTGACTTTATAAGATTGGGTCTTTCCAGCTCGTGGGGCCTTCTTGGAACCAATTCAAGCTGCTTGTCTACGATTTCTTGGATAATTAATAAGGCATCTTTAGTGGAGCCAATATGCCCATAGTAGGAGGGATAAAGCTTGGATGTAGACATCTGTCTAGTGGTTGATGACTTAGTGAAGTACTCTGGTGTCAAATAAAACTATCACCGTCCTATTATAGTGGTCTTCTTTATCACAAGGAAAAATTTTGAATAAAAAATATTGTAGATCAGCAACAAACCGATTATGTCCAAAAAAAAAAAGGTGTCAAACGTCGTCGTAGGCGGGGAGGGAGCTGAAAGAAGAACAGAAGCTGTTGTGCAACAGCGACAATGGGTAGACAATCGAAAATGTAGGTGTTGCTTGGTACAAATATTGCCGTGATACTTTGTCACAAATCTTGCCCGGAGTGACTTTAAAATTTAACTATAGTGCCAACTTAAAGTTTAGTATTCACAGGCGAGATCTAAGCTGCAACTATTCAAGTAAGTGAGCTAGTTAAGTAGGTTCAGAATTGAGAAGCTCAAGCAATCGCTAGTAAAACCAGATTCAGAATCAAAAAGCTCAAGATTTAGCAATTACGTCAAAGTATTTAAAGAAGATGGTCACCAGGTTATATAAACAATTTCTGTTGTCCGCTATAGTTTTAATAGAATTATGACCGACAAGGCTGCTTCAGTATGCATATATTCAGTACTTCGCGGGGAACAAACGAGCATTGACCCTTTCAAAATGTCTATGAATTTTCTTCCGGTGCACCCTGAAAGCTAATTACTTCACAGATGCAGTGTGCATTGCATCAATCAAGCACACGCAGGCAGTATCTAAAAATATTAACTACACAAAACAAATATAAATACATGTGCCGTGTGATGGATGTACCCATATTTGCTGTGATGAAAGAAGCGACCTCGCATCAAGCACAATTGACACATCATTCAGGCTATTGACAAATGCGCTTTCCCCGAAATTCATTGCCTTGTCGGCTAATTTTTTCTCAGCGTATGTGATAAAAATGGTTTTATTTCCCCTTTTGTGAATATGTTATCTTGAGCGCGAGCTTTTTTCCTTCAGCGGCGTGAGCGAGGTCCCTTCATAGTTATTATCCCCGAACTTTTTCACATGCCAGTGCATCAAACCTATGGCGCAGAAGTACATCCAAATTTTTTAAGGCGTATATGTGCTTTTACCTAGAGTTCTACTATTTTTGCCGAGTGTATCATTCAAATCATCAGGAGATAGAGTACGCGAATCGTGTTATGTCTTTTTAACAAGCCTATTATATAGTTGACTATGATCTTATAAATATTTAACATCAGAGTTGGTCTTTAGCTCATACAGAGATTATCGTGAACTTTATTTACTCCAAACCGCTTCACTTTTTTTTTTTTTGGAACTCTACTCTAATCTAAACCTTAATCTTTGATGACTCTAAAATGCATCGTGAGGGGGGGAAGGGCGAAAACCTCGGTGGATGTCCAAAAAAAAACTTGCTATTTACTCGATTAATGGGTTACGTAAAATGTAACTACTGTGGATGCGAGTCCGGTTATCGATTCAGACGTCTATTCTGCTTGAATAAATACGCAAATACCGAATAAATTTCCCAAAAAATATACAACACTCATTCCCCAATCGGCTTTAATAAGACTCAGGTATTCTAACCATCATCCCATGCGATAATAATATTGTGATACACTCAACGGGTTTTAACATGTAGCTCAATAATTTATTTTTCCTCCAGGCCACCTGATCACTCTTCTTCAGATTAGCTTTGCGCGACAGATATCCATCAGGGTCTCTTTTTAGCCGCTAATGCCTCAATTTTGGGTATAAGCATTGAATGTTGACCTTTTATTGTGACGATGGGCTTTGCAGGTTATTGAGGCAGATAGCTTTGTGAAAAGAAAAGAGTTAAAGTTAAAGTGAAATGTCAAGAAATCTTACTGGCTCGGTGTTATTCGGTGTTATACCGATTGGGGAGCGTTATTGTGTCAACGCAAAGGTTTATTTAAAATATAATATTTCGTCAGTGGTTTACCTTTCTGTCACATATAGTATGCGCTTATGAATTTGCGCTTCATCTCCATGATGTAATTACCGGACGTAAGAGTTTTGTTCGAGACCATGTAAATGAGCTATTTATAGTCAGGCAGTGATGGGGAGTCGCTGTAACGACCTCGGGGCACGTTCTGAACAGTATTGTATTCAGCAACAGCTTCCAGCCCCAATCTGCTCTACAAACATAAAACGCTGTCAGAGCTCTAATTCAAGCTTAACCTTTTAGATTTTATTTAGTAAAGTGCGTCTATCTCAAAGGAGATTTTATGGTTTTTGTCCATTGTGCTGTTGCTTGTGAAGGTTGTTTATATTAAGCTCGATCTATCCTTTACTTGAGAAGGTACTGTAGTTTGAGTATTTTTAGCATATCTGAGTCTCCACTTAGAAAGGAGATATGCTCTGACTAAAGTCAATAAGGTTATTCTCGAGCATACATCAAATTTCCTATTTAGCTTATTATTATTAAGTTCAACAATTTGGCCTTATACCTTAAAATATGCTGGTGCACTTTATGTTGATCTTTTTTTACTCACCGGATGTTTAATTCTTTCAGAATTTTAAAGCTTGATCATAGCAGATCTTCGTTGCGATTCATAAATATCTCTCGGTCGCCGAAACACATCTGTGGTGATGTTCGGCTTCAAGCAACATTATCCGATCCAGCAAACATGTAGTGGTGACTCTTTTGAGAATTATTCGATATAAGTTGAGAAAAAGCGCACATTTTCAATTTGATAATTTGATACAACAGTGTTTCATGAAGACGGCGATCATGAGTACGAAAATCGTAAGTAATTTGCAAAAGTTATCAATAATCGAAAACATAAATTGAAAAAAAGGTGCGAGGTAATGAATGGCTTGCTGAAAACCATGACTTTGAGGTACTTTCATATAATCAGCCAAAGCAATCATTAACATGCATGCTTATCAAACTCTTCTTCCGTAGATGCCTGGTTAAACACAACTGGTACTTTTGTTAATGTGAATATCCAATTAACGCGGGGGCGAGGGGGGGTTCCCCAAAACAGAAAATAAAAGAGGGGTTGAATTTGGGCCAGAGAAAGATAACTGCCCAGAAGCATATTTGAGTTTAGGGCATCAGAGAATCTTGCTTTATTGTTCTAATTGTATATTAAGTTCCCAAACAATACGTAGCTTTTTTATTGCCCCTAGATTATCCGAGTTTAAAAATATCGTTTTCAGATACCCGAACCACCTGGGACTTGCCGCTATGCGCGTGTGGCTCAACCATAACGCTCAATATTTGGGTGGTCTGGTAATGACAAACCACATCCGGTAATTAATCAAACACTGCGAGCCGCACAAGAGTAATTTACAACGAAGAAACCTTTATTTGTATGCGCATCTTGCAATCTAAACTAGTGACCAGCGAAGGCACAGCCATGTTTCAGTAAGACGTTTCAATTTTCTCTACAATTCCTTGATCAATATACGCAAACTTTATCTCTAATACTCAGAAACCACAGTTAGCGATGTTACCGCATTGTCACTTGAGTTGTCAGGTAGTCGTGGTTGATATCAGGATGATAAGATGAACGTTGATTGTATGGCTCGTCGTATCATATTGTTATCTCATATCTTCATGCGCGATGTCGCACCCCTGCAATGTGCAACCACACAGGAATTTCTTTACCCCACAACGACGATTTGTTCCCCTATTAAGCCACACGATAACTAAATACGGAGGGGAGAAAAAATATAGGGGACTTAACGGATCAGTGCGAGATTCTTGAGAAACTTGCCTTCGAACCGTGAAGAACACGCGACCACACCCTTAATACACACTTGGCAGAGGACTACCCATACTCTTCAATTAAGTCCAAGAACCGCATTTATTATAATTGCTCGGCTGATTGCGTTAACTGGCAGCAAATTTCATCTATTCAGGGCTATAAAAAATCCGAAAGAGATTGTGGTTTTGAGACAAGATATATAAAGAAGCAAGGCAAGCTCAGGAAAATTATACTTTTGGTTTAGCTCCTCCTATCATTACTTGATTATCCACCCCACAAAGAAGTTCAAAATGATCGATATCGACTACAATTCGTATCTTCCCCCCTACAGATCACTCTTGAATCCCAACGCTCTTTACGATTACAGCACACACTCACTCGTGCCGATAAGTGACAACGAGCTAAAAGTTATGAATCTGAACTTCCGGTTGCGGAACAACCATGATCTTACCTTTCAGAACCTCAAATCATCGAAGGATTCGGGCTCGGGCTTCAAGATGAAGTACAAGTCATTGTTGAGCGATGTCAGCAGATCGCTATCGATAAGACTTAACAGTCCCTATTTGAAGTCTCAAGTATCACGCTCCACATTGCAGTATTCTTCAATCACGAAACTGCCAAAATTGCTAACCACGTCTACAGATTCTAAACAACAATCCAACTACGTTCCCAAACAATTCAAGCATCTTCCGACCGAGATCATTGACTTCATATTTTTCTTGGTCGATGATAAGCAGGACTACAAAAGTTGTCTTTACACCAGCAAGCTATTCTATGTATTTGCTAAACCGTACTACTACGAAAACTTGACTTTCACTTCTACCTACAGATTGGGCCAGTTCGTTTCATACTTGAGATTGAACTCCGAAGTTGGTCTTTATGTCAAAAGCATCGATTTGTCTGGGATTCTACCAGGTTACAACGAGGACGTGGAGGGAGATGTAGAGGAAAATACCGAAGGAAATGGAACTGTCAGGTTCAATAATGATACTTTGGACGGTAATCTGACAAATGGCACGGAAAAAGTGCTTGCAGGATGGAGGGATTGGAAATTCAAAAACAACCCATTATACACAGTCCACCAATCGGTATCAACAAATTTGACCAAAATAGCATCGAATTCCCAGGTTCTGACTGTGTCAAACAAATCTTCTTCGTCCTCAAAGTATTCATATACGGGTAAAAAGATTTCAAACCCCTTCAAATATTTCAAAGACAAGAAAAGACGCCATCTGATTTCTTCAACAGACGCCAAGAAGTCCCGCAAACTCTCGACCCCAACCATACCAGAAACCTCGGAGCAAAACCAAAGTATCTTGAGCAGGAATGCCTCGCCCCATCCATTGATGAATAAGTATCTTTTCAACTACTCTAGCTCCAAAGATGTTCCGGTGGGATATATTTTGCATTTGATCAGATTGTGTCCTAATATTGTCTCCTTGAACTTAGGCAACCTATCATTGTCCATGGATTACGAGATCAGCAGGTCTATGATATACAAATATCAGACATTCGATGTAATCAACAACTACCCCAAAAGCCTAGTGAAAAAGGTCAATGAGTTGATGAGTTTGGATGACTGGGACGAAGAGACTTTTCAGGAGATTAGTGTGTTCAATTTGTCTACCAATAACAACAATTGGGACAACGTGAGTGGTATTAGTTCGATCAATAATTCGAATGCTTCGATTAGTATCAGAAATGGTCTTTCTGGACAATTCAAGCAGCAGAATAGCTCCTCGGCTTCCTCAGTTTATTCTATGGCAAACTTCACCAAACCTATATTGAAACATAATAGTTTGTTACCACCATTACCTCAAACTGTCAATGACATACTTTACCTCAACAAAGGCGACGGAAAAGTGTATTTGAGTGACTTGAATCTTAAAGCCATAAACAATAACTACTTAAGAAAGCTCAATGAAGAAGAAATATTATCAGGAATAATAAAGATTCATGGTCACAAGAGCAATCGTCGTTCCATTCCTATTTCATATTCTATCGATAAGTGTTCTTACAAGCCCCAGCTAACCCACATCAATTTGTCGTCGATGATTTGGCTCAACAAACGTGCAATCCAGAAGTTTTTAAAGGAAATGATCTGTTATAACTGTGAATTGAGCCGGTCACCAAATAGCGATTCCAATTCTGACTTGGAATCAATCGCTAGCGAAGAAGCTCCAAACTTTCATCAAGATTTGGTTATTGATTTAACAGACTCAGGAATGCTTAAAAACTTACCATGGGCAAAAAGAATCGATCTTAGTACCAAAGAAGGGTCCAGTTTTGCTAGGAAAATCATTCAGAATGAGTTGTATGATGGGCATGAGCAGTATGTTAGATCTGAAAGAAGAAGGAGAGGAAGAATGGGAGAAAACTATTTAGCTTAATAACATCCATAATAGCAATTGAAATATTATTAAACATTAAAAGACTACATGTAATGTACCAGACATCAGGTCATCACCATTTCATGGGTCAGCCAGTCTAACGAATTAGAGGCGACCTCCAACAGCGATGGTTTTAAAGCTGGATCTTTCCAAAGGACTGCTCCAATGTTGAGATTGTATTTCTCTTGGAAATTCAAACGCCCTTGATACCTAGTGAGCTCATGTTAATGCTACCATGGCGATATCAAGTCGAATGAAGATCCATAGAGAAACCAGAAGGATACAGGCTCTCGCAGAAAATTTGCTTAAATAGTGACTGGTTGTGTCCGGGTAAATTTGGTGGTCACGTTCCACTCTAGCTAGTTCAAATTTCATTAGTGTGTCGTGAGATGAAAGTTAGCTCTTCGTTGATAACAGCCCTAATTATCGTCTAGTAATTCAGGTTGGAAGTTGTCTCCCAAGATGTCGGATTTATCAGCCCAATTATCTGCTTTTAAGAATAAAATCAAAAGCGGACCTTCGGTTGCTGTTGCCAGACGTCCTGTTAACCAGAAACCTCCTTCGCCGGTCAAGCCCAAAACTGAACCAGTAACCGCCAAAAGACCAGCTTCACAAGATACGGTCTCGGAGGCTATCAAAAGACAGAAGGCATCGTCAGGGGAAATCTCTGGATCCCATTTATCCACCCAGTTACACTTGGCCGTGGAATACGTTAAGCAGCATGACTACCCTATTTCAGTGGCCAAATTACAAGGCTATTTGTCATTTGACGTAACTCACACATTACTTCCACTTTTAAAGGAGATAGATAGAATCAAGTATGATCCCGAGAACAACACCTTGGAGTATGTGTCTCTACATAACATACGCACTGCGGACGATTTGTTGAACTATTTGTGGCCACAGCCTACTTTCAGGGGAACCTCTGTAAAGGAATTGAGAGATGGTTGGAGTGGCTGTCTTGCTGCAATCAACGAATTAGAAGCAGAAAACAAGATACTTGTGTTGAGAAACAAGAAGGAAAATGCCCCTCGCTTGATCTGGGCAAATCTAGGAGGTCAACTTGGAACAGTTGAGGAAGAGTTCAAGGAAATGTGGAGCAGTGTCAAATTACCGGATAATTTGTACAAAGCTTTAATTGACCAGAATTTGAAGCCTACAGGAGCAGATCCACAAGCAATCACGAAGAAACCTCAACAACAAGAGAAGAAGCAGAAGAAGGCTAGAAGAGGAAAGATTACCAATACGCACATGAAGGGAATATTGAAGGATTACTCCCAAATGGTCTAATAACTAGTAGATAGCCCGGTTTCTCTATATACTCAAATAAGTCATAAAACAAATCAACATCTTGTACATGGGGACTGATCTATATAGTTTATCGTATTAGCGCGTAATTTTCAGAATGCTAAGTAGTTTGCAGACTGCATGATTTTTTCCAATACTGTTTGGTGCCTAACGAGAAAGAATCTTACCTAATAGCCAATAGCAAATTGAATCACAACATGTCCGGTAAGTAACTCAGGCATTAGCAAGCTTTCGGTAGCACCCTTCGACCAGACATTTATGCGATCACTCAATTAGTTAAAGTTCAAGCCGATTTTGCTCAGTAGATGTGGGTTGGTCAGGGAGTCACATTAAGGCATAGAGACAATTCAAGATGCAAAGATTCAACAAATACTAACAATTTAGTCGATTTCAACACTGTCGCAACCGAATTCTGTAACTTCTACTACCAACAGTTTGATTCTGACAGAACCCAGTTGGGTAACTTATACAGAGATCAATCCATGTTGACCTTCGAAACCTCACAATTACAAGGAGCCAAAGATATTGTTGAGAAATTGGTTTCTTTGCCATTCCAAAAGGTCACTCACAGAGTCTCCACCTTAGACGCACAACCCGGATCTCCAAACGGTGATATCTTAGTGATGGTTACCGGGGAATTGTTGATCGACGAAGAGCAAAACGCTCAAAGATACTCCCAAGTCTTCCACTTGATTCCAGATGGAAACTCTTACTATGTCTTCAACGACATTTTCAGATTAAACTACTCTTAAGAAGCTTGAAGTAGAGAACTTGTCAAGAAGTAGAGTATATACTGAAACTCTCAATGAGTATAGTGCTACGCTTTAATAATATAGTCATATTCGTTAGTTATAAATTAATGTGAGTAGTGAACTCCTCTGTGTTTTATGGTTTCTACCATGTGTGCTTGTTGCGCTGAAACACAATCCTGTTAATTTTTGCGCAAATGCGGTAAACAAATATTATTGCACCTTAAATTTGTGTTGAATGATAAGAGGCTACGATGCTGGATCAAATACCCATTATTCCCAAAAGACCAAGGAAATCCAAGCAAGAAACTAATGATACAATTGAGGAGCAGGCTTCCTTGTCATCCGATTTGAAGGGGGTCTCCGCTGAAATCGAACACCTTGACGGATCGGCTAGAGGGAGAGACCTCCACGCAACATCAGATCCACCTTTGACCACTGAAAAGATGGAAAAACTACAAGAAGCTCCAGCTAATGAGGAGGTTTCCTTCCCAAGTTCGAGTATTCCAATCATTCCCAATCGACCACGGAAGAAGATCGAACGTAAAAATAGCGACGAGAGTGAAGGCTTAGTAGACAAAGTCAAGTTGGAAGAAGCCGAAGAGACGAAGAAAGAGGCCAACGACGAGAGCGCAACTAGTCTTGTTGACTTATACACCAAAGCATCCAATGAAAGTGAAATCAACGAACCCGAAAGTGCCGAAAGTGTCGACAAGAGTGGAACTGTCGACCTGCCAATTGAAGAGAAAACTGAGAGCGCCGAGACTGTCAATGTTTCAAGCGGACCAATCGACCTGAAATCCGAAGAGATTAATGAGCACAAGGTCGAGGAAGTGTTTGAGGAAGAGAAAACCAAACAATCCGAAGGTGGCAAGGAGCCTGAGGAAACTACTACACAACCTGAAGCTTTGAAAGAGCCTGAAATTGTCACAGAGCCTGAAAGTGTCAATGAACGTGAAGCCGAAGAATTGAAAGTGAAACATTCTTCGGAGCCGCTGGAACAACATGCAAAGAACGAAGCTGAAGTGGAAGAGCCCGAGATTTCCAATGAAGAAAGTAACGAAGAGAAAGAGCAAGAGCAATTGTCGGATGAAACAGCTTCCGGATCTGTTTCTAGGTCTGTTTTAAATGATTTGGTGGAGGAAAAGAAACCTTCCGCACCTGAGATCGTATCTCCTACAAATATCGAAATTCTGACTGATAAAGAAAATCCTTCAATTTCCCTGAGACCAAATATGAAGGAGAAGGAGGAAGACGCGAAACCAGTTCCTTCAATTCCCTCTCGTCCCAAAAAGAAACCTCTCATCCAGACCGAAGAAACCAAATCTTCACAATCGGAAGAACCTAGTTCGAAATCAGAAGAGCCTGCTACCAAAGCTAAAGCTCCACCTCCCAAACCTAAAAAGCTATCCTCTAAAATTGCTGCATTTCAGCAAATGTTCAACCAAGAACCTAGCACACCTCCCAAACCCGAAGCTCAAAGAAGTGAAAGACCAAAACCAGGTTCATTCGGTAGTAAACTATCATCGGATAAAATGAAGTTTGCTGAGAGTTTGAAGGGTGTGATGGGCAAAGGTATTGCCCTTCCAGGTATGGCTCCTCCAGGTATGGCCCGAGTATCAGAACCTAAAGAAACCGACCTGAATAGCTTAAGTGTATCCAAATCACAAGACGAAGACGTGCTGCTACAGCCTATATCCCAGGGAAGAAGGGCCAAGGGACCCAAGGGTAAGAGACTACCTAAATCTTTGAAAGAGCCGGTCAAGGTTGAGTCGGAACCTAGGTTCACTTTGGTAACGCACGATTTGTGGGAAATTAATCCTTCAAAATCAGATGAAGTGCAAAAAGATTTTACGGATGAGTCAAAAGGGCAGCTTCCAGAAGAAAGCGCCAGTTCAAATCCAACCGAAGAAATAAAGTCAGTATCTGAATTAGAATCTCCTGGTGTTAAGGAAACGGATCTTGTCAATAATGAACAAACAATACTAGAAATAGAAAGAACTGCTGTTGAGGAAACAGAGGTTGGTAATAATGAACAGGAAGAAGGTAAGCCATTATCCGAAACAGAGAGTCCTGTTTTTGAAAAAACGGAGCTTGTTATTGATGATCATGAATCATTGCCACAAGACGAGGCACCCGATGAACTAGATGTGACCGCCAAAAGCCCTCTGGATGTCTCGAAGGCTATTTCACTGTCTGTTAATGAATCAGAAGCTGAAACAAAAACGGAAGATGAAAATTAAATACATCTTTTAGTTGATCAGCTTGTTACTTATATATTACTCTATATCACAATTATCATTAGTCATTACATAGTGGATTCTAGCTACCATATTCATCGCGTTTTACTTCTTTTAGCATACCTCGGAACATATTTGTATGTTTCTCCTTGCTTCTGGCTCTTTTTCTCAGAAGGCTTGTTCTCTACTGATTTGCTTTGATTGTCGTCATTGACACCCGAGTTACTTAACTTCTCTGCTGTTTCTTGATTGTCATCATTTGCAATCGAACCAGTCAGCGTCTCTGTTTTTATCTCATCTGAGTTCACGCCTTGTTTCTGTTCTTCTGTCAATCGTATCCGTAGTGAATTAACTTCATCCTCGATTTCTGACTCAGGTTTATCTTGGTCCTCTAACTCTTCGCGTAATTCCATACATTTCACTTCAATCTCACGCTGCGCCTTTCTTTCATCGATATATTTTTCAGCCTGAGGATTTATGTTCTTATTGACTCTCTTACTCTCATGTTCCTTGAGTTTTCTTTTCTTGTAATTTCCAGAGACTAGATTTTCATCTATATTTTTCCTTCTATTGGATAGATTGGCCTGGATATGCCCTGAAGTACCGGAACCTCGGGCAGTTTGTAATCCTATGCCGTTGTGAGACATCTGAATATAACCACCTTATCTACCATACAAAGACCTGCAAAGAGTAATTTAAATAAAATGTCGTGTGATGCACAAAACAAAAAACTGCAACTAGATCTCTAAGGAGGCTTGACTAAAATTTGTATGCAACCGCTACGTAGCAACAATATAAAATTAAGCCTCTGATTCACAATGCACATTTCAACGCGTCTCAGGAGTCAACTGTCGATTTGAAATAACTTCGACAGCTGGCTGAAGTTCCAAGACATCTTGTCAGACCATACCCTGTTTATTTCAATCCCCCAAAACGCCTAGCTATATTTAGTCGCGAGCTAAATACCTTATTTTTTTTGTGTAGATGTTCAGATAGGGTACGAAAATCTCGTGGCTTTTGAGTGATTGTGAAATTTGTATCTCGAGATAGACTTGTAGCAATTTATATCAAGGACAACAGCGCACAACTCACAGGTGTATAAAGCTGAATAACGACATCATGCTACATAGGATACCAAGGTTGAAGCACCGAATTTTGGCTGTATTGTTTGTCTTGGTAGTCGTATCATTCTTTTTGATTCCATTTTCAAACATACAGTACGATACAGTCAATGTTTTCAATCAAAAAGAAGAAACACAGGCTCCTAGACCTATCGTCGGAAACATAAAGCCAAAAGAGTCCCAAGAGTTTTGGACTAAAGTATTCGGCATCATTGAAAAGAATAAAATTGAACTTGAAAACTTGCCAGAAGCAATCAAATACACTGACAAGAAAGACCAAATCGACGGACCCAATACTAAGGAATCCTTGTTATCCAGAGCCATCATTTCTGACGAGGTATTCAATGAACTCAAGGAGAAGCATGAAAAGATTTTGCTGGAATTACCCTCTAAAATCTCGACCTCTACTTACAAAAAGGGATCCACTGGTGTTGTCATGGTGGGAGGAGGAAAGTTTTCGTGGTTGTCTTACCTTTCAATCAAGTCTTTAAGAGACACTGGCTCAAACTTACCAGTTGAAGTGGTGATGCCATCTTTTAAAGATTACGAAGCAGAGAAGGAATATTGTAATAAAATTTTACCTGAACTACACGCGTCATGTGTTCTTGTACCAGATGTACTAGGACCTCAGGTTATGTTAAAGTGGGGATCCAACATAAAGAGTTATCAATTCAAATCTTTAGCTTTGATGACATCTTCATTCGAAAATATACTCTTGCTAGATTCCGATAATATCATAGTGACAAATCCTAACGCAGTCTTTGAAAGTGAACTTTATAGCAAGAATGGTATGATCACCTGGCCAGATTTCTGGAAAAGAACAATTTCGCCAAAATTTTATGAAATTGCTGGCTTGAAGGTGAATGAGCGTAAAAGAGTGAGGTACAACAGATTTCCCCTTGAGATTTCGAAAGAAAGTGAGACAGCCATTTCAGAAGAAGAGCTTAAAAACACGCCATATCACGACTTGGAGGGAGCAATTTCAGATTTGTCAACTGAGTCTGGTCAAATGATAATAAACAAGAGAACGCATGGCAAAACCTTACTTTTATCACTTTATTATAATGTATTTGGACCAAATTTATTTTACAAATTGTTTTCATTGGGTGAACAAGGCGAAGGTGATAAAGATACTTTTGTAACTGCTGCAGAGGTAACAAAGCAGCCATACTATCAAGTGAAGGCATTCATCGCAGCAATGGGTTATTTGGATTCGGATAGTAAATTCCAGGGTGTTGCAATGGGTCAAAAAGACCCATTAGTAGACTACAAAGCATTTCAAGACAAAGTCATCTCTTATTTCAAGGAAAATGGCAAACAGATGGCAATTGCAGATCAAATCAAATTCCTTGATAAGATAAAAGAAGAGGTTTTCCATTCTCGAAACGATTTCCCGCTCTTTACAGTTCACTGCAACTATCCAAAATTGGACCCCATATTATTGAGAGGAACGGATAGTCTTTACGATAAAGAAAATGAAAAGTTGAAGTACAGAATGTTTGGCAACTTGAAAATTCCAAAACCTACGGCAGGCGCTGAAAACAGCGAGAAAACTGAGATAGATTTCGAATTGGCTCAATGGACTCATATTAATTCTGCTCTATGTGAAAAGAAGCAAACTTTCGTTCATTTTAAAGATGCAAATATGGAAGAACTATGCAAATTCATTGAGAATCAAGTCAAATGGCTTTCTACGCCCATATAAAAACATCATAATATGTTAATTTCGCATTTACCGCCTTCTATGAGTGCATTTTTCGTATGTAATATAAAACCTTCGGACTTCATTTAATGTAATGTATATCATTAACTAAGACCATCTTATAAAGAAAGTAATCGAAAATATAGAGAGAGCTCGTATTAAAGCTTGGCATGTGGTCTCAAATCCTTTGCAATTTCTAATGCAATATGCCTGGATAATGCCATGGTCGTAATCATCGGGTTTGCGCCGCTGGCTGTTGGTAAGACACTTGCGTCAGCTACATGCACATTTGAGCATTCGTATAACCGACCCTTAAGATCACAAGCACCATCCGAAGGACCCTTTCCTGAAATCCTACATGAGCTCATTTGATGTGCGGTTCCTAGAGGACTACCGCTCGGGTCCAATTTGGCAGCTGCAACTCTTTTTCTCCAAAGTACATAATCTTTGTCCTTGATGGATCTTTGTTCTTTGGGTTTAGTTGAGTGAAAAGTGAGTTTGTGTGACTGCGGAGCGATAATCGTTTCAGCACCTTGAATGTAGAGTAAATCTGCAGCATATAATAAATTTTGCAAAAGCGAATCAAGATCAAATTTATTAGGAGTATAGTCCACAACGACAGTGTCCTCCTTGTAAGGATCAGGATAAACCTTTCCACTTGATGTGTCCCTGGCCAAAATCAACATTGCAGCCATGTTATTATATTTCATCAAATCCTTTCTTAACTTATCACTTCCATCCCAAGGATTGAATATCTGCTGTAAGTGAGGACTATGCAAGATCGTTTCAATTCTTGCACCATGCCCCTTGCCATCCAAATCCGCACCTTCGGTACAAATAGCTGTCATTATAGAGTGGTGATGTGGTTCCGTTTTTTGTTGTTTTCCAAAATCACCCAATAAGACCGTCACGGGGTGTAACTTGAGGTTCTTACCTATATGTTTATTTTTAAAACCCGACTTGTTCAAAATTATGGGAGTATTCAATGAACCACCTGCAACAATGAATTTCTTCGGACCTGTAATTTGGAACTCGACACCAGTAACTGTATCCTTACATAAAGCTGCGGTTGCTTTTCCACCTTTGTGAATAAGACGAATAACTTTGACTTGATCCATAAACTCGCATCCGTTCCTCAGAGCGTTTTTAAACCAGCATGCAGCAGCTCCCTGCTTGATGCCATACTTACAACCTAGGTGGCAAAAACCACAGTCGTGTGCAATATGACCCCCGGTATTTTGAGCTATATTTGCAACTTCGTAACCAAGTTTTTCTCCTGCCTCTAAGATAACATTGTTGGCAAATGAGTGGTTAAGATGTTCGTCGGAGGCACCCATCTTTTTCCAAACGTAGTCTAGGCATTTATCGAATTTTTCGGTGGCAGCAAAGTCAACGCCATGATTGTCATACCATTCTTTTCTGACCTTGAAAGGGGTTTTCAAGCAAGCTGACCAATTCACAGTCGATCCACCCCCAAAAGTAGAGCCCGCTAAAATGAAAAGCAGCTGGTCTAAAGTTCCCATTGAGCCTTTTGATTCGTACAATGATTCACCACCTTCCTTTTCATCGAAGTTAAATTCAGTAGGATGATAATACTTCCCTTTCTCTAGGACCAAGCACTTAAAACCCTGTTCGGACAAGGTGTCCGCAACTACACCAGACCCAGATCCGGAGCCAATTATCAACACATCAGTGTCTGGCAAATCGAGAACTTGGCCATTGACTCTCGGTTTTTCCTTCATCGTATATCTAAAATCATCAATCTTCTGTCCCTCGTATAGAGACTCCCTGTGGTCTCTCGAAGGATAACCAATTGCCTGGTTGTGCAAATCCGTTGCGAGTTTGGTAAAAGTTACAATATTCATTGCATAGAGAGAGCTGAATAATCTTCTTTTCAGAGCAATTGGGGAATCCCTCCAAGATTTCACAAGAGCCTCCCTCTGTTCCGGTGTCATGTCTCTGAGAAGAGTTAGAGAGCCCGTAAGGAATGGTGACGCCACTCTTGAATCTAAAACGTTGAACACGAGGCATGCCATTCGAACACTCTCCGTTGGGGCTGAGGTAACAATTTCTCTCAAACATTCTTTATAACCTTTAATGTTACTTGGACGGGTGTAAGTTAAAAGGTACTCATCAAGTTTATCAAGAGGGAAATCATCACTTAAATAAGGTTTGATATCCTCTGCACTTATTTCATGAATGAATACATCTCCTAATATCAATAATAGCTCAATGTTCTCTTCAGAGAGCTCAGCTGGAAGTACCGATCCGATTATATCAACCATCTTAATCTCAAATTCAAAGTTTTTCGTTCTGAATGGGATTATATCACCATTTAAATCGATTGAACGCAGTTTCGGTGATCATACGACATTGATAATTACATATGATATTGAAGCTATTATATGATTATACCTCCCCCTCATTTAATAGCCCCCGGAAGTCCGGAATTCAAATTGCGCTTGTGATACCAGTGAGAAGCACAACATTTTCCAAAGGAGCATAGAAAATAGGGCGCTGACAATTCTTATTAGAACACGGTATGTAGCACACACTAACATACAGGTGAGGGGGAAGAGTACAATTAGACATAATAATGTACAGCTACTTGCTAGCTTTCAGTCACATGCATTGAACTTAATCGTACCACTTTTCTAACAAATGGTTGGAAGCGCTTCATATCAAAACCAGTAGGAAAGATCTGATATGACAGATTCTTCAAATTTGTTGCGTCCGATCTAGCAGCACATTTTTTATGTCAGTATAGATGTTCGTACGATATCATTGATTTTATACAGATTAAGCAGAAAATTTACATTTTATGAAGAATTGCTCGATTGAGGTGCATGCATCAGCAGATGTATCCCTCTGATGCTCCCAGTGTGAATTAATAGTGCAGCGAGGTTTATATCCCGTCTCAAAAAATCCTGAAAATTTACATACTGTTGGACCCTATCATAAATCTGTAGGGGTACACCGCATATCAGTTTTATAATGTTGATGGTTTGCGGTAATCGGCTCTATTTATCGAGTTAGTTGACATATCACGTGATACAAAATAGGAAGCCTACTTTACTAGCACTTCAAATAATCATTTCAGCTGCATATTCGTTTTAGATTGTTTCTCTGTCCTTAATCGAATTCACATGTGAATTTTTGTTTGCAGGGTTAAAAAATGTTTCAAAGCGAGCAGTTATAATGCAGGAGGTGGCTTGTCACTGTCAAAAAAGAAATGGAAATAAAGGCAGAATGAAGCGATACCACAGATTATATTAAAGTTGATCGTGGAAATGTTCGCAATATTCACAGCGACACTATTCAATTGCAGCATCCGAAAGTGATTTTCTTTTCAGAGATTTCTGCTACGGATACATCCACGGAGTACACTATAGAAGAAGCAGCGGTGAGTATGAGGTCTTGATTGCAGAGGTAGAGTCAATGAAGAATTTTACGCATGTTGCTGCCGAACAAGCCAATTTCGTAGATGAATGGATTTGGTTCATGAAGCTCACATTTCAATTAGATACAAATAGATAAAGCATCGAATATTGAAGTAGAACCGATGCTCCTATAATTTAGTTTTGGCTCGGGGTGTCGCTGGTGAAGGAGAAGCTTGAATCCAAGGGCCAACTCCAGAGCAGCCGCTTTTTGTGGTGCATAAAAGCCGAATCTTGCAATGTGGTGTTCGATTGGTAGTGCTTTCGGACTTCGAGTTTTCAGGATTACTTGGTCGTACCACAGTAATCACAATACCATAAATTCAATACTTCATAATTTGAATCTACACCAATCTTGAGAAAGACTCAGCCTCATATGGAAGGACAATCCATCGAAAGATTTCATCAGAGCATGCCAAAATAATCCAGTCAGCATTATACACTTACAATTTCCCTATAGTAGCATTTTCGATCGGTAGTTTGACATAGTCTTAAGATATAAATCGTAATCGCGCAGAAAGGAAGAGCCAGAAAACAGATTGAAGGTTGTATTGTTCGTCACAAAAGCCGTAAGAAAATGCTTAGCAATTCCTCTTTTTTACTCTTTTTCAGACTATCTTCAGAGCCACATAACGAATATATATTTTATTGTAAGTCTTAAATACGACTATACCTCTACGATATACGAAAGACAGCGGTCATTGATGAAAGGTTAGGTATTACAGATTATAGATATATAGGTATTTGCCGGATCTTGTACTTTATATGTATTCAGTTAGTAGATGGTATAAATGATACCAACTCCGAGAGAGTATGCAATTGGAATAACCTTACCCAGAAATTGCTTCTTTCAATCTGCGAAATCCTTGTATGTATTTGAATACAAACTATGTAAAGAGGATATATATACTCTCCAGAATCACCGCTCTTTCACCCTTAAAAACTTTTATCAATTGACGGTAGAACGTTATGTAATTAATTAGTATACACAAGTCAATCGACCTCTATATCAACTTATGCCATTTGTACGTTCTTCATAAATTATCGTAAGAATCGGCGCTACAAGCTTTTCAAAAGCTACAACAACGACTGCGCTAAATGCTCCTTAAGGGACACCGTTATAGGACCCAGCTTGCCATACGAAATTTATCCAAATACCTATTCTATGTGTTATTCAGATAATTTATTCTTGAAGTAAGGTCAGACATACTTCCATTAATTGTAAATACGTAATTATAAGATGTCACTAAAACATAATTTGCGACAACTTTAGGCCGGAACGAATAACGAAAACCACCGTCAATTCATGGACTCACCATTAATCTATTCGAAGTGAAATCCAAAGATAGTTATTATTGACGAATAATTATATCGTCAATGTAAGCATTAGCATACCCCGGGAAGCTTGTAGCAAAAAGACTATACGGACTTGCTTTTTCACAGACCGACATAACAGGTATTTCCCTCCCTCAAAATAAATTTCACTACTGATCAGATTCCAATACCTATCCCCTCCCTTCATTTGTATAGGATTAGCAAATCCGATGAGCGCAGTATACAAATCACGTCGCAGATGATATCTCAAGATCCATAAATTATTATGTGTATCGAGAAAGCAGGTTGCAATTAAACTTGGTACATGTTCTTGTTGTGCGTAAAATGGAAGTTGCTCCCTGGCATAGTTTAAATTCAATTTTCACAAGTGATCGACATCATTTCGGCCAACCCGATTTACCTCAAGTTGAGGCTCTCCCCATGGAAGGTTGCAGATATGATGAATTCGAGCTACTATTCGATGAAGTATTTCCAGTTTGGTCCTAAACGATCAGTAATCGTAGAGCAGTGGATGCAATTTACGACTCCTCATTTCCAATTGTGACTTGTGTTTATGGGTGTCGTATGCTATAAGTTCGATGTTTAGTGATGCGAATATATATGAAATCCGAGGGGTACTATCTAAGCTACAATTTGCACTCATATGGTGATACTCAAGTAATTCATGGAGAGCTTCAAATGAGCTATATTCTATATCTAGTGTAAGTAGTATAAAAACGAAGGAGTAGGAAATGAGAAATTAGGTAACTCCATTCCCCTACCCAAATTTGCGGAAAATTTATAAGGTGTATAGTGCTATTAGTGCTCGTCAATTGGCAGTTGTCTATCCAGGCATACTTTGGTGATAAATTCTTGGACGTACTACAAAGGTATGAGTTTGTGGGATGCTGCACAGTCTTTATTTACGACGGTATACCAACGACAGTATAATGGGCGGGATAGTTTTTGTCGTTGATGAAATGTCTTGGGCATATGTAATTCTATATTTAGTTATCAATGTGATCACCTAATTGTCGGCAGCTTGTTTAATTTTTTTGAAGATGAGTGAGTTAAAGTCGAATCTAATCAATATAGAACAGGTATTTTAGCGCGGACAGAGGAATTCTTGTACAAAATGAGTATCTAGATCGTAGTCTATCAGTATTTGCACTATGACATGTTGGGTAGCTAATGAGTGTAAGTTTCCTCAAGCTGAAGCATGTTATTGGTCTTATTTATTTGTGGTTTGGCGGACTATTGTACTAATTTTTAGTGGCAGTTGGTAGACTTTAAGTGGGTACTACATCATTCGGGATCAATTTGGTTCGGGTACAGTTAATCTATGATTTATGGTTATTTAAGTGTCTTTGCAAATTTGTTTAGAGGTTTTGTTGGCTTGTTGTTTAGTGTATGTGTAGAATAGAGTATTGTGCTCAAGTTTTTGACGTTATCGATAATCAACTTCATATCGCAGAGTAGTTTCGAACTTTTGTTCGCTAATTATTATCTGGGGTATAAAGCATTTCTACATTTCGAAATTCTATGCAACACTACAAGCTGAACTGTGATTTCGCGGTTAGACCGCGTCTTATTGCCTGCTCGGGGATGGTAGGTCTTGTCAGTTGAGTCTCATGGATGGTTCATGTCTGATATCAATATGGGGAAGAAGTTCGCGGTGATTTCCGGCTTTTGGAATTATTTGAACAGTAGTTCAAAAGACCATTAGGTTGAATGCTGATCATTTTGATGCTGAAGTTTGACTGTAATATCGATCAGGGCATTGGCTCCCATATTTTCATGAGTAATTGAGCTTGTATTGAAAGAAAGTAGTGTTTCGGGAGTTAGACACTGAAGAGAGTTGTTGATGGTGTGATCAGAATGTAGGAGGCGTATATAGAATTTTGAGATTGTCCCTGCACTGGTGCGTTGCAATTTAATTTAGGAGGAGTATTAGACTCCATCTACATGTGAGGTATCTCAAAGTGAAGATGGTCGCTTATCTGTAGCTTATTGCGCGGTGATAAAGTACGAAGTTATATGAGGTAATACGTTGAAGATGACAATATGATACTAAGGTGAGAGCTTGCATTATTTAAATGGTTACACTTTCAATTTTTGTTTGTTCCCCATAGAGGACTCCATTTTATGCTGACACGGTTTCGGTTGCCTTGCTATTATCGTATTGGGTTCAGTGAGACCTGCACGCTCGTCGTCTGTGGCTATTCTAAGTTTTCGGTTGCATTTACTGCTTTAACATGGCGTTTAAAGCGTAGGTTGTGGGCGCAATATTTCGGAGCAGTGGTAGTGGATATCTTCATATAGACCATCGGGAGGTATATACTTTCTATGAGAGACCTTTACAGAATGATTTAGGAACCCCATGCTAATTTTCACGAATTAGGCAACTTGTCCGAGTGGTTAAGGAGAAAGATTAGAAATCTTTTGGGCTTTGCCCGCGCAGGTTCGAATCCTGCAGTTGTCGTTTTTTTTTTCGGCGATAATGGAATAGAATCTATAGTTGGTGTCATTTCGACCCCATCATGATTAGTTGCACTTAGTAACCTGGGAAAAGAGCGCTTGCATAGCTTGTAGCTCGCTACTCCTACACCAAACTATAGTAGCATGGTGTCAACACGCGTACCGTGCTTTGTGTATGACTGAATTTGACTTTTGTATGGAGTAGCAAGATTGTATTTGTGTTTATCAGTCCAGCTGCCATAGAAATTCTGCATGCGCAGTCATTCATCCCCAGATTTTTTTTGAGTATATAATACTTTAATTTACAGACAGAACTTCTTCTTGATCTTCACTTTCGAATCAGACATCGACGAATATGAGACCGCAAGCTTTTGTACTAGCTTTATCATGCTTGTTGAGTTATGCTGATTCCCAAATAATTCCCGGGAAAATAAAAAGTGATGTTCCGTTCGTAATATTACAGAAAAATAAGTATTCCTCATTTTGGAATAAGCTTAATTTATCAATATTCAGTAAACCATTACTCGGTAAAAAGGTAGAAGTGTTGGACAATTCTTTCGAGGATTGGGTAGAAGTTCAGAAAAGGGTTGCTTTTCAAGGAGTTTTGAATAATATCGGCGGAATAAGTGAGAATTTGGACATAAATGAAGTAGTCAAGGGCGGTGTTATTGCTTCTCCATCTAA
Organism: Suhomyces pyralidae; assembly: GCA_003706505.3. Lineage (NCBI taxonomy): Eukaryota > Fungi > Ascomycota > Pichiomycetes > Serinales > Debaryomycetaceae > Suhomyces > Suhomyces pyralidae. Next base: position 277,314 of record PPLO03000009.1, on the reverse strand, counting down.
GAGTGATCCAGATTATTTTTATCAATGGACTCGTGATGCAGCATTGACTATCAAAACATTGATTTTCTATATTGAGGATCATTATTTTGAAGGTGTCGAAAACATAAAACTTATTATCGAGGCCTATATCAAGAATAATTATTATCTTCAGAGATTAGATAACAGATCCGGAAGGTTTGATGATCCAGATAAGTCCGGCTTAGGTGAACCAAAATTTCTAGCAACCAATAAGGAGTTTAGCAATAACTGGGGAAGACCTCAGAGAGATGGTCCGGGATTGAGAGTCATCACTGTCTTGAGCTATCTTGCACTTTTGGATAAATATGAGAAGAATATTTCGGACACATTTTTGCAATCAAAAGAGAACGTTTATCAAGAAATTGTCAAGCCTGATCTCATCTATGTTCTAAGGAATTGGCATAAAGAAGGATTTGACTTATGGGAAGAAATAAACTCTCAACATTTCTTCGGTTCCATAACGCAGTTAAGAGCATTAAAAGAAGGGATCACGATAGCGGAAACTATCGACGGAGAGGACGATTTCATAAGAGAATTGAAAGGTGGCTTCGACGCTTTGAAAAGCTATGTTGAAGCAGAGTCAGGCTTTTCGAGCTCTTCAGTCCCTTACATAGTAGAAACACCCGCTCTTTTGAAATCAGGAAAAAGAAGCGGATTGGATGCTGCCATATTACTAGGATCAATACACTCTCACAATGCAGAGGCAGGAAACTATAGTGATATTCCATTTGACGTTTATGACGGAAAAATATTAAATACTCTAAGTGCGTTGGTATCTGATATGAAATACCGGTATCCTATAAATCACAATAGAATCGGTTTTAAGAATTTAGGTGTCGCTTTGGGCAGGTACCCAGAGGATATCTATGATGGGCATGGAACTTCGGAGGGTAACCCGTGGTTTCTAGCAACTGCATGTGCAGCAGAGGTTGTATACAAATTCGTGTACAAGCTTAACTCCAACAAAGAGAATATAATCATCAATTCAAATAACTTAGATTTTTTTAAGGATTTCAACCTCGAAAATGCGGAATCTGGCATCGGGGGCGAAATAGTTATACATTATGGATCAACTGCTTACTCCAGACTAACAAGAGAATTGCTTACTTATTCGGATTCATTTTTGTTAACCATAAAAGATCACGTTGATAGTTATGGCCACATGTCTGAACAATTCAATAAAGATCACGGTTATATGCAAGGTGCTAGGGATTTGACTTGGAGTTATAGTGCTTTCTGGAACTCAGTTAGATGGAGGGAGAAGGCTTTGAGTGTCGTAGAGTAGAATGCTAGGGTGTTGTTGAAGTCAGCTATCTTATTTGTCCATATTATTTATAGTTTCAAATATAGAAATATTTGCGAACACACTATCGTCTTCGAATTTGTAACATTCTTCGGATCTATCCATCAATTCATCCAATTCTTTTCTAGAGAAGAATGAAGACTTATTCAACTTCTTATCATTCTCCAAAAAAAAGTCATACCTTAGGCATAAATTCTCGCTGGCACCGGATGTTCCATTGCCTTCTGTGGTTTTCAAAGTTCTGGACAATTCTATCAACCCTTTTATGTCGACACTCAAGTTCTTTTCTGAGTCAGCCCCGTCTATGATTTTCTTTAATCTGTTGAATTTGAATTCACCCATCTGAATAATCAATTTTTCCAAAAACCTCTTCGATGATGATTTACTTATTAGAATTTCTTCGATAGAATCCTTTACCACGAATCGAAAGATTTTCACGGGTTTGGTTTGGCCAATTCTGTGCACTCTATCAATAGCCTGCAAGTCCATCTGAGGATTCCAATCGTTATCGAACAAGACCACTGAATCAGATGAAGTCAAGTTGATTCCCAAACCCCCTGCCCTTGTTGAAAGAAGAAATATCTTGGTCTTAATGTCCGTTCTAAACCTCTCAATCTCCATGTCTCTATCGGGTTGGCTCGTACTTCCATCGAGCCTCGAGAAGCCAACGTTTTTGTATGTGAACCAGTCGTGTAATAAGTCTAGTACTTTGGTAAATTGAGAAAAGATTAGAATTTTGTGATTCTCTTTTAGTAATGCGGTACATAATTCATCAAGCACCTGGATTTTGGCGGAGTTAAGAGATAATAACGACATGAACTTTTTTTCTTGAACTGGATTATTGTCAGTTGTATCGAATGGTTCATAAAAAATATATGGCGAATTGCAAATGTTCCGTAATTGCATCATAACATTTTGTAATGACAAACTGTTGACCTTCTTCTTAATTTGATCGTACAAAGTGTCAAGGATCTCTTGTTGTCTATTTTCTTTTGTTGTGATGTTCTTCAGTATTGTGGTCTTGACACCTTCCTCAATGATAGAAGGTCTCTTGGATTTGTGTGGCTCAGAGATTTGTTCAAATTCATCATCGGAGTCAGGCTCCTTGTAAAACCGGTTGACGTTGCTTTTAGCTTTTGGAATCAGTTTGGATTTTTCATTTAGATACTGATCTATCAATTCAAAATCCGACGAGTTGCTAAATACATCAGGGTGATTATAAAATACAAATTCCTTCAAATAGGCTTCGATTAGGCTAGGTCCAAGTCTATTGTCTAAAGTATCAACATATAGTTTTTTTTGTAAATTTTTCAAAGGTACGTGTATCAAGTATTCTTTTTTAGGTGGTAGGTTCTTTATCGCGTCCCTTTTCAATCGTCTCAATATGAAGGGTTTGAGAATTGTATGTAAGCTTTTGATTAAGGTCTCCTGAATGTTCAACTTTATGAGCCTCTTCGTTTCTTCATCTTCTCCATCCTGTATATCTGATTCGAGGTTAGTTAATTCTTCGAAGTTGAACCACAGCTGAAATAGCTCCAAGTCATGAAAAATGTCAGGTAAAATAAAGTTGAGTAATGACCATAACTCATTTAAGTTGTTTTGAAGTGGAGTACCTGTGATCAAAAGTCTATTTGTCACTTCGAGTTTTTTGAGAACCCTTATCAATAAACAGTCGCTATTCTTAAGTCTATGGCCCTCGTCAACTATCAAGTAATTCCAGCGAATTGCACTGAATTTGGAAAAGTCTCGAATGGAAATTTCGTATGAAGTGATAACGATATTCGTGTTCTTAATTAATGACTTCATATCGATATTTGCTCTTTCTTGCTTCGAACCACTATATCTGAGGTAGCTGATATCAGGTGCGAATTTTTCAATTTCATTGCACCAGTTTGATAAGGTAGATAGGGGAACAACTACTAGAAAAGGACCCGTTATACCCTGCTCTATTAGAAAGCTCAAAAAGGAAATACACTGTAAAGTTTTTCCCAATCCCATCTCGTCAGCAAGAATCCCATTCAAACCGTTCTCGAATAAAGTTACTAGCCATTGTAGGCCATCCAACTGATAATCTTTGAGAGATCCCCCAGTTATTAACTTAGGCTGGGATATTTTCAGAGAGGTCTGCGAAGCTTCTATTTCTTTCCTGGTATCTTTCGTGGAATCTGAGATTTTCGTAGATAACATAGACCTGATGTCTGTTTTCTGTTTCTTTACCTTTCTTTTTTTCTTTGCTGGAGTCGGATCATTATTCTTATCGAGTTCGGTAGGCAAATTTGGCTCAAGACTGCTCTGTAAAATATTATCTGCTATTATCTGGGAGTAGATCTGAGTTTTTTGGATTAAGTTATTAAGTCGATCAAATTTGAGATCTCTGGATAGCTTGTTGAATTCCGCCTGTCCCTCATTGTGGGCGAGATCGATATTTCCTTTCTCAATCAAAGTGCTAATATCATCCTCCATTATTGGAAGTCTATTATGTCTTACTACAAGCTACCCGCTAATAGTCTGACGCGTCAACTTATATTTTTGTCGTGCGTAAGCGCGGTAAATCCGAGACATCTTAGGTTATCCCAACCTTCTCATATCGAGGCATCTGGCAACTTCTGAAATCGAAAATATCATAATTCACAAAGTAGTTAAGATTCCACAAATGAAACCTCAATTGAGATCTTGTGAAATGAATTACATGCTTATTCGAAAGTAACGTAGAACCTCTATAAGGTCGAAAGAGGTTTTTTTGTTCCAATCACGCTCATCTGCAAGTGCGCTGAAAAATAGCAGGACGGATAGCCGAATATGCACCTGCATTTCGCAGATCACTTGCTGAGGATGTTCTATTTTCAAGATCCCAACTACCTTGTAATGTTTGTGTGAATTTCGTTTCACTCCTGAAGGAAGTGTCTCCTATTAGCTTCGAGTACCAAAGTCCTTTGTAAAGTCATATTTTACTTAGTAAGCTACATACCGATTCCGGATACTCGCTGAAGAAGATTAACTATACTTAATCACTGACTCTGCAACATAATCATGCGCTCCAAACGTAATGTTATTTACATTTCGAAGTTTCGGAAGAGAAAGAAAATATTTAGCCTTGATTATAATTTCAAATGTTGACGAGTCTCTAATTCAGCTCAGATAAGTCCCATACCTCAGGCGCACTTTAGCGTCTGAATGTAACTAAGGTGCGAATATATATTTCTTGGAGAAAAGAATTCTTGCTCGAGATTAGATTACGATCGGAGTATTTCACGAATGAAAATTGTGGCTCACTAAGAAAATCATAGTGAGTCAAAATTGCGGAAGTAGGCTCTTTTTAAGGGTGTCTGTGATCTGATTATAGCTACCCGCGCTATTATGTCGTAATACAATGCCATACCAAGGCGTTTTCATGCTTAACGGAATCGTTTAACATAGCACATCACAACCGGCTAATCAAGTCAGACGGTATTGTGTTTTCCAATTGGTTCTTGCAACAGATAAGTAAATTTTGTTGGATTGGTTTTGCATGTTATGATTGACATCACTTTTCAGCAGTCGCAACTTTACATGTTGGGGAACGTTTTTGGCATATATCATACCTAAACTGCAAACGTATGGCCTAAAAAAGAAAAAAATAATAGTTTCGGAGCACACCGTAAGCTCTCTGATTCAACCGTTTTACTTTAAAAGACACATTGGCCAACAGAAAATAGATGTTTTGATAGAAGCAAGAAGTATAGCATTTGTCCACAAAACGGTTCTCCAGACTGTATATGAAATATAATAAATAGATTCGATCTGCCCATCTATACCCTCAATCTAAATTACCATCGTGACTTTGTTGAAACCAGTAGTTCGACGCCAATTCGTCAAAGCGGTAAACCCATTACATAGAGCCATTCACTACACTAACGCAACTATGGGAAGAGAAAATATAGTTCATTATCAACTTGAGAAGGATCATGAAACCGATCTTAAACTTTCAGGTAGCGAAGAAGAATTGGGTACTCAGGGTGAACTGAAGAGAGCTCCTATCAAGAGACAGACTTCTCATTCAAACTTTCCATTCACTTTGTCAAAGGAGTCTACCTTGACTGATTTTTTGCACAATAACCAGTTCTACGTCGAGTCAGTGAAGCACAATCACTCCAATGTTGTTTTTGATTTGAATGGAAAAGGTCAATCACCACATACTTTATGGATTGGTTGTTCGGATTCAAGAGCAGGAGATGCTTGTTTAGCCACATTACCAGGTGAAATTTTTGTTCACCGTAATATCGCTAACATCATCAGTGCAAACGATATCTCATCTCAAGGTGTTATTCAGTTTGCCGTAGATGTTTTGAAGGTCAGGAAGATCATTGTCTGTGGACATACTGATTGTGGTGGTGTTTGGGCTTCTCTCTCTTCTAAGAAGATCGGCGGTGTTTTGGACTTGTGGTTGAACCCAATTAGACACATTAGAGCCGCAAACTTGAAGGTGTTGAAAGAGTACAACGACAATCCAAAAGAAAAGGCAAGAAAATTGGCAGAATTGAATGTTATTGCTTCAGTCACCGCATTGAAAAGACACCCAAGTGCCTCGATGGCTCTCAAGAATGGTCAAATAGAAGTTTGGGGTATGATGTACGATGTTTCAACCGGATACCTTTCTGAAGTTGAAATTCCAGCAGATGAATTCGAGGATTTGTTTCATGTGCAAGATGAATCTTTGGAAGAAGAATACAACGCACATTGATTTAATAGATAGAACACAACAGGACAACTTAATTTAAATTTCGAAACAATCGAGGTGTATCAGGAGTGCGTAGAGACTATGATGACAGATTTCGTATTTAAAAAACTGATTTCAGCAAATTAAACAGAATTGGTCGCGCTGAGTCAGCTTTGACTATAGATTTATATCGATTTCTTTCTCTTTATTTTTCATTATATTACTGGCACTTTTATAGATCACATCCACTACATTTGACATTAGAAGGGGAACCAACTTTAAGCTTTAATGTGATAAAACTCCTCGATGTGTTTTAACACTTCTTCAACCGTTTCTGCAATTGAGATTATTTTGCCGGACTCAGGACTCACAAACCCAGTTTCGATCGTATCCCCAATGAACTTCAAAAAGTTATCGTAAAATCCGTCCAAATTGTAAATAATAATTGGCTTGTTGTGAATTTTCAATTGAGCCCACGTTACTACCTCCATTAGCTCATCCAAAGTACCGAAACCTCCTGGTAATGCCACGAAGGCGTCAGCTTTTTCTCCCATAACCCTCAATCTCATTTGAACATCCTTGACTAAAGTAGTCTCCCCATATTCGCTTGTTGTGGGTAAAGTAGTATACTCAACCTTATCTTCGATCAATTCTTGAATCCTGTCTTCTAAATCTGCTTTCGAAATACCTTCAGTTCTTTCTCTTGAAATGTATGCTACCGGTATTACACCATGAACGTAACCTCCTTCAGATGTGGTGGCCCTGGCTACCGTTCCCATTATACCGGTTGAGCCTCCACCGTAAATTAACCCCCACTGCTTCAACGCCAATGCTTCGCCTAACTGCTTCGCATTATCAGCGAATATAGCCTTGGAACCAAAGGACGAACCACAAAATACGCATATTGATTTGCTTGGTATGTTGGTCATTACAAGCAATTGGTAATTCCTATCTTTTATTGTCCGTGCATAGAATTTGGCGAGCGTGTTTGATCCAGATTGAGAATGAAAATTGCAAAATATTTACAGAAAATTAAAGAAATAGTGTGGAGTTGGAGATATCGGAAATCCAATAGCCAGTTGAGTCCAACAATTTGATCATTGGAAGAAAGTTACCCTTGCCACTCTTAGTAGTTGGAGAAGGGAATCTTTCAGAAGACTTTGTTCAGAAATAGGAGAGAAACCATAGCAGGTTTTTGAAGGTTAACTACAAGTCACTATTCCATCACTCCATTCGCGACTGAAGGTTGCACTACTAACATTCGGAAAGGCATCGACTCTCTCGAATGATACGCTGTAGACACCGGAAGAATATACTTAACTACTGTACCACACTACCTACTCGCAAACCTTACATACAGAATCCGCACAAAATGAACAGACACGCTATCAACGCGCTCAGTACAATATTTGCATCTCAACTCTAATTTTAGATTTGGACCGAGCGATGGCCGTCTATACAGGGTCTCTCGTCTAATGCGAGTCTACATTTGAGCCGCTAGGCTTTTTACACTTTAGGACGAAGGATAGGCAAGGGGCAAAAATAGGTTGTTAGCTACAATTGAAGAGGGCTTCCAATCTTATCAACCATAAATGAAGAAGCTTTGATGGTTGATCTTGTGCAAACTCTCCTAGAGAATCTTTTCAGTTTTAAGGCTGCCGGTGGCATACTTTGATTACTCACAGGGTTCTGCGAAAAGAACAATCGAGTGAGAAGCATTATCAGATTATGCAGCCCTGATATAGCTAGTGCTCCTTCGCATTCTTCGCGACGCGCCATGTGCATAACAATCCCACATTAGACCGTGACTGCTGTTGCCTGACAAGAAAATGATCAATCTGGCGTGCTAGAACATAAGGACTCATACTGAGTACACGTAGAATAATTTTACAATAATCTCGGCTTGTTTTGATACAATTATTGCGGAGGCTTTTGTGCGCGATAACCCCAAAGTAGATGAACTAAGCGGTCCACGTTTAAAATGTATAAACATCATACTAAAACCTCTACTGCGAAAAAGATTATTACGATTCAGTGGATGTATTACTTCTACTGAACGGAACTGTATTAACTTGTTAGAGCTATCAATAGTTCCGGCTCACATTAGGTAGAATGCCAACTCAGAAACTATTCGATAAGCTCGATAGTCTTTTCCCTACTTCCTTAGACTTTGAATCAAGTTTAGACTCCGATACAGAAAATGAAACTCAATTAACTAGTTATGTTTCTGATGAAGAGGATCATAGATTCACCCGCAATAACAGCACTAAATCAAACTCAACAATACTATCATCCGAAACATTTGCAACACTTGACACAGTAATAACATCCCAGTCAACATACGAAGTACCAGATTACATAAAGGATGAAACCAAGACGGATGTGCTTCATCACAGTACCCATGTAATCAAGCCACTTCCTACGCCAAATGCTCTTTCTTCCGATTCTACAGATACATGCAGACTGAAGGGACGAGCACCACAACTAAATACAAGCATATGCAAGACCACGCTAGATCCCGAGGGCAAATCCCTGACCACAGCGATACAGAATTTGGAGGAATCTAATTCCAAGGCTCATAGACATCTACACCAGAGAGACAATATACTAAACAACTTACTAGACTGTATCAATGAAATGGCTCTAGGGCAAGAGGAGTTAATAAAACAACAGCTTGACAGAACCATAGAGGAGATACAGAACTCAATACCTTATAACACCCACGCAATAGAAAAGTTCAGTCTTAAATTTAACGAAGGATAAGACTCACTCATCGTTAGACGATGAAAAAAAAAAGTTGGGTATTTCCTTGACGACATAATGTTGACTACTACACTTCCAATTGATCTATTACCTAACATCGAATAAGATTAAAAATGAAATTTTAGTCGTATGTTTCTTCGTTATTCCTCTTTTCAGCCTGCATTCATAGTATCATCACAGACGTCAAAATTGTATCGTCTATTTTCGCACTATATTTGTGAGAATACACTAATAACAACCCCCGTATTCTTTACAATTATTTGCGTTCTACCCTTATGATAACACATTTCACTTCTTCTCCGTACATTAATAAACGACATGATTTTCAAAATTCTTTAGACTGTACTTTCATCCAAGGAAACTATACATTGTACTAACTATTTCACGAGCTAACGATTCTAGTTTTTGAATGCAAAACTGCTCAAGGTGTTCGCAACTTTTTGGTTTTTCAAATGATGTGCAAGGCTCTGATGATGATGATTATAATTTCCGGCATTTGAAGTATTGTTCCCTACACTAGCCTTCGAAGATGATATACTGGGGTTGGAGTTGGTGGACTGCTCCCTAGGTTCCAAATTGAGCGAAAGCTGATATTGCTCTTCAATAGTAGGACATTTGTCAAACCAGGAATCAAGATACTTTTGAATTTCCAGTACCTCCTGGAAGTTATAGGCAGTAGTTTTAAATTTATCAATTCCAGTGACAATCTCGCATGTTTTGGCTCGCTTGGCAAAATTGATCATTCTTGCCCTGGTCCCAAGATAATCTGGATTACCATGGAACACGAATGTCAAATCACTAAGGTATACACCAAAAAATGGAACGCAAGGTTCGGAGCCGACAAACTTCAATACCTCACGATATTCATTGAAATTTCTGAAGGAATTCATCAATTTGTTCATGTTTTGCAATTGAGTCAATGCGTCTGCATTAAGATACTTCCAGGTCTTTTTAAGTCTGTGGATTGGTGAAGAGTACAAAGCGGAAATAATCGCAGTCATTGATGAAAAGTTGTTATACTGACGGCATTTCTCAGCTACTTGAACAAAATATCTGATGATTTGAACTCTTTTTCTGGTATCTGTTTTTCTCAAAATCATGTAACCAACATAATTGGTTAGCTGGTTTGAGGATTTGATGAAACTTGTAATGTCTTCAATACTTTCGTTCAAGCCTGATTTCTTACCCCAAACTTTTGCCAAACAAGCAAACTTAGTGATTTTTGAGTATAATTTGAATTCTCTCAAACTTAACTGTCTTGCCAATTCAATGTAGTCAATGTCCAAAAGCTTGATCTTCTTCATTAAAGAGCCACCTTTAGTCAATGGTGCTGGAGGTTTGGTATGTGGTACACTCGGTTGCCTCTCGGTATATACTCTCTCACCATTCAACAATTTATTCAAGTAGTTGGTTAACTGCTTTGATACCGAGTACCCTTGAACGGCAGGCGACTGCGCAAAAGACAACCACTTTCTTATTACAGTTTCGTCATAATAAGATTCACTCCAGTGCTTCTCAACCAAAAGCTTCATAATATTCATTACTCTCAATCTTATGGTACTTTGCTTCTTTGAAATCCAGGTATTATACTCTTCATAACTCAAACCCTCTGGGGCTTCAATATTGAATCTATTGATCAACAAACTGATTAACTCACCTAGAGTCATGATGGAAGCAAACGTTAATAAGAATGCCGCATTGAAGTTTCCGTCGAACATATCATGATGGGTTAAATGTGATACCAAAGCTTCCTTCGTCCCACCCTTGATATTGCCTTTCATATCAAGTAGTAAGTCAAATTCATCGTCACCTTCTAAGTACCATGGAACATCCTTCGACTTCTTTTGAGCTCCACTGTAATATGAATCGCCCTCCTCGGATTTTGCGGAGAGAATGGTATTGTTTCTTTCAATCATCAACAATTGTACGTTGAAATCATCATGCATCACTCTTGTAGCGTAATTGTGAATTGTCTCTCTTTCTTCGATCAATTGCTGTGTGACCGTCAAGATATCGTCGAAAAACACAAGACCATCTCTCAAGTTAGAAGACATTAATGTATCAGGATTTAACGAAATAGCCAGCCCTTTCGTTTGGTTAAGTTGATCAGATAAAATGTTAGTAAGAAGTAAAGCTGCTTTCTCAGTTGGTTCTTTCAAGACATCACGATTATAGAAAAGTGGGTCCTCATCCTTCAAGCCTCTAAAAACTTCAGGGTCCTCAAGTGTTAATGATTGAGTCGCCATCACTATTTTCAGTATAAGATCATGAAACCACTGCTTTAATTGGAAAAAGTCTAAAACAATCGGATAATCGAAAGTCAAGTTCGAATTTGAGGATGTCGAAAGACTTGATTTCTTTTCAAGATGCTCTTTTATGCGAAATCGGTCTAGATCGGTCGATTGTCTTCTTATGAAACAAAATACAGTGAAGTCAAATGATTCAAGTAAATCAATCATGGAAGAAGCATGATTCAAGTATTTATAGATCAATCTCAAAATCTGCGTATTTCTCTCTGCTTTTAATGTGTCGTTGAAGTACAAGTGTTGGACTTTGGGATCCAAATATTCCAATGTTTCTCGGCTGATTGCTGTCAATTCTTCAGTAAAGCAATGAACTGAATCATAGCCCTGAGAATCGATTATGACCTTTGAATGGTATCTGTTCTTTTTATCATCTCCGCTAACATTCAAAATAGGATTTTTTGATGTGAAAAAGGGGTTACACCAGTTGCCTCCATTGAACTCATCAGTAATGAATCTTGGGTAGATTTGAGGAAGAAGGTCATAACGATCTTGCCCTTCATCTTCCGAGGCGTCAGATAAATCATAGTCGGACCTTTTGACCTTTTTGTCAGTAGTGAGTTTCACCATTATCTTCACCAATGAAACCATATTCTGACGCAAGTTGGCAATTTCGAATTCTATTTGTTGGAAATAGGTCACAAAGTCTTGATCTTCATTCAAACTAAGCTTTTGTAAATTTGAGGGAAGCGAGTTCAAATTTCCTGCTTGACTATTAACATCTTCGGATGAGTTTTGTCTAACTGTAGACACAGAAGAGCCTGAGCTCATTGTACTGTGACTTCCAAACCCAACACCTCCTCCACCTGTGGATTTATTCAACATTCCCATATCAAAGCTAAAAAGTTGGTCTTCTGCAATTTCCTGAGAGTGATGCATAACACTCAAATGCAAAATTCCATTAGTGTAGATTTGCGCAAATGAGCCCGCTATCTTCTTCAATTTCCTTCTGATTGACTTTTCGTATTTGGTTTTGATGAAGTCATCCTGAGTGAGTCTAGCAGCCGAGAATATCAACGAGACCAATTTGTTTAGCCTGAAAAAGTGGGTGCTGAAGAGCTGTTTATTTTGATTCTTGAGAGCCTTAAACGAAAGGTCCAAAAAGTATAGAAACTCCTGCTTGACTTCGCTCCATTTCGACAAATCTGAAGAATGCTTGTAAAACAAGTTGTCGGTTGAGAAAAGCGGCTGCGAAAAACGATGATAAGAAGAAGCTGTCGAGTTCTGAGAGTTAGCTGATGATGTAATTGACTCACGCTTCAACGGGTCGAAAGATGAATTGGATCTGGCCGCTAATAAATCTTCTGTATTTGAACTGATTTCTTCATATGTTTTCACAATAGGTTTATCTTCCAACTCTTCTTTGGAGGGAATTTCGAATTCAGGTGGAATTTCAGATGACCCCAAATGTACTAATGGCATAACTTCACAGTATATGCCTAGTTGTATGCAGTAATATATTAAGTCTCCATTTGTAGTTGTCTTTGTGATCCATGTGACGATTTTGTTATGTCTTTGCCTGTATTCTTCCAGTAGTTTCTCTGCTACTTCTACATTTGTGAGTACAGCTTCGTCATTGGCGTCTACTGGCGTTACTAATTGCGAGATGGACCTTAATGGAAGCGAGTGGGATTGTGATTGTTGCGAAGGTGACTGAGACTGTTGTGAAGGAGTGCCTTTGGAATCGGAGGGAATGCTTGCCTCAGAACTAGCAAAGGATACAACTGAGTTCTTTCTCGAGCCACTTGCCGAAGTTTTTTCAGAATCGATAATATTCTTTTGGAGAAGATTCGTAAAGGAAGGTATTAACACGTTGGCAGCAGTATTTGCAGCGGTTATTGAGTCAAGCTCTTTATTACTCTTGAGTTTGTTAAGCACTGGTTGTACGTAATTCACTGAGCGAACGTAGTTGTGGGGGAACCAACCTCTCTGGATTTCATTATTCATTATGATGACTCCGTCCCACCAACCTGTATCTGATTTAGACAACACATAGACTGTATCGCCCAAATTCAACGGTAAATGTGAAGGTTGAGTTCCAGGAAAGTCGTATAATGCAATTACGGTGTCCAAGTGCTTCAAAGGCTTGTCCGGACTCTCTTTCGAGTCATGCGGAGAAACCACATCCGGTGCGATTTCATCCATATATTTAGACATCTCTGAAGTTGTACTAGTTTTTCGGGTATCTGCTTGAGTTCCAGCTATACCACTTGGTAGTTTTGGTTCTCCAAGTGACGATATGATAGAAGATACTAACTTGCCAGAACTTATTCGCTCAAGATGAACGAGATTCTATCGTGGGGCTTTTCAGGCTATATGCAAGACATAACACGTGACCATAATCTTGATACGAGGAACAGCGACCGATTGGGCCAGTACAAGGTTAGGTTTCCGGAATCCATTCATCGATATTCAATCGATCTGATCACCATTTAGCGAGTCGAATCATCTTGCATTCAAAAGAATATTTGAATTATTAAATACATGAATTGAAATTTCACATTTCATTTTCACAATCAAACTACTCATTTAAAGTACCATACACAATAGCATACATCTGGTTGGAGGATTCTTATCATGTCATTGTTCTTCAAGTCTTCGCTAGATATCGAAATAAGATTAGACAATGAGGATACGAGAAAGCATGTAGAGGTAAAGACGAGTCAAGGACGGTTGGAGAAATTGCCAATCTATAATGATGGAGAATCAGTCAAGGGTAAAGTGATAGTCAGAACAAAAGAAGGAAAGAAGGTTGAGCATTTGGGCATAAAGGTGCAGCTTTTAGGAATAATCGAAACCAATAGTGAGGGCTTGGTAACGTCCGAGTTTTTATCACTTGCAACAGAGTTATCGGCTCCAGCCCAATTGACTCACCAAGAGACGTATCCGTTTGAATTTAAAAACGTGGAGAAGCAATATGAGAGTTACCGAGGAAAGAATGCGAGATTGAGATACTTTATCAGGGTTAACATTTCCAAGAAGTCCTCATCTGATATCGTAAGAGAAAAGGAGTTGTGGGTGTACCAGTATAGCAGTCCGCCATCGCTTGGATCGACCAGTTCACAGGTTACTAACACGGTGACGAATACGCCTATTGCTTCAAATTCGGCTTCAACCACACCCACCGTTAAAATGGACGTTGGAATAGAGGACTGCTTGCATATTGAGTTTGAGTACCTGAAGTCAAGATTTTCATTAAAGGATGTTATTATTGGAAGAATATACTTTTTGTTGGTGAGACTCAAAATCAAGCACATGGAGTTGTCGTTAATTAAAAGAGAAACTGTGGGTGTTTCTCCAAACCAAGTAATCGATAGCGAGACGTTGATCAGGTTTGAAATCATGGATGGTGCTCCCATCAAAGGTGAGACCATTCCCATCAGGTTGTTTTTGGGCGGATTTGATTTGATCCCGACCTATAAGGATATTAACAAGAAGTTTTCCACAAGAACGTACTTATCGTTGGTACTTATTGATGAGGATTCGAGAAGGTATTTCAAGCAAAGTGAGATTATACTTTATAGAGAGGAGTAAAATGTAGCTACAAAGCATGAGTAAACGAAAAACAGTATTTGAATTAAGCATCAATTCAAACGTAGTAATTGGTAGTCAGTCATATCTACATTTGAATCGCATAATATCACCAATTACACCCTTCTAAGTCAACTTCCAAATTCTGGCACGATATTAGTTAACTTCAATGGAATTGGCGAGTATCCTCTATGGTCAGTTTTGAACTCTGTTACCTATATATGTAGACACCACATATTGTGTGTGAGACGATTTCGAGACACGATCTGATCAGTCAGAAAAATTAAGAAAAGTCGCAGAATCCAAAGGAAGCCTGTCAAAGGCAAAATCTGATAAATAGCCCCACACCTTGTACTACCAACAACTTCACAGATCGAGACGGGTATTTAGCTGCCCATATCATTTCTGACGAACTCCAATCAAGAAAGTTCTCAAAAAGCTTAATTCCAGTCGCCCATCAGAACTCGAAGATCATCTCATAGAAAAAGAATCAGACACAATATACTCTGATTATATATTATATTTCTCAAATTTGCATACACCTTCTCACATTGAACTGTTCCACTTATTGAAACTCCTAGATCATTCCGAGCAGCTTACACAATGAGCCAAAATGGCATAACATCACAGTCATTATCCCCGGCAATACGATCGGAGCCATCCTTCGATTTAGATCAAGAATTCCAGAAACAAACCTCGAGTAAAAACACAAATCACCAAGTCACAGTATCAACGGCAGGTATACGAGCAATCATGTACCAACTCCAAGCATTGTATCTCAGAACTCCCGTGAAACTCTTCCGTCCTTCTCGGTTTGACTACTTGGCTTATGTGAGAGAGCTAGCCAACAAGCACGATAATATTCTCGAGAAACCATATAGCATAAGGACCCACTCTTCTATTGGCATGTTGGTAAATGTTGTCAAGAAGGAGGGCTGGAAGTTTATCCCCGAGAAAGTCTTGCCTCCTTTGGTTGCCAATTCGGCTACCGGTTTGATTTTATACGGTACCTATTTGACCGCATTAGACATGTATGACGGGCAAAAATCCGAAGACCACAAGAAAAACTTCTACTACACACCAATAGATACGTGGAAAGCAGGTTTTGTGGCGGGGGCTGCCCAATCTTTGGCGGCGGCCCCAGTAGATGCTATATACACAAGACTGTCTGCAGCCGAAATGTTGAATGGCGGACACCAAAATTTATGGGTTTATGGCCTTAATAAACTCCGAGAAATCGGGTTGGTGGGGGTGTTCGCAGGTTACGGGTTTTCGTTTATAAAGGAAAGTCTTGGTTTTGCATTCTATTTCTCCACCTTTGAGACTGTCAAGACACAAGGCTACAACTTAACGTACAGAATGATCAAAGCTTATAGAACCATGAAGCAAAATTTCAAGAGCAAGTTTTGGTTCTTGTCCAGTGAACGAGGAGAACTTGATGAGAACAAAATACGACTAGAGAAAACTCGACTGACTAAAATTCTCAAATCGTCATTTGTGTTAATAGCAGGTGCTTCAGCGGCATTTGCGTTGTTGGCAGTTCAGTATCCAATAGCCAAAGTTCAAAAAATACATTTATCGAGGTTGGAGGCTCTCGATATTTACAACTCCTCAAGTGCTCGTCGTAACCCCTTCATCAAAGTATACTACAACTCATATATTGATACGTATTATCAGGTCATCAGAATGAAGCAAAAATCGAAGGCTACATGGTTCAATATCGCATACAAAGGGTTTGTGAGAAATGCTTTGACCACCATACCGGCGACTTCGGTGGGTTTACTTGTATTTGAAATTATGAGAACAAAACTAGCTGATAATCTAGACGAAGAGGCTTTTGCAAGCTAAGGGCATGTGGTAATCATACATATATACATGATTTATTCAATGGTGATCAGGCAAAATCATATTTCACTTAATGTAGTTATGATTGGTTAATTTTTTTCAAGTATGCGTTCCAGCCAGCTTCTCTATATCTTTGACCTTCGACAGCTGGATCTCTACCCTTTCCAAACAACCCTCTACCAACAATTATGATATCAGTACCAGTGGATACAACTTCATCGACTGTTCTGTACTGTTGGCCCAAGGCATCGCCTTTATCGTCCAAACCCACACCAGGAGTCATGACTATCCAGTCGAATCCTTCATTGGCACCGCCCATATCTCTCTGAGCAATGAAACCAATCACAAATTCCTTATCACTCTTGGCAATTTCAATGGTTTTCTCGGTATATTCGCCGTATGCCAATGACCCTTTGGATGACAATTCGGCCAACATCAACAATCCTCTTGGTTCTTGAGTGACTTCTTGTGCTGCAGCCTTCAATCCCTGTACTATGCCTGCACCAGTTATCCCGTGAGCATTAGTGATGTCCGACCACTGGGCAATTTTATAGATTCCTCCGGAGTATTGGGACTTGACTGTATTTCCTATGTCTGCGAATTTACGATCTTCAAAAATCATAAAGTTGTGCTTTTTGGCCAATTCAAGTAATGGCACGATAGTTCCCTCGTATGTGAAGTCACTGATGATATCAATATGGGTTTTGACTAAACAAATGTATGGACCAAGCTTGTCAATCAAAGATAAAAATTCAGCGGTGGTTGTGACGTCCACTGAAGCACACAAGTTGGTTTTCTTGGTGTCCATAAGATTGAACAATCTTTGAGCGACAGCAGATTTGTGCACCTTTGCACGCTCGGTATATGAGTTGACGTTGACCATTGTTGGGGTACTTTTATAGAAATGAATAGATCAAGACCGACATTTTCTTATCGCATCGAATTTTTCACTCACGTGAGAATCTGTAAGATAAAAGTGATCAAAATCAAGCTGTTGCCCACTATCTGCCATATCACGGGCACGTCTATCTTTATTCTCTTATTGTACTGTATATTTATTAATGATGTTGGTATATAAATGCTAATTGTTGAGATCAACTAGTTTCAGGCTTAGGTTCTGCATTGTCATGACTCTGATCAGAAGGATCTTCCTGTTTGTCTACCTTAGCATCTGGAGAATTTGACTCTTTAGTAGTCCCTCCTTCTAGTTTTTTGGTTTCAGCTGGTTCTGGCTCATTATTTTGTTTCTCTTGGGGCCCTTCGATTGTTTCCTGCAAGTCAGGGTATAAAGTACCAATCTTCTCCCACGTCACTGACCACAATTGTTTGTTTTCAGGAGTAAGCTTGTCATTAGACTTCAAGACAAGAACCATATTTTTGATAAGCTCAGATCCCGATTCCTTGAAAGAAACTTCGTCATGTTTGAGCTTTTCGCTCCTCTCATTCAAGGTAGTGATATTATCAAGAATACCTATCCATATGTTGTCAAGTTCCTCATTCTTCAAGTCATCGCAGTATTTCAAGAACACCTTACTGACCAAAGAGAGAGTTTCTGTTTGAGTACGAACAAATCCCTTGGGGTCAGTCTGAAGCACCTCAATCTTTGCAAGCTCTGAAAGCAAAGGAAACAAACCGTATTCGAATATTCCAGATGGAGTGATTTCGTCGTTGATGTCGATACATAAAATGAGCAATTGCAAAGTAGATAAAGCGTGTCCTCTTATTTCTCTGCATGGGTTAAAACATTGATGAGCCAATGCCTGGATCAAGGAAAATGAAAGATCTTTATTTGGGAATTGGCCAGACTTCAATACGCTGCCCAAGTCGGATGTCAACGTCACAGATCTCTTTGATTGCTTGATCAAATCCTCATAGAACGAGTTATTTTCAGTCTTCAACTCGGTTTCTTGTTCGAACTGAGATGCAATAGCCCCTGACGATGAGATCTCATCTAATAGTCCTAATAAGAATATGTAGTTATGGAGGCTTATATCTTCAGGAGACTTTTTGATGATTGCTTCGACGAACTCAAGCAATTCCGATGAAAACACGGGAACTGAGCCGAAAGACCGGAGGATTTTCCAGTATTCTTCATTGTTGATCAAGTGGTTGAAACACCAGCTATCGTGGTCAACCAAAGACAATATTGGACCAATTAATTGACCGCCATTCTTGCCGAGGGCTTCTTTATCAGTACTAGAAAGCTCTTTCAACTGGTCAACCAACAAAGGAATATCGGTCAGAGAAGCCTCATTTGCTTCGCTCTTATCCGAAGACCCTGGTGCTCCTACTTGTCTAAGCAATAATAGTTTGTAACTGACTAGCCTCAATTGACTCTTTGATGAAAACTCGCATTCCTTGAGCTTATAAAAAACCTTTCTACTAAGTTCGACCTTGCGAACTAGAAGTGAAAAGCACACACATATTTCCAAAAGGAATAAGGTCTCGATTTCGTAGAATCTTCTTGTCTCTTCCTTATTGGATGGGAATGATTCCAATAAGAGCTCCACAAAATATACCAAGTCTTCACTGGAACCTTTCGATATCATTTCGATTATTCCAGGAATATTGATCGATTTGATACAGTCAATTGTAGACAAAGTTGATTCAATCTCCTGGTCTGTTGGCTCAGGCGCTTGATCGGTGTATCCCTTCAAAAATGACGAGAAGGTCGATAATATACCTGAAGAATTATTTGGTTTAACCTTATTGATTATAAACTTTGGTTTGACTTTAGACAAAGGGGCAAGTTTGATTTTCTTTTGGAAATCCAGAAACAAGTTTGATTCCAAGAGACAGTTCTCAAACAAAGTACGCATAATTTTGATGATCTTAGCCCAAGATGGCGAGATTTTGCAGTCGTTTTTCTTTATAAGTCTAAACAATACCACTGTAGACAATTGAGCTTTGAAGTCCCTTCCAAACCAAACGGACGTTTCACTGATGGTGATGGTTTGATTTTTCTTCTCCAACTTTATCTCCGTGATTGGAATCTCTTCACGTAGGTCATCAGTAGTAGGAGATTGAGGAACCAAAGTCGTTTCTGATGCCAAAGTGGTTAAATCGGCCAAAGAACCAATCAACCTGTCGACAGATTCGTTCAAGTTGTAGTATAAGCAGATGTTTGCACACTTGTCAATTGAAGACATTAATCTTGTTATTATATGATCGTCAGAAGCCTCTTTGAAAACATTAATAAGGGTCTGAATAAGATTTTCAACAATAGATTCAAATAACACTTTGTCAAACTGACAAACTTGACTGATGGTATATTCTTTATGGTCCGATGGGTTCGAAGCTTGGGTTGAGATTAGGTTGTTCCAAGTATCGTCGAACCATTTATCTGTTCCGTGATGTTCTTCTGGCATGATGATTTCTTTATCCTTGATGGAATGATAGATCTTGTAAAGGTACCATTCTGGAAAATCTTTACCATTGTACACACCCCGAAGATTACGCTTGTAATCGTCCAAGGTCATTTGTTTCTTGACCTGCGGGTTGTGCAAATCGGTGTTGAGCAAAATAATAGAATATGAAAGAATGAAAACGGAGTCTTGATCTGGACGAACGGGTTCCTGTTCTTCGATAGCCTTGTCCTTTTCATCTTCTTTTTCAGGATTTTCTTGAGCAGGCTGTTCTTTTACGTTTTGCTTTTCTTTCAGTTCTTCGACTGGACCCTGGCATTCAACGTATCTTCCAGCGAACAATTCGACGATTCTCTCGATTTGTTGCGATTCACCAGGCAATCTAAAAGTCTTCAATAATATTCTCAACGCCTCATCTACTCTTAAATCTTTAAATTCAAATAATTTGATAAAACTTCTCAATATTTCAATGCTGGATGGTTTGGCCAAGAATTCTCCCAATACTTTCTTATTTAATCTACCTGATTTGGTGAAGAAAAACTTGGCCAATTCTGAAATATCCTTCAGGTCGGAAATGAAACCGTTTTTCTCCAAGGCTAAGATACCTTCTTTTGGCTTATCATTCAAAAGTTCAGTGCATTTGATGAACGAAGTTTTCTTCTTTTTGTTTTCAATCAATTCGTGCATAGGCGTGTCTTTCACATCTTTGCTCAAAATCTTGATTCTGTCATTGATTCCACTTATGAACATCAAAATGCTTTCAAGACAAATCGGAGGAACATTTTCTGTGGTGATTGAAGCGGACTCAGGAAGTGATAACTTGCAGAGGAACTCCAACATTTTGCTAGCTAAATCGGACTTTTCGAAGTCACAATCGTAATCAATGAATAAGTTAGTGAAAAACGTTGGAGATCTCGTCCATAATAATGATAATGACTCGATCAACATTTCTTTGGAAATAGCATTTCTGGTTAAAATGTTTGTGTTGGCGTCTTTTAAATTATCGTTCTGCTTGATTTTTGTGGAAGTCGTAGGTAATATGGATTGACATATCAACGTCAATGAAAGCTCAATCTGAGACTTGAGGTGTTTACCCATCACTACAGCAATGGTTGAAAATAATTGCAAGGTTGCTTGCAAAAGAGCTGGAGAGTCTGTGGTGGTCATGATCTGCAAGATGTGCTTTGAAACAGGGTCAGATACCAAACTTGCCAACGACAGATGTTTTGGGATCTCCGGGCCCGCCACCTCAATAGCAGTGTTGATTAAGTTCAAAGCGAAAACACGAGTACTTTCCATATGCTGGTACTGGTTGGATGGGGAAATCATCGAGATAAGTATTCCCAAAAACTCATTGATGCATACAATGTTATATGGTTCTTCAAGCTCAGACTTTGGAGCGTCAGTGTCTTTGGTTTCTTCATTAGTATGCCTTCTGTCCTCGACCTCCTCTTCATTGTCGGACTGTACAGTGGGAGTGCCTACAGCTGGAGTACCGAGTAAGGAAGGGTTTTTGTCGGTTCCTCCAATTATATCTTCTGGCAACTGGGTGTTGTTGAAGTTGGTTTGCAAGTCGTCGATGTTTTTCGATTCTGGTTCAAGTTCTTTGAGTTTAGAGAATATTTTGAAGGTAATGGAGACCATCGACATCTCAGCCGCGCGCCTTAATACTTCGTTTCTCTTCTTATTGCATGCCAACGATAAACAAGTCTGAACCACCTCTGAAACCACTTCGTTCGGTAGCAAGTGGGCCAATGGAGATTCAATGATCTCTTCAAGCAACCTCAAGACTTTCAACAAAACGGCGTCGTCAGAGTTCTGGTCGGCAGCTTCGAAACGACAATGGGTAAGCGAAGAGCTTATTTGAATTAATGTGCTTTGCAAATTCTTGGATTTGTGGGATATGATCTCGTACTTCAAGAATTTGGAAATGGAGTTTAATGCTAACGATGTGATATGGCCCGAAGTGGACGATGATTTGATGGCTAAGAGGAACGGCTGCAACAAGGTCAAGCTGTCGATTTCATACAAGTCTTTTGCATCGGTCAAGATGGCTCTGAGTTGCAAGAAACTGGAAAACAAGGGGTTGTCGTTGGACTGTCTATTGCCATTGCTCTGAAGACTTGACGCCAAGCCGAGACTGTTTGTGAGAGAGTCATCTTCGCTAAATATGTCACCGGCCCCCAAAATAGCAGCAACACCACTCTGAGACCACCTGGTCATCTTCCTCATGGCAGATGATAAGATCATGCATTCGTTGATCATAAGGGTGATTGGATCGATACCGACAAGAACACTGTTTTCGGCTTGATGGCGTATACCAGGAGTTGGAGATTTGGAAAGCAGCATTTTTCCATGAATAAATGTAATTATATGAAATTAGTCTTGTGTGATGGACTTATTAGTATACTTGAATGGTGCTAGATCAATCAGTCTTGTAGACCAGATCAATGTATTTAATCACGTCGTAATATTTGTTGGTCAAGGCAGTCAATTCTACTTCGAATTGGTTGGATCTGATCACTCTTGGGCTTTTCAATCTGGCCCTTCGTTCACGAAAGGATTCAATTTGTTTATAGACTCGCTTGATCAGAGGGCTCGTTTTTCAATGTCGATAAAACACGTAGTTGAGGACGGACGATTTGGGCTGTGCACGACTAAGAAATCACTCGGCTGTTGATATAATTTTGGCTGCAATTGGGATGATCGTAATGAATAGCTGTGTATGTAAGTAGGACACGTACAAGTCTGATTTGCCAAGTGCTGTAAGCCAATTAATTGTCCTTCACGTCATAAATCAATTCGCAGCCAATTTGCAAAAAACTTTCAAAAGTACCACAACATATTTCATTTTTTAATACCTCCTATACTGGAAAATATGCCGTATCAAATTTAATTAGTACTAATAATCGTAAGAAATAACCGCAGTACTTGTTCAGTTACTGCTGTAATCACACAACGCTCATCACAATAAACTATTCGATCTATGACAATCAAAAATGTGATGCATATGAAGTAATTAACTTAATAAGTGGCACTATTCTTATGTTATGTGATATTGCTATATACAACATACTATACTGACTTTGTTTCTCTGTAGTACTTTGATTAGATGTTTCTTTGGTAGTAGTTCTTAAAAGAGGTCCAGGCCAATCTCCATTCTTTCTGGTCCAACTTAGGGTGGAACACATCAAAGTCGTACTTCTCTAATTTCTGCAAGTAGAGCGTGGTAGGAATGGCAATCATGAACGGAGTGAAAATCACATCAGGAATACCCTTTCTCCACTTTTTGGAGTGTCTTTGTAACAAATCATCTTGAGGATTGCTCCTGACCACTTCTGCTATCTCTTCTCTGACCTTAACCAATTTGTTTCTGGCACTAAGAATATGGTCGTTAGCAGTCACGGCAGTGTCAAAAATGACATTCTTGAGTTTCTCTTTGATATCCTTGATCTGGGCTTCGTCTTTGACGTGGCCCTGGGCGATTCTAAGCACGCTTTCTTGCGACAAGTCGAATTTCGTCATGATATCTATAGGAAGAGTTATTTGGTTACGGTCATTAGCATAATATTTTAATCCCAAAATCATCGAACTTACTGCAGTGGCCTGTCCTATGTGAGCAGAAATGTCACTGACGTTGGATTGAAGCGAAGGTGAGTACTCTAGAAGACTGATTGTAGAAGGCAGGATCGATGGAGAGAGCAATAAAGCTTGGGTTAGGTAGTTTAGTTGAGAATAGGTGCCTTCTCCATAGGAACAGATATCGTCAACTGTTCTGAAGGTTGGGTTTTTCAAGAAATGGCGACGGGTTTGTAAGAAGGTATGGAAGTAGGAAATATCCAAGTTCAAGTCATTCCGCCTGGCATCAGTGAGCAATGCAGTAATGGGTTCGCCAATCTCTTTTTCGGACGTGTCAGTGAAGACTCTGGAGATGGAATCGCTCCAGAACTTGAACTTCATGTCTGTAGTTGATATACCCATCGAATTGGTGAGCTGCTGTGAAGCTTGTGCCGAGACGGATCCTTTGTTCTGCCCGCCATCGGATATCCTGTTCACCTCAAGATTGAAGGCTCTGATTGCTAAAAAGGCATTTCTGGCTGGCTCGGGCAAGTACTGGGCTAAAAGGTACGCCGAGCGGTCAAACTTTTCTAGCAATGTGCTGACATTTTCAACCGAGTTGAACAAATGCTGGTTTGTCGAGTACCTCCTCAATGTACTTAATTGACCTCTAAACATCCTTAACCTCATATGAACTGCTTGATAGTGAGTGAAATATTGTTCTGCTTACATAAGCGAGATCGACTCGATGAGATCGTTCTGGAAAGTTGATGGACGGTAAGCAGGATGAAGGTGGCTATCGTGAGACCGTATGCATATTTGGACATTGAAATCGACAACAGGCCCGTGGGAAGAATAGTGGTGGAGCTTTACGACGATCTTGCTCCAAAATCGGTGGAGAATTTCTTGAATATGTGCAATGGAACTCATCGCCTTGGAAGCGACACTTTGTCCTACAAGAATAATGTATTTCACAGAGTGCTCAAGAACTTTGTTATTCAATGTGGAGACTTGAAACACGGCAGGGTGGATGGTGAGAATGTGAAATATCCAGACCCCCATTTGGGCGAAGGAAGTTTTTCCACTTTTGATTTCAATACTCCATTTGCAGACGAGAACCTAGGAGAGTCGTTGGATGAGCCTTTCAAGCTCTGTATGGCCAATAACGGCGAGAAAGATTCCAATGGGTCTCAGTTTTTCATAACCGTGTATCCTCAGCCACATTTGAACGGAAAGCATACTGTTTTCGGCAAAGTTGTGCATGGAAAATCGGTGGTGAGAGAGATCGAGAGAGTTGATACCGACAAAAATAATATTCCCCTTGCAAAGAACATAGTCAAAATAGTAGATTGTGGGGAATGGGTCGAGTCCATGCCTATCCCTATTTATAACGCTTCATACTCCCAAGTTGGTGGAGATATCTACGAAGAATACCCCGATGATGACACACATATAGTAAAAGACTCGTCAGAATCTGTATATGAAGCCTCAATGAAGATGAAAGAAGGGGCCAGGATTTTATTTGCCGAAAAAGACTACCAGAACTCCTATTTCAAGTACAGGAAGTGTCTCAGATATGTGATGGAGTACTTCCCAGATCAGGACCAAGAACCTGAATGGTACGAAAAGTACTATGATCTCAAGAAAAAACTCTACTTGAACTTATCGCTAGTGTTTTACAAGCTTGAAAATTACCAGAAGTCCGTGGATTACGGTAACTATTTATTAGAGCTAGATGGTCTCAACGATGCAGAAAAAGCCAAGGCCCATTTTAGAAAAGGTACTTCGCTCTTGGCCCTCAAGAAATACGAGTTGGCTCTTAGAGATCTCAAGATCGCCAACGAGGTGATTCCCACCGACAAAAATATAGAGGCTTCGTACAAGAAGTGCCAGGAGTTGGCCGAAGCAAAAAAGAAGAGCGATAAGGCAAAGTACGCCAAGTTTTTTGGATAAAACGCTATTAAGCACCTACTGTAACTCCACAATCAAAACACTAAGCCGTAAACTTTTGCTGTTAAACAGTGACATGTAGCTCTACAACGACAATTACTTAGCTGTCTCTGGTGATATATAATAATGCAAATGTATATTCATTATAAGCTAATGCTACATGAATTAAGTTATGTTACATGATGCGGTATTAACTCTTAGGGTATCATAATTAATCGAGACTTTCGAGATTATTCTCTTGATTGTTCTCGGTATTCTCAGTATTCTCAGTATTTTCAGGATTGGTACTTCTTGGAATCAAGTTTCGGAGATTCATAAAGTCAAGCACGTCTTCGTTCACGTCGTTGGTGCTTCTTGTAACTATGCCTTGATCAGTATTTCTGCTCATCAACCCAACAGGAAACAACGATTCCGAAGGAATGAGTCCGTTTCTCTGTCGGTTGAGGTAGTTCAAAGTATATGATAATGCACTATTGCTTTCGTCAACATCACTGTCTATTGCATCCAGTCTTTGGGACGATCTGGCTGAGTTGTTGGATTCACTTGTTGGCTCATTGACTAGGTTCAAGGCAGTGTTGCTGATGTTTTCAAGACCGGGAATGTTGATGTTGGAGGATCTAGTGGTGTCTTGGGTGGATCTCGGTTCGGCTACAGAGGCTCGACAAAGAGGACAGGTGGTGTGTTGTTTCAACCATTCAAAGAGACAGTCCTTACCAAACACATGGTTACAGGGCATTTTGATAGGCGAATGATCATAATTGCCTTGGTAGTCGACCAAATACTGTTCTCGTTCTCTATTATTGGTAGTATTCGAGTTTTCTGGGGTGCTTCTAGGGGTGCTGGAAGATTCTCTCGAGTTGTTCTGCAGTTCGGTAGTCTGAGGGCCTTTGCAGGTAGATCTTTTCTTCAGACACACCGTTTCATCGTCATCGTCTTCATCCACCTTATCGAACTTCTCAAAGCAAATGGAACAACTGCTGCTTTCGCCCAACTCCTCTTCACTCACACGAGGAAAAGACTCGAACTTCTTGACAGTAATGCCCTTTTCTTTGTGCAAGCCGTTGTATATGGTGGAATACGCCATCTGGGTAGCTAGTCTGATGAACTCTTGCATGACCCTGGGATCTCTATTGGATGAGTTGTTGGGGAGCGACATGATAAGCGAGCCGGCTCTATTGGGGTTCTGGGGATCGTTTTCGTCGGAAAAGACGTAGTTGACCGTTATGATAATAGCCCGTGTGTCGTCATAATCGGATCTATCAGAGAGCCTATCAGAGAGTCCAGAAGGGACTTGACGAGAACTGGCCGCAGCTTCCGAAGAAGGATTAGCTTCAGAAGAAGGATTAGCTTCCGAGGTACGTGAAGCAGTACCTTCTGAAGTACTTGAAGCACCAACCTCTGACCTGGCAGTGTCTGATCTTGTATCCGACCTGCTGGTGTCAGATCTAGTTCTTGGTTCTGTTCGGTTTGTTCCTAACGGCAGAGGTCCTATGGGGTTGCTGCTGGGACGGCTTGATCTTGATCTTGTGGATCCCAAGAAACTGTCCATGAACCGTTCAAAGAGCCCGGCCTCAGCCCGGTGCGGATGGTTGGGATTTGGTCTATTGGGGGAGTCTTCGTTGGGTTCTGACGGGTCGTTATTCCCACCGGAAGAATTGTTGTTCATTATGCTAGTCTATGGTAATATGGTTCTTTAAAGTAAGGATTCAGTCAGGGAGTTGTGGGTCCGTTTGTTATCATGTATTCTCCTAACCTAGTATTACTAATGAATAAATGAACTTATACAAAAGTAGGATCACCCGAAAAAGCAGCGTTAGATTCGTGACAACCTAGAAACTCAAAGAACCAAACGCACTCAGTAATACGAGAACTATCTCAAGTAGGTTTACAGGGGTATATGAGTATTCGGTTGATGGCTGTGGCCGAAGTAAATCAGTTAGTCGTCACATGACACATTTGTATATTATTGCCATCCGTTTGTGCCAGTGACGTAATACAGCAAATCACTAACTATTAAGGTACACAGGAATCACTAACGATAATAGACACAGGAAATTACTACCTCGATCCTCTTCCTCAAGAGCTCTTTTAATTTCCCAACTCTTAACTACAGAGAATAAATTTCAACTATTAGTATTTGCTAAAAAGTAAGGTGCTAGTGTATCTAGTATAGTGAGAGTTGGTGACACAGGAAATACCTACAGTACTCTCAACAAACTTGAAAAGCACCGATGGCTTACTACTCCACAGGAGAATATTTCGTAACTAATTCTCTAACTTTACTAGCTACACTGACAATTTAACCATTGTGTTGATTATAAAACTAAGATATCAAATGTTATAAGTTAGATAGTGAGTTGTTTTCAGTGTGGTTGTAAGAATAGTGGAGTGATCTCCAGTCTACTTACATTAGATAAGACATAATTTTAGCCATATATTTTACTCGATACTGTACTCGATATTGTACTCGATGCTAGTGAATCCCAGTATATTTGTCGATGCAGTGACTTCCAATGCTAGTTTTCCAGTGTATCTAATTTTCCAGTGTAATTATTGATTGCCTATGTACTTTACTTTTAAATAAGGACAACAAACCCGATCATGGCAATGGCAGGGAAGATGTATGCATTTAGCGAAGAAGCAGCGTTAGTTTTGTCTCCTGAACCACTTCCACTACTTCCGCCACTTCCAGAGCTGCCAGAACTGCTTCCAGAACTGCTTCCAGAACCAGATGGAAGCAGGCCCGTTTTGTAACTTACTGTTCTAGTGGCCGAGGATTCCTGGGTCGATCCCACACTGGTGGATGAATAAGAAGCGGCCAGAGTGGCACTAGGCACAGCAGAGCCGATTTCTTCAATATGGCTGTCGCTGGTGTAGACAGCAGGAGCAATGGAAACTTGGTAGTCGTCCAAGTCAAACACCAAGTAAGCCGACCTCAAAAAGTTGTCTCCAAGTAGAATGTAGTCAGTTCCGGAACCTTGGGGAAGAACGCCCAAGTAACAGGTGTTGGAGCCGGCTCCTGAAACCAAGAGGTTGGGTAAGGGCACCGAAATGGTCTGGCCACTGAAGTTGAAGGTAACCTTGACTGAGTCGTCGGAAGTACATGGAAGAACGTATGCTTCGGCCAGCAGGCTGTATTTAGCGCCCAATGTTTCGGCAAACTTGGAAGCGAGCGAGTTGGGGAAGTAACTCAATGTAGAGCCTGTATCCAAAACAGCAGCATAGTTGCTGGAGGTGACGGTGGTGTGAGAGCTGGAGTCGTTGACGGCGACGCTGCTGACAACCACTTCGATTCTTAAGGGTTCCTGACTCACCTTGGAGTAGCTGTTGATCATAGGAACAGTAGTGAGGGTTCCGGAGTACTTGGAGTGGTCCAAGGCTCCAAACAAAATGGTACCGGTCTTTGCATCTGCTGGGCCAAGGTAAATGGAGTAGACGTTTTTGGCAATGACCCCCTGGTCTCTTAACTTGATAGGCAAGTTTTGGTACTCGTACCCGCCTCTTGAGGTTCCGGAATAGGTGGTTTCAAGGCCTGGCAAACCGATTCCGAGCACTCCGATGTTGGAGGTGGTGTCATTGGCTATAGCAAACGACAAGTCTTTGACGGTGACGTTTTCGATGGTGACGTCGTCGTAGCCCCAGATCCCGTTGGCGAACGTTCCGTCGGCGTACTCGATGGAAAATGCCGGTGCCGAGTTGTTACGCTTGAACGAATTGGAGTTTCCTGTGTTGAACGAACCGTATTGAGTACAACTAGAAGCATCACCAGAGCCAGAGCCTGAGCCTGAGCCTGAGCCTGAGCCTGAGCCTGAGCCAGAGCCTGCAGTTTGGGTAGCTACAACAGAACCACCGCCAAATGGATCGGGAAAGTCGGTGATGGTGAAATATTCAGTCAAAAAGTCTTTGGCCTGCGTAGGAGGTTCTTCTTCAGAAGGAGTAGCTCTACCAACAAGAACTTCTTCTACTTCTTCTTCCTCCTCTCTGGCTGCTAAAACATACTCCTCTTTGAGTTCGTCCTCTCTTTTACTACTGCTCAGCTGCAGCTCACACTTCAACTGGTGAGACATGACCCACAAATCCGAAGAACCCGTGTCGATCAAAACCTGGACCTTGTCCTTGTTGGAGCCCATTTCCAAGTCCACCAAGTAAAAAGTCTGTTCGTTTTCCACAGTCATCGACAACAGGTCTCTTTTCACGAACCGGGGCGTATCGTCGCCGCGTGTGGTAAGGGACTGTCTATTATTAGCATGACGAACGTTGAAGTCCATCTTGATCATCTTGGACGCCACCGTAGTGGCCATGAGAAGCACGTTCAACTTCATTACTATTAGTTGATAGCGACTATTCTCTAGAAAGAAAAAAGGGGAAGGTAATGAAGGTGGTTATAAATATAAGAAATTGATTTAATAGTTTAGTACGAGTTGCGAAAATTAGACAGAACGATTTTCGGAAGTCATTCGGTAATCCGCGCCAGCCTCAGGAGATGGAACGATGAGAGTGAAACGCCACCAACAGGAAGATACCCAAGCCAGTGCTGACAGAAGGTGAGAGCAAAGTAAGAGCAGAGTACGAGCAAAGTAAGAGTAGAGTAAGAATAGTTACCGTCAAGCCTAGTCTATCATGATTGAACATGTCGTAGCCTAGCCAGCTTAGCCGAGTGTTTCTAGAATGGATTGTGCGACCGCGAGTGTTCCGCCAAGTTTGTTCTTGGCCCGTGCTACTTGGCATAGCAACATTATTTTCTAAGCACTGATCACTGTTATTGAAGCACTGTCCCAATGATAGCTATATACCTAGTACATACTTAGTGTAGTGTCACTAATGTGGGTTCTCGACGGTATTATTCGTTACTTTGATGCATATCGGATCGAGGTATAATGTATCTGCATCAGTATGTGTATCATCAGTATGTATCTGTATATACTATTTGTTTATCGTACTACTCTGACCAGTTCCCTACCTCTTTCAACTAATATCTACTCATTCAATTATTGTCCCTTTCATTAATCCCAATCTATGGCATCCCCCTTCGTATGCACTGATCAATTAGCTTGGCTCGAAAGCTATTTTTAGCAGATCGCACTAATTAGATTTAAATCACTGAGCAGTAAAATTTGAGAATGGGGTCGTATGTATCTTGGCGATCTCCATCCAAGGCGAATTACAAAAAACACCGACTTCACTTCCTCACAAACACTGACCAATTCTCTTATCACAACCATTTTTCTTTATGCCCAATTCTAAATACACTATCTCTCACTAGCACTATTAGATGTCTGTCACCAGCTTGCTATACCTCACCAACGCTATTGAGTCTCTCATACACATACCACGACTAGCTTTGGGTGCTCAGATTTCGCACACATCTCTTAGGCACTTCGCAATCGATTAAGCTTGTTTCTCACGCAACTATCCGCAATATTCAATGTTAAGTAGTGACAAAATAGCTGTGTCACTATTTGTCAAGCTAGAAGAATTATACAAAAGTAGTACTTCTATTGTTCACAACGTCTATAATCCTTAGTCAATAAGCCATCGATGTCTAGTCATGTCCGTCGACTGACAGTAGCTGGTGATAGTAGTTATAGCCCCACAAATATTTTATAACTACACTTTTTGCAGCAATGCGACAAATTATACAGAAATCACACAGTATACACCCAAACAAAAAAAGTCTTTTACAAAGTTAATGCTGTTCGCCTCCTAAGCTTTCTGCTCTACCAATCAACACCAACACATTTTATTCTAAATTGTCTAGTTAATTTGTCTTCTACCGGTCTAAACTTATCTATCCTATTTAGTCTCCTCTAGTGCTCTCTAACAGTCTTTTCGCCTTTTGCACGACCCATCCAACCAATTGACGTCGAACAAATTTTAAGCACTATATGGAGGCTTGAAAAAGATAGTCTAGTAATCTAGAGATTGAGACTCGGTGGATACCAAAATATACTGATATGATTTCCAGAATAGCTAGAGCCACCAGAGCCAGAGCTCCCACAGCCAGAGCCGTCCAATGCGTTCGTGGGTTCAAATCTGCCTCTGTCTTGAGACAAGCCAACCGCGAAGAGCTTGCAGACTTGAGTGCCTTACCAAGAAGACAACCCAAAGATATCCATGTTCCGTTGATCAACCCCACCGAGAAATACGCCGAACAGATCGAAGAATTACACAAGTTCGGAAAGTACATCATGGCCTGTATGCCCAAGTATATCCAGCAGTTTTCGGTGTGGAAAGACGAGTTGACCATCTACGTGGCCCCCTCTGCCGTGAGACCCACCATGATCTTCTTGAAAAACCACACAGCTGCCCAATTCAAGTCTGCTGTCGATGTCACTGCGGCCGACTACCCCTCCAGAACCAACAGATTTGATGTCGTCTACAACTTGTTGTCCGTTCGTCACAACTCGAGAATCAGAGTCAAGACCTATGCCAGCGAAACCAGCGCTGTTCCTTCCATTGTGCCTATTTTCCAAGGTGCCAACTGGTTCGAAAGAGAAACCTACGATTTGTTTGGTGTTTTCTTTGAAGGCCACCCAGATTTAAGAAGAATCATGACCGATTATGGTTTTGAAGGCCACCCATTAAGAAAGGATTTCCCAACTACCGGTTATACTGAGGTCAGATACGACGAGGAGAAGAAGAGAGTTGTTTACGAGCCATTGGAATTGACCCAGGCTTGGAGAAACTTTACTGTGGGATCTTCTGTTTGGGAACAGGTCGGAGAAGGTAAAGACTTTACTCCGGAAGCTTTCAAGTTGCCCACTCCAGAGCCGGAGCCAGAAGCTGAGGAGAAGAAGTAAGACTAAAACACAACAGCCTTCGACTTCCTTTCAAGTTACACACTAAAGGAATAATTTCTTAAATGGAGTTTCACAGAATATATTCTAACACTCTCGAAAAGAGGAATTCCTTTTTTCAAGTGGAGTTTTTACTCTCATGCATTTTATATAGTACTAATATTATCAAAATAGTAAACCATGTAATTCATCCAAAATTCAGTTTTATTGAAGATTGAAAATGTCTTAGATTTCTTAAGTATATACTTTTATCTATCTGAGAAAACGACGAAAACGGATAACTCTATATCTAGACCTAGAACTCAATATCCAGCGGTCTTGGCCAAGTGTTAGTGGTTCCATTGTGTAAAACATTCATTGTAGTTGGTGTTGTGCTTAGTTCTATAATGTATATCTTAAGTTTGCCATACAGTGACAATAAACATTAGGATATTCAGTCTTCATTAACTTATTTTTCACCAGTTTTAAACATACATCATCTAGATGTGTCTTTCGCAGATTCTGTAAACAATAAAGATGTATACAAATCATACAATTATACAAAACGTAAACTTCATCTATTTGAATGTACTTAACTTTCACTTACTGAGTCTAAGCCTTCAGTTTGTCAGAGTTTTTCAGGTTGGTGTTTTCAGGTTTTCAAATGTTTTTCAGTATTATGCCTTTAAAGCATTTATCTCCTGCTGGATGTTTGCCAATTCAGTATTCTTTTGTTTGAAGAACTCCTCTAGAGTTCCGACCTGCGACTCAATCAACTCAATCTCGTTCTTAATATCGCCCAAGTTCTTGTCGTCACTCCCACTGGATTCGGCCAACAACAGCTCTTTGTACTTGAGTAACTGCTCGTACTCATACTTTACCATCGAGTTCTTTTCATTATCCTGCTCGTACTGTTTGGATCCATTTTCCACCTTCTCCAACAAGTTTTCCAAGTCGGTCAATTCTCTTCTCAACCTGACTTCTTCCCAGTCGGTACCTTCAGTGGCCGAAAAGTCGGTGCCTTTTTCATTGGTATTGTGCCCGATTTTACTGAGATAATCGCTAGCAAACTTCTTACCACCAGAAGACGCGGAGTTGCTGGAATAATTAGTTACGGGCTTGGTAAGATCATAACTGGGCACCTCTTTGGAGAAGGTGGCTCTCAACGACGCAGGAACCCCTCTTGGAACCCTTTTCCCATTTTCTCTTTGGTTTAAAATGTGCAAAAAGACCAAAGCCTGGTCCTTATCAATGGTCTCAAACGACTTGGGATTCACCAAATTCCATGCCGAAGAAATATCACTGGACGGAACCTTGGTAAGAGTCTTGTATAGCGAATCCAACGAGTCAAACCGGACTCTTCCGTACGAATCACTATTGCTGTTATAAATAGACTCGTAGGTAGCCTTGTCAGTAGGAGAAATGTACCAGTCAAAATCGTCACTCAACTCGTCTTCTTCATCGGTTCCAACACTATCATAGTCGACATTCGCGTTCTTATTGACGGCTCGGTTGGCCTGGATCAAATGCACTTTGGACCCGGGGATCAACCACCCTGGCAATTCATTGGGTATACTGGAGCTGGAGCCGTTCACCAAATCAAATATCAACCGCATGGTTATACAAAACTCTTCGAAGTCCAACTGTCCATCGTTATCTATATCAGAAAGCTCCCAGATCTGGGACAACTGCGAGTCTTGAAGCCGGGAGTTTTTCAACACGGGAGACACTTTTTCTCCAGTCAATTTGTTTCCTTCGGGCTTCAACCCTTGAAAAATCTCCCAGTACTTTTTGATTTCCCACTCTTCCAAGCGTGGCATGATATTTGGTTAAGATTATAGTGGGTGTAACATTACAACAGTTTATCGAGCTATCTGGCAATCGGCGGGCGATCACGTGACAGAACATAAAATCCCGAGTATTATACTAATCACTGCGTTGTGGAAGAGTATCATAGTTTACTTATATTAGGCTATTTGTTCGTATATACCACCCTTTCTAGTGCTCTAGTGTAGTTCTTGGGTGGTTAGCGGTATCTTATGTGGAAGCCAAGATATCACGTGAGCGGATACATTCTCTTCCCAGCACTCCACCAAGCCCACTGTATCACTCTGTATACTCTGTAACTTGGGTGACAAGTCGGTCAAATATCCCTTGATTTTATTTTGAAGTTTAGTTTCACACTCTAATTGGAATTGTAACATTGCTGAAATAGTCATGAATTACTATTACTGGTATTAATCATTTTTTCCGTCATATTCGTAATTAGGTACCATGGAGAAGTATTCTGTCCTGAACACCTTAACATCAGACTAGTTGTTTAGTTCTTAATAACTACTCCACTTATAAATGATTTTAAAATTTTCACTTTTAGACATAGGGCGGTTGGTGTAGTGGTTAACATATTTGCCTTCCAAGCAGGTGACAGGGGTTCGATTCCCCTACCGCTCATATTTTTTAATATATCAAAGGTAGAGTACCAATACAATATAAGGCACCTAAATAGCGTTAGGGGTAACCAATCGGGCGGTTGGTGTAGTGGTTAACATATTTGCCTTCCAAGCAGGTGACAGGGGTTCGATTCCCCTACCGCTCATTTTTTTACTTCTACATCTACCATCAATCACCATATAGACTACATCAAACATTAACAATAATACATGTGCACATTAGGGATTGTTTATTTTGTTGATCACCTTTTTATTTACAAGAATGAGCATTGAGAATGCGTATTAAAAATGAGTATTGAGAATGAGCATAGAAGTAAGAAGCGAGTATGAAGTACGAGGCAGTTTTTTTCTGTTGCACTTTGAGGGGTGTCACAATTTTTCTTTTTCGTCGTCCCAGTCGTACCTCCCCTCTATTATATCCACCAAACTGTCTTGAACCAAAGAACTCTCCTCGTCCATCGGAAGCTCGCTCAAGATCTTTTCTTGCTCGAAGCCTCCCATCAAAGTCTTCATTTTCCAGCCGAACTCTTTAAAGGTGGAAACATCCAAGATCCAGCACCCGCCGAAAATGAGCATCGACGACACCGAGCCGCAAAGAATGGTACCTGTTCCGACGGCCACCGCTGCGTCTGTGGTGAAGTTGTAGCTTAGTGGCGGCGAGTGGTTGCCTTGGAAGAGCGTAGGAACATATTGTCTCGATACCGTAGACTTGTAGGCGAATCGGGAAGCAAATATGGTCACCGCCGCCGATGTCATGAAGAGCACCATCTGGCGTTTGCGACGGTCTATGTACTCATCGGAAGCGTCTCCAAGCTTGAAGTTGTAGCTTTGGAGGATCTTTTTCAAAGTTGTTTCTGGCATAATCAAACACCTCTATTGCTTGGATGTTTTACAGGTGTCCTACGACTAAATACCTACGACTGTATAACTGAATAATCTATATGGGCGTGCGATGGTCAATTTGATAAATGCCATATAGAGTATCAGCATATTGATTAATTATCGAAATCTAGTTATTCCGGTCGAATGGTAGTGACCCAAGCTATTTACTAAAACTATATACTATTCACTAATAGTACATTATACTATTCAAGCTAATACCTTAGAAGTGAATTGTAGAGAACATACATTGTCACCTGTCACGTGAGCGTATTTCGGAAACGGGCCACCTTCAGCATAGGCTGGGTAAGACCCACTAAATGCGAGCTAGCAAGCCACTTAATTATTATTGACGGTCGTCTATTTCGCCCTATACTATTTTGGGTGATCTTTACGGAGTTTGGTTGAGATTTGTGAACCCTCTTTGTAGTGGCCGTATGTCAACCGTTCACGTGTTGCGCTCGTATGTCCAGGACTCTTATTGCGAAGCAGATCGTAGAGAGAAGGCAAGAGTGCTCTAACAAAGCACACTAATGCTCTTTTGCATGAGTCAAGTGAGTGTTATATTGCATCAATAGTATTTATTAGCCACAAATAATGAATATCCTACATAAGCTATCACTACTTCATGGTTATTTCCATGATGATCCCTCGCTATAATCACGACTAATTGGAACTTTCTCACTATTTCTCGCTAACTTCTCACTGTTTCTCACAAATTCTCAATATTTTCTCGCTAACTTCTCACACTCACTATTTCTCACTATTTCTCACTATTTTTTCAAACCTAAAGAATCAGATAAAGTGAAGGAGTTTAAACGACAAAGTGTAAAAGTTTAAACAACAAAGTGTAAAATCGGTAGCAATAACAACTTATATTAAAAGTAATACATCGGAAGTAAACAAGCGAACAGATTAACTCGGTAATGTTCCAGTTTACATAGAATAAAAAGACAAGTAACAAAAAGTATAAAGTAAGTCAAAAGGTCAAACTAAAGTCAAATCAAGTAAGTCAAACTAAAGTGAAATCAATTTCAGGTGTTTGGTAAAGTGGTGTTGATGCTGGTAGAGATTAAATCTCCTCTTTGAATAAACCTCCTTTGTTGGCTTTGTTGTTGCCCAAAGAAATCTCGTCGTAACCGCTGCTAGCCGCCGAATCAGCCCTGGCCACTGGTTTTTCAGCAGGCTTGGCTACTTTAGCAGTCTTTTCAGCAGGTTTGGTAGGGACTTTTTCCTTGCTTTTGGACGAAAAAAGACTGCTTAATCTTCTTATACCGGATCTCTTTTTGATGATCTCGTGGGTCTGGTTGGCAGTAGCAATGGCCGTAGCACTACGCTTGGGGGCGAGTGGAGCACCAGCGGCAGCTGGTGCTGAAGCAGAAGAAAGCTCAGGTTTTTTAGACGTCTTAGGAGCTTCAGCCTTCTTTATTTCTGGCTTTTCAGCCTTTTTCACTTCTGGCTTTTCAGGCTTTTCTTCAACAGAAAATAACGAGCCGGTGTCTCTCAACTTTCCTTCGTCAATGTCCTTTCTCAAGTGAGGAGGCAACTCGTTGTTGATATTGTGTTCGTCCTTGACCTTTTCGTCGATATGCTTCAAGATCTCATCCTTCTGGCTCGATTTTGATTGCAACTTTTCCTGCTTTTCCTTTTCCAAATCGGCCAACTGGGCGTCGAGCTCTTTGTGCGAGTCCTGGTGGCTCTTCAACTCCTTGTCTGAACGACCATGCAACTCTTCGACTTGCTTGGATGTTTCCTCGTGCTTGACGTTGGCTTCTTCCAAATCCTTGGTGTACTTTTCGATTTCGGCTCTGGTAGACTCCAATTGTTCGTTCAACTCGGCGACTCTGGCCTCGTTTTCCTGGTTCAATTTCTCGGCTCCAGCGACTTCTTCGGCGATTTCGTCCCTGGTATTGGTCAACTCCTTGAGCTTCGAGTTTTCCTCGGCCAATTCGTCCAATGTAGGCTTCAAAAGCTCGTCTTTTTCCGCCTGCTTGGTGTCTAATTCACTCTTGCGCCCAGCAATCAAATCGGCTTCTTCTTTGTCAACACGCTCTTGATTGGCCTGTTTTTCGGCCAAAAGAGTTTCCTTCTGCTCAGCGTACTTAGCTACTAAAGCATCGTGAGTGGCTTTGGAATCGTCAACTTCGCCGTTTCTTTCGGTCTGATGTGCTTCAAAGGCAGCCACTTCTTGGTTCTTGCGCTCTTCATGATCTGCAAATCTCTGTTGCTTGGCCAACTCCTCATCGGCCTTTTGCTGGCTCTTGATTCTGAC
Organism: Suhomyces pyralidae; assembly: GCA_003706505.3. Lineage (NCBI taxonomy): Eukaryota > Fungi > Ascomycota > Pichiomycetes > Serinales > Debaryomycetaceae > Suhomyces > Suhomyces pyralidae. The sequence goes on along the minus strand of PPLO03000009.1, from coordinate 239,605 downwards.
CTGTTCCAGCTTTTCTTTTTGGTGTGCCTCGGTCAATTGCGCCATTTTCAGCTTGTGGTTCTTGTCGGCTTCTCTTTGAGCCTCGGCCTTACGGTCAATATCGTTCAAAACAGGATTGACAATAAGCGCCGCAAGCTGGTCCAATTCGCTCTGTAACATCGTCAAACCGCCCCCTAAATTAATAACCCCAGTGTTGTGGTTTTTGAGCCTTTCTTCGGAGTTTTTCAACGCGATAGTAATGGCTCCAGCATATGCCTGGGCCTGGGCCTTGAAGTCTTTGGAGGACGAAGAGTTGATTGACTTTAACCTTTCACTGGCCTTGGCGTTGGCGGCGGCCAACAAGGTCGCATCTACAACGTCTGTAGCTGAAAACCCGGTAGATCTCTTTTGACTCGAGGCCTGGTGCGAAATATTGCCTCCGTGCTTCAACGAAGCAGCTGCACCAGAAGCAGCCAAAGATTCTTCTTTGTCGTCCAAATACTGAGTAGGTTTTATAGTTGAAGCCACCTTGAGTCCAGACCGATAATCAGCCTCAGGATTAAAGCGGGAGTTTAACGACTTTGACAGGTTTTGGTTAGCCAAAGTGTTGATTTTATCAATGTTTAAAGTGGTGGCGGAACTCTTTGTAACCAAACCACTTCTTTTGACATCTTTGTCAGGATTGGTTCTGAAAGTCATAGTCGAGGCGGAGTTGGTGGTGGCGGTCCTGAAAACCTGGCCGTGGTCATAAGATGGTACTCCAGTGGACGACTTGGTGGTGTAGTTGGAGGTGATGGTCGAGGATCTGGCGCTGTTGGCAGCAGCATCGGCATAAGCATGCGGGTGTTCTCTGGACCAGGCGGTTATGTTGTTCTTTTTGGCAGCCAAAGCAGCCTGGTGGGCCTCAATGGCTTCGACTCGTTCGTACGAAGGTTTGACGGTCAAGTCGGCAGACGCGGCCAATAATGCAGCAGTGTCGGAAGCACTGGAGTTGACACCTACCGACAGAGCACTGGGCAGTGTGAACACGCCCTGTCTCAACTTCTGCTGGTAAAGAGCCTGCTGTGACAATGGCTTGCCGTTGGTTTGGTAAGACGAGCGGGACATAAAACAATTATGATGTTGGCTATAAGCAAGGCTAGAATAAGTTGGTAGTGTTACTTATTGCTGGAGGAGCAATGAAAAGTTGATGGAGAATGGTATAATGATACAGTAGGTGACTAGACTGAGATGTCTGATACTATAACTAATTGACCCGGTTGACTTGGAAAGAATAGCTGACCGTCAAGCTTGCTAACCCTGTTTTGTCCATTGCGGGAGAGAGAGAAACATCCTGCAGACAACTAGGTTGCGGGCCCGGCCCGTTCAGAAGTACAATAGCAATAAAGACTGGAGAAGAGTAGAGTGGACGGAGAGTGGAGTAGAGTAGAGTAGAGTGGAGTAGAGTAGAGTGGAGTAGAAGTAGTAGTAGGGTGGAAGTAGAGTGAAGTATAGTAGTTTAGAAATAGAGTCGTAGTTGAGTTGAATTGGTAGAATGATTGGAAGTGGTGTGGAAGTATGAAGAGTAGACTACTGTGGATTATCTGTCTTTCCACGTGACCCCAATTTCAGGTTCCACGCATGAGGCGAGCATCAGCCGCCGCGGTGGCAGGCTCATGACTGCAAAGAACGTTGAGTGACGGGTGACATCATGGCTTCCATTAGCGAGCCAATGGCTTCCATTGGGGTGTCATTGGACTGCCAATGCGTTAGACTTTTGAACTCAACTCGAATTGAGTATTGGGACGTTTGGTATACTCTCTGTAGTTCTGTAGTTGGCCTGCATCCTGGATTATGTCGTGGTGCGATTGTCTGCAATGCTCGTCACAAAGCCATTGATACCAACAGCCAGCCATCTCGTTACCCGGCCACAACCCTCTACAACTACCACTACAGTATAGTCTAGATGTACACTATATAGAAGATATAGTCTATACCTAGTAGAAATGCCCCGTATAACTAATCCTCGAGACACAGGACTCTACCGTAATATTCCCGGGGACCCCACGCCCACGGCCGCATCCACCACGCGCAAGCGTCGATACCACCCCGGCACATTGGCCATCAGGGAAATTCGCCAGTACCAAAAGTCCACCGATCTACTTATAAGGAAACTACCGTTTGCCAGGTTGGTGAAGGAAATTAGCACAAACTATATTGGGGTTGACTACGGGATCCGGTGGCAGTCCAATGCCATTCTCGCCCTCCAGGAGTCGTGCGAGGCGTTTCTTATCCATTTACTTGAAGACACCAATTTGTGTGCGCTCCACGGCAAGAGGGTGACGATCATGAAAAAGGATATTCAGTTGGCCAGGCGAATTAGGGGGCAGCTCTAGAAAAAAAGGAAAATAAGAAGGGACGAGAGTGAGAAAGAAGAGAAGGAAAAAAGAGGAGACGAGTAGTGAGAAAGAAGAGAAGGAAAAAGAGAAGGAAAAAAGAGAAGGAAAAAAGAGAAGGGAAAAAGAGAAGCAGACAGTGAGAAAGAAAAAAGAGGAGACCAGAAGTGAGAAACTTGATGAGAAACTGAAATGAGACTACAGTCAGAAAGGAACAGGAACAAAATTATTGGGTAAAGTGGAGAAGTTATAAGTTATGTAACTTGTGTATATTATCAATAGAGCAATGTATTATTCTCAGTGTAGCCACATACGGGAACAATCCCGCATCAATGCCTGATTGTAGTTCAGCAATGTTACCAAAGTATGGTCGGGAGATACCGGTCATCCAATGCGCCAATCTGACTCCAATTTACTTGCACATTACGACATTGGAGCCAGGGGTATGCATATATTTATTAAAGTAGTCTATTAGTGCTATAATCTTTTGATTAGCCCTGGCCCTGTCTTGCCTCGACTGATGCATACAATCGTTCACAATGCGAGCGCGGGTGTTTTTACCGCCCCGATTGGGCAACACCTCCATAGATAAAGCGGGGCCATATACTTGGCAAAGAGATGGTAGCTGTAGTGATATAGATGTGGTGTCCGAAAGTTTAGGGTGGTTGGAGTGGTTTTTCGGGGTGGTTGGCGGTGTCTGGAGTGGTTGGCTCGGACGGGCGCGCCATAATTGGCATGACGACTCAAAGCCCCCAGCTGATAACTCGGAATGTTTATTTTTTGTGGCCATTGTTGTCACTCGTCAATATACCTATATAACGTGCATGGGACACAGGCATACATAATATATATAGGTTGGCACCGCACGGGGTGCGAGCACTCGATCCTTAGCATCATGGCCACGGTAACTACAGTCAAAAAGAAGAAACTAGTGTACAAGCAGGATCCCGACGGGGTGTTTCGATTGAAGAAAGTCGATGACGACGAGCCGGCGCCGAAAACCCCACAGGGCCCTCCCCAGCCCACCAACGAGTTGCATGATTGTTCCTACAAAATCATTGACCACAATGGTCAAAAAGATCTGGTCCTGCCCATTACAGACCTGATCATTCCTGACGATATCCAGTCGGTGGTTCCCCTCGCCGATGTGGCTCTGTCGTCGTCTGGCAGATCCGGCAAGGCGCACGACCCCAGTCCGCGCAAAAAGTCAACATCCAAAACGACCGCAAAAGCCCCAAACACCACGGCCACTGGGGGATTTGGATACGATTGGATCACCCAGGCGAAACATACAGTGATGAGTGAAGCCAAGCAATTCCACGTTCCGAGCTTTGGCTTGGGAATAGTCGCTGCCAGCGTTGTGTACGTACTGCGGGCAGTATTGTTACGGTACGCGTTTCTCTTGTTTAATGTGCTCAAGTTCGGTATTTTGTGGGGTGTGTTGGTAGGGGGATTGTGCTGGTGGTTTGGACTTATCAAGCCGCAGGATACAGAACGGTTAGAAGAAGCATGGTTCAATTTGAAGACAAAATTGGGCATGAATCCCCAGGAAGTACCTGAACATGATGACGATGATCACTCTGAACATTCACATTCTGACCATTCTGACCAGTACTCTCAAAACTCGGTGCAATCTGACCAAACTCAGGGCGACATCTCTGTAACCACCTCACTGGGCTCCTCGGTGGCCGACCCTCCGCCCATGCAGCGCAAAAACACATTGACTCGAGTGACTCCGTTCAAGTTCACTCCCAAGTCAGAGAAGTACTCCAGCACCCCTGATCTTCTCCAGCATGCCACCAAGGCCCCGCCCAAGCTCCCGCGCCTTCACACCACGGGCCCCCGCAACCTCCCTCCAACCACCCCTTCGCCTCTGAAATCACCCCAAAAACCGCCTTTGCGCAGACGGCACGGCTCCACAGACTCCACTTCTTCGCACAAAAAGCTTCCTCCGTACCCCAAAGAAGCAGAAGAGTTGCCGTTCATCAACGAAGTCAAGCTTTTGAGTGGTGACGACGAGAGCCAACTTTTGCATGACGATACCCCGAAAAGACTGAATACCACCATGAGTAAGAAGTCGGTTTTGGGAACGCGTTCCAACTATAATCGGTTCTTGGCCAACGTGGATGGCGAAGACTAGCATCCTGTCTATAAACTTCAAACACTTTCATAATCATTAATAATAAACAAGACATCAAATGCAGTCACACTAAAATCACTCTTAGTACACTAAAATCACTCTTAGTATTATACTAAAATTACTCTTAGTATTAGCCCAAACCCTAGACACCTTATTGAATGAAGATATAGCAAATGAAAACTCAAGGGAGAAGAGTAATTAGAGGTAGTCAAAGTACAAAGATTTAAGAAATAGCCAAGAAATTTTGTACATAAGCAGAAAGTTGTTTCACTGGTACAAATATTCTTATTGAATTGCTGCAAATTATTGCCAAAAAAATACTCGATACTAGTCAAGTCTGAAATACGCTTGGTCTCAGTAATTGAGGTTATCGGCAGCAGTTTACAAAGACCTAAATAAATTTGAAACACACCAATCGTAGAATGAAAATTAAAGAGCTATGCTTTATTCAAATTTTGGGTAAATAGAAAATATATTGGATATTTTTACTAAATTGTTCTAGCTAAACCACCTATTGAATTTATCTAGGAGAGAATTGAGCCGCGCCGTCATGTGGTGACGGATTTTTTGAGGAGTGTTATCACGAAGCAAATACCGGCTAATTTAAGTAAATACATACTTTGTCCTAATCAAAAGTAAATTCTTCAAGTGTATTATAAGTATAGTACTATAACATATTTAATTGCGTGACTGTTGATTTACTTCATTAACTCAGTCCTTTCTTTTGTCTTTATCAACAGGAGAAAGATGGTCATCATCTGAACTGATATCCAAACCAAAGTAGAATTCGACACCAAAAATTGAAAACAGAACTTTACGCATTATAATTGTATGTAATTGTATGAATATTAACTCAAAAAATTCATCTAGCAGAGAATTGTGCCCTATTTATATTCACTATCCAGGGGTAACTACTGAGGCTCTGGAGAAATTAGCTTATCGCGACGGAAATGCGCCATTTTTAGCGAGGCATATTTATGCGTCTCTTGCAGTCTCATGCAGCCCTGGCACCAAATTGCCTACACAGGAAGTCACCAACTTCCCCATAAACTCGCACTATCTGCAGAAGCATAGCGCGGTGTAGTATATAAGAGCATGTACTATAAAGGACATTTCAATCCGACTTTCGCAGCCAAAATAAAAATTCATTAATTGGCCATGATCTTGGCGTATTGAAAGATTGATCTGGCAAGGGCAATTGCTGTACTTGCTTTAACAGCTAGCTTACAAAATCTGGCACTCGAGCTACACTCACCATGTACTAGGTATAGCTACACTAGCAAACGAATTAATAGCAGGAGCATTTAGAGATCGAGATAACCAAAAGAATATCTAGCACTCTTCATAGAAAGCCAGGCTATTTGAACATCCTGCATTTTCAATGAAACCTGGCGCTCATGAACAACCAGCAATCTAAAATTCAAGTAGTCTAAGTCTTTATTATCCTAGCCGTCTCTGAATGCTCAGAAACGAGAAGAATTTGCTACTACAAGTTAAGAAACTGTACTTTCGCAGCCATTGATCTTCTACGCATCTCATCTTAAAGTTGCATATTATATAGTGCAATAGAGAGAAGGAGTCAAGCACTATTGAACATCCAGTAGTCAACTTCCTAGCACTCTTTATAAAAAACATCCCTGCACTCTTAACATCTTGCACTATTCATGCGCATACATCAAGAACTATACTGAATTTTGCAGCTATTTTTAAATAAACGTGTGGGCATCAGACGATCGGATAACAGTAGATGAAGTTAGTATAAGAGCCATCTGTAGACTCTTGCAATTAAATGAAATAGTCAAAAAGAATTGAATTCGAAAAGCACTCATGATAGGAAAGCCACTTTTCAGCACGCTTTAGCACTCAGGACTACAAGGAATGTACGAACATCCAAGCACTCAAAAGAAGCACATGCACTCTCGTATATTCTAGAGAATATCAATATACAGCACGTAAAGAACATCTTGCGCTCTTCATGGAGCTGTTACATCAAGAATATCAAATTTCGCAGCTATTTTGCAGCCTAAATTAGTAGACAAGTGGAGAAAGTATGCTAAGGCAGACAATTTAAGTAGGAAAATTTAAGTAGGAATGATTCTACAAGCAGCCATCAACATAGAAAATATCCCAGGACTCTAGCTTCTCCAGAAAGACCCGAGCACCCCTTACAATTAGCACTCTACATTCGCATTAACACCTTATCGATTCTGAAAATACTGGAAATAAGAAAAACTAGGACTAGCCAAGAGAAGCAATGGAGAGTTACCGAGAAGTTGTGAAACATAGTGCTGTAGTGTTAGAGAGTCCAATAATGGGGTGGGAACAGTGTACTTAAGACAAGTAATTGGTGATGGAAGCGAGAGATATCAAGTAGAGAGAAAAGCTCAGTGGAAAAAGTGCAGTGTTGGGTTCAGTGAGAAAAATCTAAAGTAGTCTTTGTAGGTTTTAGTTAAAAAAGTCTAGAGTAGTCTGTGCAGGTTTTAGTTAAAAAAGTCTAGAGTAGTCTGTGTAGGTTTTAGTGAGAGGTAGTATAGAGATAGTATAGTACGGAGGTGGTCATGGGAAATTACCGAGAAGTCTGTGTACTTGCAGGTGGGAACGATGTTAGTGATTTCTGTGTAACAGAAGACAGAAAAAAGAAGTTGATATTGTATTAAGTTTAATGAGACGATGTAGAAGTGAGAGGCAGTGTGAGGCAGGGTAGTGTTAAAGAAATGTTTAGTGAAAGACTTAGTGAGAGATGTAGTGAGAGACGTAGTGAAAGACGTAGTGAAAGACGTAGTGAGAGTAGGTGTTTTTACATGTGGATAATTGTTGGTGTATTTTCGTGAATTAGTGTTGGTGTATTTTGTGAATTAGTGGTGTTTTCTGGGGGCTTTTTTTCTGCTGCTTTCTGTGCAGTATGGATTTTATTTTCGGTATCAAAACAGTTGAAAAGTCAATACATAGCTCTTCAGCCATGCCGTTTTACAAAGAAGATAGCTTTTTGGTGGTGTACCCAGGCACAGACAGCACTCTCTTCTCGTTTGGGTTGCAGGACCTGTTGTCGCCTCCGCAGTACCGGATCCCCTCGGTCGTTTTTCAGGACCCCGAAACCAAACAATTCCATGCGCAAGCCGAAGAAAAGCTAGTGGAAATCAGACCTATACAAGCCGGAAAGATAAGAGATCTCGACGGATTCAACTACTTGCTAAAGGTCATATTACAAAGCGTGATCAAAATCAATCCTATCATCACCATTAATCAGATCCCATTATTGGTGATTACTCCGTCGTTGACATGGCTGAGAAGTAATGTGGAATATGTGACCAAGTACGTGATTGAATCGCTCGAGTTCACCGCCTTCAACATCCTCGACCTCTCCATAGCCGCCACCTTCGGGATTGGCTCTTCTACCAACGCCACCGTCATCAAAGTGGGTCCCACCTCGACCCAAGTGGTGCCGGTGGTAGGCAACCAGGCGATCAAATTTGCCAGCAAATACATCGATGTGGGTGGCAATGTGTTGAATAACGAGCTCAGCGCCATTTTGCCTAAGTTTTCCGCCCAGCAGATCGAAGACTTGAAGGTTTCGGGGATCTACGAGGTGTTGAACAACCACGAAGGTTCGTTTTATTCTTTTGCGGATCTCACCAAAGAAGAGGCTGCCGAAGACTTCGATGTGGCCAAAATGGTCGCTGGCACCAACGATATCAAGGCTCTTGCCGAGGATAGCGAAGAAGAACCCAAACCCAATAAAGAGCTCGAAACCAACTACTTTATAGATTCCACCACCAAAGAAAAGGTGTTTGTGGGGAAGGAGAGGTTCCAGGGCTCGGGCAAGTTGGTCAAAGCGGTTGCCGATGCCATATATGCGCTGTTGGCGCAGATTCCCGATATCGAAAAGAGACAAGATTGCTACGATAACTTGATTTTTGTGGGGCAGACGTTCCAGATCCCGGGTCTCAAGGAGGCTATTCTCTATAAGCTTGTAGAGCAGTACTTGGTCAAGAATCCTAGCAGTGCCAGTACCACTTCTGCCGATGGGGTCAATCCGGCTATTCTTGCGTATCAGCAGGCGGAAGAGGCCAATGACGACGCCGGAAATAACCTGGCGCAGGTTCCTAGCACCGTCAAGATCAGCAAGTACCCTGAGTACTTTCCCGAATGGAAAAAACCCAAGGAAAAGGGCGGTTCGTGGCACGATGTGTTTTTCCTCGGAGCTCAAATATATGCGAAACAGATTTTTTCGTACAATTCCAACCACGGCAGGGAATTGTTTGTGGATAGTGATATCTACGAAGAGAAAGGGCCGCAGAGCATATGGGATGTGAGTATCTAGATTACAAAACTATAAAAGTATAAAAAAGTACCAAAAAGTACCCTTTTCTATGTTGTTTCTCTCTTTTTTATCATGTTTATTTGTATTCCTTTTTTTTTTATGTATTTTAGCACAAATAATTCACGCGTATCAAAAAAAGAATTGAGAAAGAATTTGAGATTGAGTTTGAAGTCCATGTTTAGATGGGTGAGAGCATATACAAAAGCAGCATATAGACCTCCATACACAAGATACACAATGGCACAGCAACAAAGCATCTCGCGGTTTTTCCTGGCCAGAAAAGAACAGAAAGATGACAAGAAAGACCAACCAGAGCAAAGGGTGAAGATAGTGAAAGATGAGTTGATGGATGTGAAGGATACTGTGAAGGATACTGTGAAGGATACTGTGAAGGATACTGTGAAAGGTACAGTAGAGGATTTGAAAGATACAGTGAAAGTGAAAGGTAGAGATGATTTGAAAGGTACAGACAATGATTTGATGGATGAAGCGGTGTCTAATGAATCACCTAGCAAAAGATCAGCAGTTGAAGAGCACGAACGCGCAAAGAAACAAAAGGTAACCAATGAGATTCAACCTGAGAGTGCGAAAAGTAATGAGAACGGTACCAAAGGCAGTATAGGTACCAAAGGGGAGGGTGGCGCGAAAAAAGAGGCGAGCGCGCACATTCTCCCGTACTCACGACTCACCAAAGTGTTTGAACAAATCGAACATGAATCGTCGCGACTCAAAATCACCTCCATGGTGTCACGCTTCTTTCTTGAGATCCTCCAAACAAGCACCCCCGATCAGCTCACCAAGATCGTATACCTCTTCATCAACCGTTTGGGACCCGACTACGAGCCCGACTTGGAGTTGGGGTTGGGCGAAACCCTTCTCATCAAAGCCATCAGCGAATGTTACGGCCGGCCCGCGGCCAAAATCAAGAAGGATTACCAGCAAGTAGGCGATTTGGGGATGGTGGCCCAAAAGTCCCGGTCGGGACAGCCTACCATGTTCAAACCAACGCCGTTGGATGTAGATAGGGTGTTTGAGAACTTGACCAAGATCGCCAAGTCAACCGGAAAAGACTCGCAGAGCAGAAAGATCGGCTTGATCAACAAGATGTTGACGGCGTGCGACATCAAAGCCAACGAGGCCAAGTTCTTGATCAGGTCCTTGGAAGGAAAGCTCCGGATCGGGTTGGCTGAGAAAACAGTTCTTGTAGGCCTTGCCCAGGCATTTGTAGATTACGAAGCCAACGGAACCGATGTAGCACAGGCAGAAGACATGATCCGGGAAGCGTTCAGCCGGATCCCCAACTACGCTGTCATAATCAACCATGCGTACCAGCACGGGATCACCAACCTTTTGGACCATTGCCAGCTCACGCCAGGCATCCCGTTGAAGCCGATGTTGGCCAAGCCCACCAAGTCCATTAGCGAGGTGCTTGACCGGTTCCAGGGCGAGCAGTTTACTTGTGAGTACAAGTACGACGGAGAAAGAGCACAGGTCCATCTTTTGAACAACGGAGAAGTGCGCATCTACTCGAGAAACTCCGAAGACATGAGTCAAAGGTACCCTGATTTGGTCTCTATCACCAAAGACTTCTTGGTCCGCCAGGAGACGGCCACCACTGAGGTGCCTGATGTAGTAGAGCTGGTGGAATTGGCTGAAAAACCATCGCTTATTCTCGACTGTGAGGCGGTGGCCTGGGACAGAATCAACAAGAAGATCTTGCCGTTCCAGGTGTTGTCGACTCGAAAACGTAAAGATGTCGATGAAAAGGATATCACCGTCAACATCTGCTTGTTTGCATTCGATTTGCTCTATTTCAACAACCGATCCTTGATCACCGAATCTCTCAAAAGTCGCCGTCAAGTCATGGAGACTCACTTGGTTCCTATGGAAGGCAAGTTTGCGTTTGCTACCGCCAAAAACTCGTCCAATCTTGACGAATTGCAGCAGTTTTTGGACCAGTCGGTAAAAGATGCCTGTGAAGGATTAATGGTGAAGATGCTCAATGGGCCCGAGTCGTACTATGAACCTTCCAAGAGATCCAGAAACTGGTTGAAACTAAAGAAGGATTACTTGGCTGGTGTGGGAGATTCTCTAGACTTGGTGGTTATTGGGGCATATATCGGGAAAGGTAAGAGAACGGGGACTTACGGCGGGTTCTTGTTGGCATCATACAATCAAGACACAGGCGAATATGAAACCACATGTAAGATCGGAACAGGATTCTCTGACGACGACTTGGCTACCCTTGCAGCCAAGCTTAAGCCGACAGAAATCTCTCAACCTAAACCGTACTTTGTCTACGATACCACCAACTCCAATGCCAAACCCGATGTGTGGTTTGAGCCATCGACGTTGTTTGAAGTGTTGACTGCCGACTTGTCGTTGAGTCCTATATACAAGGCTGGTCATCATGAGTACGGCAAGGGTATTTCGCTTAGATTCCCTCGTTTCTTGCGAGTCAGAGACGATAAAGGGATAGAGGATGGGACCAGTTCGGAGCAGGTGGTGGAGTTTTACAAAAGACAAGCAAATATCAATTAATTCACTAATATACACTAGCTATTACTGCTCTAATATACACTAACTAATAATACCCAAAATTCACTATAACTACCCTAAAATCACTGTCTGCCCCAATTACTTTCATTTCTACTCCAGTAAAACACGTCGAAATGTATATTACCACCAGTTTACGTACTAAATTTCATACTAACTGTTCTCAAATCCGTCTCATTTTCGCAAAGTACTACAGGCAATAAATACCCCAGACATAATTTTCTAGGAATGTGATATATATTGAATAATACAGATAGTATTTAATTATACGGCAGGAAAATTTCTTTGAAACTCATAAGTTTATAGAGATAGTTTCTACATTTACAAAAGACAAGCACATTACAGAAGAGCTCACAAACACTATTCTGGAATTTAATTTCAAAATCTAGCAATTAGACGAAAGTTGCCAATAAAAGTTGTAATGAAGCTGTGGATGTTGGCTTATCATCTCACCTATTAATCTAAGAATTTAGTAGTTTACTTGGAGTTTGAATGTAGGTTTATATTCAAACAAGGTGATTAAAGATGATGCAATGCGAACAGACCAAGTCTAATTACAGTTAGTAGTTTCTGTTAGTATTGTTAATTATTTACTATATGAGAACATGATAAACTATAAAGCAAGCTGAAATACTAGCGAGCTGGTAAATAAAAAGATTAAGTGATGCAGTGATGCTTTTAAATCACTAGTATTTGGTTAATTGTCAGTTTGAATCGGTGGAATTTTACTTTTAATTTAATTTCTCCTTACCCCTCGATTCTCTAATCCGCTCTTTGATCTTATCGGTGATTTGTTTCTTAGGCGAACGCTCTCCAAAGTTGAACTCAATGTGATCATTGGAACTCTCTCTTGAAAGCTTATGCAAGGTCTCTTTTCTTACATGGTAATCGTCCACTATAGATGCAGACGAGTTGAGGGTCGATTGTTGTTCAATGGTCAAGTTAGGATTAGTGGCGTTCTTGTGCAAATGATAATCAGAAAACATGGGGATATTGGTGTAGGAATTGTCGGAGTCCATCAAGGAGATACCATCCGACACAGACGAAGAGTTCTTGCTGTCCATGGAAAGGGCGCTGTTGGAAGAGGTAGGGGTTTCTTTGACATCAACAGATGAAGACGAGCCAGCAGCAGCAGCCGCAGCCTCCTTGGCCTTCCTGTACTCCTTTCTGTTTCTAAGTCTTCTGCTTCTCAATTCTTCGGTCTTTCTGTCTTCTTCTTCGTCACTGTCTACATAGTTTACCCCGTCACTAATCTTGAGCTGGTCTCTCAATTCCAACAAATTGAAATCTTTAGGAAACAATTGCGGTCCAAAAGTATTGACCAAGTAGGTGATTTCCTCACTCAATTCGTTACGGACCTTTTTCAACTCTGCAATTGAGGAGCCGGACGTAAAAGACAAGTATAATGGTCTGATTGACTTTAACAAATCTAGTCCTTGTTCTCCAGTGATCAAAGCCGAGTATGTCACGACCACACCACAAATGTAAAGAACAAGCCAGATGTAGATCAACTTGAACTGGAAAAAGCCGTTGATATAGCAATAATAGGTACCGATCGAGGCGTAGAGACTGTAGAGAATCGGGGCTATTCCCATGGAAATCAAGATTTTCCACGTTGCAACCACATCGTTGGCTCTAATCTTCACGAAGGAGTCGGCCAAAGCCGCCTTGGCCTTTTTGGTCGATATAATCTTGGAAATAATGAATACAGGAGCAAACAAAGTGGACCCCGGCAATGCAAGACCAAAGAAAAAGATGATTTTGATCAATCGGATGATCAAAACTGGTAATACTCGCAATTTGCTGGACTCATCACAGTTCTCCACGTCGTGGTCTGGTAAGTAGTGGTGATGAAGAGACTTGTTGTAATTTAGAATCTTTTGTTTCACGGCCTGAACCTGCTCGTTGTCCTTGAACGTCTGATATCCTAGGACTAAACGTCTGTTCATTTCTACAATTAATGGGAGAGGAAGGTGCTGGGCAAGGTTTCCCGCGTAAAGTCTTCTGGCAGCCTGGATAACCATCAAAGTCTCGTAATCTTCACATGTTACAGTGACTGCTTTCAAACCGGTGGTGACGATTTCCAAGAGTTCTCTTACGGATTCTCTATTTGTTTCCGGATTAGCGTATTTTTTGACCAATTCTTTTGGGATTTCAATAGGATGGCCAAACTCGACGACTGCTCTGGATCTAAACCGGTGAGCATTGAAATAATTCATTCCACAAGGCACAATCTTGACATTACAGTTCGGATCATTATCCATGGCCCCAAGAGCCATGATAGCTACACCGGCTTTAAGAGGCAACAAATCGGTTCTGTCGTGAGAGCCACCTTCAGGAAAGATCCCAATACAGTGGCCATGAGACAAGTGCTGGAAAACCATCTGGTAAACCTGCTTTTGGCTGACTTTATCAGCTCTTTTGAACGAAGTTCCGTTCTTTAAAAGAAGCTTAATTTGCTCAGACAGCTTGAATTCTTTTCTTAGGACAAGTTCTGTATCCGAAACGATTTCGGAGACTTCGGACGCACCAAGCGCCTGCGGCAAGGCGATCATACCACGCACCATACACTCGGTAGTGAACTTGGTTCCTTTACCAATGACACGAAGAGGATCTTTATCAAAGTCAATGTAGATCTTACCAGTTCCCTTTGTCAAGTTATCTTGTGGTCTCACGACGGGAATAGTCAAAAACCACCTGGCAAAAAACCCTAAGATCTTGTGGTTATACGACTTGGCAGCAATGAGAAAGGAGACACGGCGCTGGCTTTCTTTCTTGACCTGGTGCATGAGAATGACAGGATCGACAAACTGGCTGGCATGAGGAGCAGCAACAAAGATTACGGGACCTGAGTTGGGAAGCCTGAATGCTCCACGAGGCCTGATTTCTCGAAAGAAACAGTCAAATACGACAGACCAAAACCAAAGAACTAAGTCGTAGACCCAGATTCTGTGCCATGAAAACTCTTTGTAGGTGTATGTCAGTTCAGGTTGTTTGGAAGAGACCTCTTTTGATGCATTAGAACCATCAGAAGCGCCAGAAGTTTCAGAAAATCCTTCGGGGGATGTACCCAGCACATATTTTTGAGGCTCCGAAGCGCCACCCAGAGACATGTGTAGAAGTGCTAGCTTAATTAACTGTAAGTAACCCTAGTGTAAAGCTTCAATGCCCTCAAATGTGGTTGGTGAATGAGGAAGGGACTGTCACGTGGAAGAATCTTCGATAAGCGCCGTGCAGAAACGCGAAGGCGGAAGGTCAAAAAAATTACGAGAATAATCGCTTTGGTGTCGCTGAAGCTACGGCGAGGAGCCAGACGTGAGAGTAATGATCTACATTGTTAGGTTGTCTAGTGTCAAAGGGGGCTTATAGTCATATGCATCAAAAATTTATCGATTTTGTTAATTTCTAGACAAGACAGTTAATAAAAGACAAGAGGTAATCAAGTAAGTAGCAGTCACTATTAGTGGGTGTAATTATCAATGGAGCAAAATCTGTTCTAATCATAGTTGTACACTCAAAATAACCTAGATTAAAGTGAAGGTAGAGCTTGGGTAAAAAGTTTTAAAACTAACACAAAATGAATTTGGAGGTTCTATAAAATTGAAATCTGGAGCAAAAGCTTTACTAAAAGTGAGCTGGGGTATAATAAAAAAGTTGAGTTTTCGCTCGACGTAGTGTTAATTGCGTGCAGTTTGGTGCGACTGCGAAGTGAGAGTGATAGTTAGAGTGATAGTTCCAGATGTAAAGCAAAATAGCGCGAAAAAGGACGGGTGAACTGCGAAAACAATACTTCTAGAAATAGTATTATTTAAGAAAGATCGAAACTGAAGCTTAAATTTAGGGATGAACAATATTTTATTGGTCTTGATAAGTAATTGGGCATTGGTGACTAGAATTCTTACCTCTAGATGTTAGTAGCACCGAATAGACTGTCATATTTCTATTCAGGTAATTATGGTAGTGAACAGTCAAAAAGGATCAAGACAGCTCATTAACATTGTGCACTTCGGAATGCTCAGAAACAAACAAAATTTGCTTACAAGTATCAGAAAATAGGAATTATTTGACTTTTCGCAGCCATTTATCTCGAAACTTAATTGCAGGTAATTTTAAATTGAGGAAAAGTAGTCACACCCTACACTTGAATAAGCTAGCAATTGAAAAGGAAAGCTGATATATATCTAGGATTCTCAACACTTGCATCTGGAACCATGATTTAACGAAATTCGCCGCCATTTTGCAGATAACATAAGATACTTTAGACAATTGAACAAAATACAATGTTGCATTCATATGATAATTCTACAAGTCAAAGAAGCTTCGGCCATGAGAACTGAAGTACCATATTCAACCACTTAACATCTAAAGGTGGTTAAGTGTTGTTAGTTTGATCACGTGCCTTTGCGACTTCCGACCTGCGAAGGTCTGTCAAAGAAGGCTCACAAGAAGAGACCTAAGTGGTGCTCAAATCATCCTTTAAAAGCACAGAGACATCCAAAAGTGGTACATGTTTACACTCGCCGAATTCTAGCTCAAAAGGAGCATTATGTATTGTGTATGTGCAGCTTAAAGAAACGGACTGCCCGGAACTGGACATGGTCACGTGAAAATTCAAACTACACCACCATATCAACAATCACCAAGATCTATGAACAAGACAAAATAGTTCGAGTGAAAAGAATTGACCTACCACTCCCACTTGTATTCATCACCGTCAGTTCGTCATTGGCTCTTCATTGGGTATTCATTGGGTCTTCATTCTACATGGGTCTTTTGGGTATCATTTGCGGAGCGTCACGCGCCTCCACGTGAGAGGATATGGCGGCTCCCTAAAGTACCTCGGTCAAACAGCCGGTGCGTCCTCGGATCCTCGCGGACTTCCCCAGAATTACCACCGTAATTCTAACAGTAGCAGTAGCAGTAATCATACAAAGCCATTGACTTGCCGTTGACTAGTCAGAATAGTACCTTACATAGACGAACCAAGACAATTGCCTATAATGTGTCCATAAGTTATGAATTACCACCTATATGATGTATTATGTGTTATGTGTTATGTGATTGTTTCTCATGCTCTCTCTCTCTCCTTATACCCTCATTTCTTTTCCCTCGGTACCGAATATCACAAGCACACCTTTCAGCGGACGTCGCCACAAATAATTGCACCCCGTAGTTTTGGTTCCGCTCGCTTGGTGGTAACCCCGCAATTTTCACGCCATTTATAAATGCAGCAACATCCCTTTTTATGGCAGTCAATTCAGTAATTCTTTACAAACATGGGAGAGTTATCATTTAAAGACAAAGTTGTTATCATCACCGGAGCCGGTGGTGGTTTGGGTAAGCACTATGCTTTGGAATACGCCAAGAGAGGCGCCAAGGTGGTGGTCAACGACTTGGGCGGCGCCCTCAATGGCCAGGGTGGAGACTCTAAGGCTGCCGATGTGGTGGTTGAAGAAATCAAGAAACAAGGTGGTGTCGCTGTTGCCGACTATAACAACGTTTTGAACGGTGAGAAGATTGTCGAAACCGCGGTGAAAGCCTTTGGTACTGTTCATATTGTCATCAACAATGCCGGTATTTTGAGAGACACCCAGTTCAAGAAGTTGGACGAAAAGACTTTTAAGTTACTTATTGACGTTCATCTTAACGGTGCCTACAAGGTGACCAAGGCTGCCTGGCCCTACTTCAGAGAACAGAAGTACGGTAGAATCATCAACACCGCCTCGCCTGCCGGTTTGTATGGTAACTTCGGCCAGTCCAACTACTCTGCTGCCAAGTTGGGATTGCTTGGTTTTGCCGAGACCTTGGCCAAGGAAGGTGAAAGCTACAACATCAGAGCAAACACCATCGCGCCATTGGCCAGATCCAGAATGACCGAGTCCATTCTCCCTCCTCCTATTTTGGAGCAATTGGGCCCGGAAAAGGTGGCTCCTTTGGTGTTGTACTTGACACACGAAAACTCCCAATTGAACGGTGAAACTTTCGAGGTGGCTGCTGGCTTCTACGCCCAGATCAGATGGGAAAGATCCGGCGGTGTTTTGTTCAAGCCCGACTCCAGCTTCACTGCCGAAGCCGTGGCCGCCAAGTTCGACGAGATTTTGAACTTTGACGACTCTGCCAAGCCTGCGTTGTTAAAAAACCAACACCCCAAGATGATCAACGACTACTTGTCGTTGACCAAGGCCGCCAGAGAATTGCCTCCTTTCGACATCAACTCGGCCCCTAAAATCTCCTTGAAAGACAGAGTCGTGCTTATCACCGGTGCTGGTGCCGGCTTGGGCAGAGACTACGCCTTGTTCTTTGCCAAGTACGGTGCCAAGGTGGTGGTTAACGATTTCAAAGACGCTTCCAAAGTTGTCGAGGAAATCAAGGCCGCAGGCGGTGAGGCCCACGCTGACGTTCACGATGTTGCCAAGGATGCCCAGGCCATTATTGACAATGTTATCGGTAAATACGGAACCATTGATATCTTGGTCAACAACGCCGGTATTTTGAGAGACAGATCTTTCGCTAAACTCACCGACGCCGAATGGTACGCTGTGCAAAACGTCCACTTACTTGGTACATTTAACTTGACCAGATTGGCCTGGCCCCACTTTTTGGAAAAGAAGCACGGTAGAGTCGTCAATATCACCTCCACCTCGGGTATCTACGGTAACTTTGGCCAGGCCAACTACGCTGCAGCCAAGGCCGCCATTATCGGTTTCTCCAGAACCATCGCCATCGAAGGTGCCAAGGCTAACGTCAAGGTCAACGTTGTAGCTCCCCACGCCGAAACCGCCATGACTTTGACCATTTTCAGAGAAGAAGACAAGGGTTTCTACCACCCTGACCAAGTAGCTCCATTATTGGTTTACTTGGCTTCTGACGAAGTCAAGGTCACTGGTGAATTGTTTGAAGCCGGTGGTGGCTGGATCGGTAACACCAGATGGCAAAGAGCCAAGGGTGCTGTTTCAAGAGACGCCGTTGTTACGCCCGAATTCATTGAGTCGCACCTCGATGAAATTGTGGACTTCACCAAGGGCACCGCCAACCCTAAGAGCACCACCGAATCATCCATGGCCATTTTGGCTGCCGTAGACCCAGATGAGGATGAGGATGAGGAGGACGAGGACGAGGACGATGAAGACGAAGAAGACCCTGTCTTCACTTATGGCGACAAAGAAGTCATTTTGTACAACATTGCTCTTGGGGCCACCCACAAGGAGTTGAAGTACGTTTACGAAAACGACCAGGACTTTGAAGTCATTCCTACTTTCGGCCACTTGCCAACGTTCAACTCGCAAAAGTCCCAGACCTCTTTTGCCAAGTTGTTGAAGAACTTCAATCCTATGTTGTTGTTGCACGGTGAACACTATATCAAGGTTGAAAAGTGGCCTATCCCAACCGAAGGCTCTGTCAAGACCTCCTACAATCCTTTGGCCATCACCCAAAAGGGTACCAACACCGTAGTTGTGCACGGGTCCAAGTCTGTAGATGCCAGCACCGGCGAGGCTTTGTTCACCAACGAAGCCACCTTCTTCATCAGAAACTGTGAGGGTGAAACCAAGTCCTACGGTGAAAGAAAGGCCTTCGCTACCGCCAACTTTGCCGCTCCAAAGTCCAACCCAGACTTCACCACCGAAATCAAGATCTCTCAAGACGCTGCTGCTTTGTACAGATTGACCGGTGACAGAAACCCATTGCACATTGACCCCAACTTTGCCAAGGGCGCCAAGTTCGACGCTCCTATCTTGCACGGTATGTGTACTTACGGTTTGGCTGCTAAGGTCTTGTTGGACAAGTTCGGTCCATTTGGTGAAATCAAGGCCAGATTCACCGGTATCGTTTTCCCAGGCGAAACCTTGAAGGTCTTGGCTTGGAAGAAGGGCGATGTCGTCACTTTCCAGGTCCAGGTTGTGGAAAGAAAGACCATTGCTATCAACAACGCGGCCATCAAGTTGTTGTCTGACAAGCCAAAGATATAATTGAAGAAATTATGAAAATTTGTGTTTAGTTCTATTTATTATCAAGAAATCATTCAGTCTATTAAAGTCAAATTGTAGTGAAAACTAGTAGATTGATATTGCAATTGCCGCAAAAAATCTAAGTGAACCTTTTAATTCTATAGTATTTGTGCACTTAGTTTTTATGTTTTTGAGTGTCTGATGCTGATTGTTATTCAGTGCCAGATGTTCAAAGTCTTGCGTTTGTTCAACCTTTCATTCGTTAGAATTTAAATAGTATTTGATAATTGAGTTTCATTTTGTTTAACGTTAAATACTGAGCATATTTTGACTACTGCGGCTAGGGTGTTCAAAGTGCGATGTTGGGCTGTTTTCAAATCGATGTTGGGATGTTTCTATTTGTAAACGTATATAAGCGTCTGTACTACATAGATTCAAAATCTGCAACTATTATTTCTACTACATGTCATGCTAACTATTTCTCTACTTCTGGTTTACTCTTACAAATGATTTCACTCCTCTTCTGTTTCTTCTTCAGTACATAATTAATTATTTCTATGTACTGTAAACTTTAAAAGATTTTTACATTGTTCTACTTTATTGAAGGTTCCAAGCTTATTCGATGGATCGGGTTATGGTATTTATTAATTAACAGCTACAATTTGAATAACCTAGACTGCCTTTTCAATTTATTTTCTTGCACATTGATAGTTTATAAAATTAGCTGAACTGGAAAATTATAACCTCATCTTCACTTGATTAATCAGAATTTCAGGTGATGAGAAAAACCTAGCCTTTTTCCAAGACTAATTATCTATTACCTATTGAGTAAAAGTATACAATGGTCTGTATTCAAAAGTCCACCTTCTTTTCTCATCGACTGCATCAGCTTCTACCATTCATCCACCTGCTATTATATCTATTTCTGATTTGCGAGTCTTGATTCATTTAATGTTCCTTTTTGAGCAATTTAGTGGGTTCTTCCTAGACTATTCCTAGTCTTAACCCATTTAATGTTCCTTTTAGAGCGTACGCTTAATTGACTTCTGCCTAGGCTCTTTAATTGCCTTTTGCTAAATAATATTTTTGGGTGCAAAAAATGCGACACCAATTTATCGCAGTGATGAAGAATGGCAGTATATATTGGTGATCATGGGTTGGCGGACTGATGTTAGTGAAGAAAGTGCAGTGAGTGATTTCCGGTACTATTGCGATTTGTCTACATCGAGGCTAGTGAAATAGGGTATAATAGTGATTGTTTATTAGAAATTAGAATTGAATTAATTAAACGGACTCTTTTGAAAGTACGTGGGTATCTTAGGAGGCTGACACTGGTGCTCATCAATGATGTCGGTCAGAAGACTTCCTCTTCTGCTACAGTAGGTACTGGTATACTGCTCGTCTTCTTGTTCTCCAGCCTCATCTATATCTAGGGAGATAAGATTGTAGTGTCCTCCGCCAGCAGATGATAAGAGGGAGCCCGATTTGCGCGAGTGGTTGACGTATCTTTTGGAAGAAGCAAACGGCACGGCAAAGTCTACGGGAGTATCGTTGATGGGATCTATGATGGAAGCGTTGGAAATGGTGGAGTCGATGGTACTGACTGGGGTGGCTGTGGATAAGGGCGAACTGATGATGGGGGACGAGTTAAGGAGAAGAGGAGTGCTGATTCTGTTGAGGCTATGGCGCGAGGGCTTTTGCTTGAGGTTGTTGGGGAATTTGAACAGCTGTTGTGGCTGCAGAGAAAATGCTATAGAGTTATTGTTCGAGGATTGGCGATTGGGCAATGCAGGAAGAGGCCCGCTAGGTTTTCTAGACACCGGTTTGAGGACACTTGCCTGTGTAGAAGTGGCATTGGCACCACCCGATTTCATGTAATTGGTGAGATTATTGGTTTTTGTCTCGAAGTAATCGGTGAATTCTCCCATAGGCGACAGGTAAGGGGCGTTCAAGCATTCGTTAGACGAGCAAGTGGATTCTGAACAAAGAGATGAGGATGAGGAGTTAATGGAAACGGAGGAGGACGAGTTGTTGGCTGTGGAGTATGATTTTCTGCGGCCCAGGCTGAAGGAGGCCAACGGAGGGTGGAAATCGGATTCGGAGCCGGAGGAGCCGCCAAAAACCGGCATGGAAGTGGAAGAGCCCACCGACGAAGACGACGAATTGAAGATAGAATGGTCGTTGGAAAAGGTGGAGGCCCGGTGGAGGCGCATTTCGATGCGCGAGCCCGAATTGTTGGCGTTTTTCACCTTGGTGGTGGACTTTTGTCGCTTCAAGATCTTTTCACTTGTGATGGTAGTAAAGGAATTGGATCTGTTGTGACCAAAGCCGTACGGAGAGGACCTGTCGAGGCCATAGAAAGAGGAGGTAGCAAACTGGTTGAAGGACTTTGCCCGAGTGAGTTTGGAGTCCTGTCTGACCCTGTTCATCTGGGACTCACAAGTCTTTTCGTGGTTGACGTCTTTCATCTCCACATACCCCTGGGGGGTGCATTGCTGCTTATACTTTGAGTAGAACTTGTTGTAACCCCCCTCCAAAATGACTATGTCCGGGAACGAAAGTCGTGGATACTGGTTACTGTTTAGTTTGCGGTCGCACTTTCTCAAGTGGCTGGCCATGGTGGGGCCCCTGAACACCGAGAACTCGCAGTGGAAAATCAAAAGCTTTTTGTATGAAGGTTTTGGCTGGTGGTTGAGAAAACGCGACTCGAGCGATTCTTTGGACGATATGTTGATGGCACCGTCAATATGGCCACCCTTATACTCGTAATCAAACCTACAATCTACAATTACAAACTCGTCGAACTCGGAGTCGTGATGCCCACATACGATGCTGAGCATGGTGTCCTCGTCGATGCGGGGAATCAAGTCGTTGGACACCAGAAAGGTGGCAATGCCGGTGTTTTTCAAGTGCGAGTTGTCTTCCATTCTGAAACATTCTTTTTCTTTGGTGGTGTGATACATCGAATGGATGCGTCTGATTTGTTTTTTCGGCTGGAGGGGCGAGGGGAGATTATCTAATACGGACATATCTTTGAGGTCGTGCGAGATGTTGGTGGTGATGTTGGTGGTGTCAGTTTCGGGGGTGTAGTCAGTAAAGTCGTCATTGATGGTGGTATCTGTAGTGTCGTCGTCGTCGTCGTCGTCAGTGGGTGCTTCCGGAGCAGGTTTCGGTTCTTTGGCATTGTGGAAGAAGTGGTGTGAAGATTTAGCTACCTGAGTCATTGATCTTGTGAAGTTTTTGGTCGAAGACGAAATCTTCTTTTTCATGTTGGGCAACACGATGTTGGAGATGTTGCTGAACGGCAGTCTGTGGTGCGACGGGGAGAGCGCGAAAGTGTCATCGGGGTCCGAGGGGA
This sequence comes from Suhomyces pyralidae, assembly GCA_003706505.3. Classification (NCBI taxonomy): domain Eukaryota; kingdom Fungi; phylum Ascomycota; class Pichiomycetes; order Serinales; family Debaryomycetaceae; genus Suhomyces; species Suhomyces pyralidae. The sequence continues at coordinate 216,930 of PPLO03000009.1, read as the reverse complement.
GCTCGTCTAGGGCCGGGGTCTCGTAGTATGACGAGGCCGGACGGTCTCTTTTGTTGGAATCATCATACTTGTTCATGACTGTAGTGACACCCACCCAACCTAGGAATGGTGTGGTTATATATAAACGAGTGGGTGTGAGATGAGTGCTAGGATGAGGCGCGGTTAACGGGGATACCAAGGACCAATGCACCTCACAAAAGCCAAATCAGGACTGGGGAAATGCACTAATAAAAGCCCTAAAATGCCCTGAGCAATTACACAGGAAAACTAACGGGAAAAACTAACAGAATACACTAACAGGAAAAACGACAGGAAAAACTGACAGAAAATACTGACAGAAAAACACCAACAGAAAAACACCAACAGAAAGTGCACTAAGGGCAAAAATCCTGGAATGAGCGTTGCAGTTCAGGTATGAGGGGGCTGGAAAGATACGGTTACCGATGCGACGGATTGGGGCACGGATAAGGCACGGAGTGAGTTAATGAAAAGTATTGAAGGTAAGAGTGGTAGTGGTGGTAGTATTAGAATGGTGCCTGTAGTATTTGTATGATAGTGGTACTAATTACTATTATTAGTAGACCTGAGGATTTGTACTTGGAATTAATGAAAGTGCGTACTGAAAGTGGTACTGAAAGTGGTACTGAATTAATGAATGTAGTACTTGTAATATGGTATAGTACTGGTGACTTTGTAGGACCTCGTGTGATCGTCACCCTTGTCTACACTTATGATCGGGAATCAACCAGGTTTTATGAGTAAAATAAACAAAAGTCAAGGAGCAAGTGAAGGAATCGGTACCGAACACAAAGTGCTATGGAATAGTGATGTTAGAGACATGCACCACGAAGTAGCAAAAACTAAACAAAATGCGGGACTCAAAAGAAACGAATTTCAATTGTTAGTAATCTCCATTAGTTGGAGGCTCCATTCGAGACACAATGTCATTAATTGGCTTGCGTAGCCGCGGGGCTTTGCCTCGCTACCAGGGCTTACCGGGAGTCTACGGGTGCCTATTACTGCCCATTAGTGCCTGGCAGGTTGCAGCGAAACCTCCAGTGCGCCTCATACTATGAGAATGACGACACACCCCAACCGGGAACATGTTGAGGGATTCTTCGTTGATCTTATTGTGTATTGTCCTATATACGTCGTCTTTCTTTTCGATAAGGGCTCAGGTGAAGCCCTAGTTGCTCCACAAGTGATGTATTCCAATGTGTATTTCGGGAGAAAAGGTGCCCTGACTGACGCACCACGCATCGAGGCACAGAATCGCGACCAATGCGAAAACACACCCACAGCCAACTCAAACCATTTATCGTAGTATTGACCCTGATGAATCCATTGATGGTGTTGCCTATGCACCGTGCTTGGATGTATCGTATCAACTAAGCCCTCAATCACCTCATTCTTGACTGACTACTGCCACACCGCTACCATCTCTTCTCTTCCACACGCGACTCGCCGCCCCATTTTGCAAAACACTAATATTTTGAATCGGTCCCGATTAGGAAGGACGCAGCTTCCCCGACTGCAAAAGTGCGAATCTGCCTTAACGCACCATTTCTTGTCGGGAGAGCAACTGACGAGGTAATTGACTGCAGAGATGGTTGGCCTCCACAAAGGCTCTAATTGATTTCCAGTGTCAAGTGAAATTACTCGCTAATATTTCTAAATAACTCGAGAGGTCATAACTCTCACGCTTTCCACACCGCTCAGGGCATCATCGGTAAAGATTACCTAACCCAATCCTGATTGAACAATCTAATTGGGTGCAATGCTTCACCTCGTTTCATGGTGGGCCGCCAGAATGACTCGTTCATCACTGCTGCAACCATTCTCGCCTACGGTTCGCTACACACCTCGTCCCTGTTCTATTTTCTCTATTGTTCACTTCGTCTAATCGCATCTTTTATCGAAATTCCGGTGCACTGCGAAACCTCTCTTTTTCGAATCACCTTATTGTCACTGCTGGATCGACTTCCCCCGAATTACATGCATCTGTACCTTTCCGACTATTGTATTGTCATGTTGGTATATTATGCTGCTCCAGCAACAGATGAAATTCTGGCTGACGATGCCAATATGCTGAATTTCACTTGGGTGCAAAATATAATTACACACAGGTGTATTGATGAAATGTGCCACTGCTACCACGTTATTTACTGTAGTCTAGTCAATATTAATTGTTGAATTCTAGGAAATAATTTGTCTGTAGTCTAGTCAATATTGATTGTTGAAGTCTAGGATATAATTTGTCTGATTAAGTCCGTGTGTTCTGAAATTCTGGTGGTCCTCAACCGAAATATTCCTAATAAAATGAAAGGACTTCACCAGTATGCCTGGAATTAACTAATTTCTGAGCCTATCAAAAGTACTAACAGGTGAAGATTTGACGGGAAAATGGTCAATTCCGTCTTGATGTATATAGATGACAGTGGCTATTTTGCCCAGTATTGTTCCTAGTCTAGTCCACAGCACTAATTAATTAATGACATTACGCTACAACAATCGAGTCTAATGCTAGCCTGGCCATAACGCATGAAATTTCAGGGTAGTCCATAGCATGATTTATTCTTTCACTGGTAACACAGTATGGTTTGCAGTATTTCTCTACTCACCGATTTTGACCAGTCTACTACTAATTATCCAACTATCTATGTACTACCATAAATCAAACTATTTGTCTAAATCAGATATTTAATTATTTATCTATCACCATTCATTGGACTATTTCTCCCGTAAAAGTTCTCTAGTACTTTTTATCTAAAATCTTTATCTAATAATATTCTAGTACTTTCTATCTATACTCTTTATCTAATATTATTCTAGTACTTTTAACCTAAAAAATTATCCAATACTATTTGCAGTATGCTTATCTATTGTACTTCGTCCAGTATCGACTCTTACTTAGTTGTGTAATTAATCCCAGTATTTTTTGTATAAATAGTGTATTAATTGCTAATCTAGTAAAGATTTGCTGGTGTTAATTTGTATTAATTGCTAATCTAGTAAAGATTTGCTGGTGTTAATTTGTATTAATTGCTAATCTAGTAAAGATTTGCTGGTGTTAATTTGTATTAATTGCTAATCTAGTAGATTTGCTGGTGGTAATTTGTATTAATTAATCAAGTCTATCTAAATACTCATTCATGCTCGTAAAATTCCTCACAATCGAATCGTCGATAAGCGTATCGTCAGGTTCGTCGATGGTCGTTTCGTGGTCGGTATCGCTGTCTACAGTCATTCCAGGTCTATGAATGGACGCTATAGAATAATTATCGTCGGTCAAATACGCATTGAGATTGAGCGAAGACGAAGAGCTGGTGATCTTCATTAGGCCATAGCCGCTTCCTACAGACGACATGGAATTTTTGCGAGAGTTAATAGCAGATTTAGGGCTGCTTCTACGGCTAGTACTGGCACTGTTATCGCTGAACGACTTGGCAATACTACTAGGAGGACCACTGATGGGACTTTTTAAGCTGGAATCTCCACTGTTGCCTGAACCTGAAGGATACGCAGCGTTGAGCCCAAAGATAGGCGGGGGCTCCATCAAATCGGTGATTTTTTTCACAGGGTTCTTGCCTTTTTTGGCCGGCGAAGAAAGAGAGCTGATGGTGGGTTTTTGCTCTGGTTTTTTGGGTTTTTTCTTCCGAGTAAAGAACCGTCTGGAGGGACTGAAGAAGGACTTGTTGGAGCCGGCAGAGCTGGGTGCTCCTATGGTGATGATATTATCAGTAGTAGGTGTTGAGGGTGGATTGAAGCTACCAGTAGCACAAGTGACAGAAACAACAGAATTGGACCCGGATATAGCTGCGGAGACAAGTGAAGATGTAGAAATGTTGTCTTTATCTTTGTAATTGTTATAATTATAAGTATCTTGATGATTATACTTGTACACTGACTTAGTGCTATTCATAGCGGTTTCTGTAGGCGTTTTCACAGGCTTTTCCTTAGGATTATCCATGTTTGTGAACGAAGACTTGGCCAAGACTAAGGGCATTGGTTTGGGTTTTCTTGAACTACCCGAAACTTCAGAAACGTTGGTAGAGTTTGAAGCACTTCGAGGCATATCATCGTAAATATCAGTGTTCAATTCTATATTTGAGCTAGAAGCCAAGTCATTATGGCTAATCTCAAGGAGATTATTAGTATCGATGTTTGAGATGACTTCATCATCACTTCCAAAAGAAGACGAATCGTCCAAATACGAGTCCAAAAGATCGTCTACTGGCTCTAAGTTTGTACTAATCTTAGGTGGCTCTTTCTTTTCTGACTCGGGAGCAGAACGGAAGAATCGCTTGAGTTTCAGCATGCCCGTTTCTTTGCTATTTTCAAGCCTTTCACGGTTGGAATTGTCCTTGAAAACGCCTTGGTTGAAGTTCAAAAATTTCTTCCTTTCTACCGACCCCAAGTCAAAAGTGGTGAACTCGTGTAGTTTGATTTCTTGAACAGAAAGCCTCGTATCTTGGTCTTTTACTAGTATTTTCTTGATAAGGTCTTTGAGTAGGTTGAGTTCTTTGATATCTACGTCTGTGGTCTTGGAAGTGTGCTTGATTTTCGGGAACTTCAAATCGTCTCTTACGATATTTCGAAAGAGCTCAAACTCGTTGGAGCCATTGAAGGGAAGATCATTGAACATAAGACAGTAGAGAACCACTCCGAGAGCCCAGATATCGATCCGCTCGTCAATTACAATGTGCGATGTGTGGATCATCGATAGTCGATTATTAACAAATTGACATAGTTCTGGAGCATAAAATACCGGGGTGCCCATAGTTTTACTGAGCTCTTTCTGGTCGGTATGGTTATTCTGGAGAATTAGCGATACGCCGAAATCCGAGATCTTGATGGTATTATCTTGAGTTATAAGCAAGTTAGACGGTTTTAAGTCACGGTGAATGATCTTTTTGACAGAATGTAGATATTCTAGGCCATTGATAACATCTCTTAGTATTTTGTTGATGGTAAGGGGCCGTTTCAGCGGCTTATACTTTTCATAGTAATGGTTATACCGTTTCCAGTCGATCTCACCATACTGGCAATATTCAAGTATAAGAAGAATTTTATCGAATTTGAGATCATCTATCACTTGATACAACTTGACTACGTTAGGATGACTACATTCTTTCATGATCTGGATCTCCCTTTTGATTTTGACCGTCTGTGAAAGGTACGATTTGGTGATGAGCTTCGACTTGTCGAGCCGGTTGATCGTTTTTATCGCCACAAACTTGTCTTTAATACAAATATGAGTGTTCTCTTCCTTTGAGTTTGTTGAGCATCTAGAGTTTTTTGAACTTGAATCGATCGAGGGTCGTGAATTCTTGATGACTTCGCCCAAAAGAACCTTTCCGTACTGTCCCAGGCCGATTTTGCGGATGATTCGGTAGTCGGAGTTGATGACTTTGCGGTTGGAGACGGGGTCCAACACGATGGAGAGTTGTGTAACATCCATGTCATGAAGGATAAAAACAAAAACTACTCTCAGTATACTGAGAAACACTGACTGAGAAACTGATAAATGGGAATTGTAGCAATTGTAGGGAGTGGATTAGGGTGGAGGTGAGTTGCTTGTGGATGAAGGCTGGTTGGGAATGGTATAAGGAGAAGGTGGTAAGAAATGAGTGAATATGGATAGTATTTGATTAGTATGAAGCTGAAATAGTGAAAATGAGATTACGGAGAATTGGTAAATATTAGCGAGAAAGTGAGAATTAGTGAGACAGTGAGAATGAGTTAGTGGAAAAATAGTGAGAAAAATAGCGAGACACACTGGGAAAGGTGCAAATAAGTGAGACTTACTGGAACTGATGAGAATAATGAGAGTGGATAAGAGAGTAGGGTTAGTGGGGGAGATATCAAGAGTGTATTGTAAGGATGCTGTAGTGTCAAGATAGTGTAATGTATAGCGAATTGTATGAGGATTTTGGGTGTTAGTGGGTCAATTAATGGTGTATCTGTGTACATCGGTGATAGTGAGAATTAGTGAGAAAAATAAGAATTGATGGTAATGAGAATTAGTGAGATTACCGCCACTACTAGCATAGACTCTATATAGCTGATATATATATATGGTATTTATTGAAACGGCACCTGAACTTATCTATTTTAAGTGCTTTTATAGATATGTAGCCATTTCGTGTCAAGAGACCCCTTCTGCCTGGGTCAATACTTTCTTACTCAGTTACGTATTGTTCCTGTTCTAACGAAGTGTTCTAGTTATAATAGTCCATCATGTAATTGATTTTCAAGTAGAAAAGACCACTTATCGGTCAAATACGATATAGAGATGTATATATACGAAGGAATTGATACCAGATGATATGAAAGACGTATTTATCCCTTTTTTAACAGGGATTCAGCTGATACTCCCCAACCTTCTTCTAATCTCAAGATTTACAAGAGGTGCAAAATAATTGTAAGTGTTAAAAAATGAACATATAAATAATTTAAATTATTAATTAAAAGTGCTTCGAAGTATGTTCAGATTATGATAAACAATACACTTTTATAGGATCTCAAATGCTAATACTCTTGTAGCTAATTAGATCTATGTACTTGGCATCAATCAACAGTAAATTTGCAATACAAAGACAGGGTCCTTTCAAGCCGAACTATTGTCTCTATTAGCCAAAGTACCGAGAGGATCTCTATTATAGCTACAGGAAAAGTAATTGATAGGGAAACTTATAGCTTTCTTCTGTGTCTATGAACAACACTATTAACTCCACATAATTTCAGGTACCACCGTTCCCTTCCATGAAGTATAGTATACTGAGGATAAAAGGGGACGATCATTGTGATCGTCTAAATAAGACAATAAACGTAGTCTTGGCGAGTTTTCACTGTACTAATTGCCCGATATAGCCATCTAGGTTTCCAGGCGTTTGTATTATGATACTCTATTTAACAAATCTTCACAAGCTGCATGTTTCAAGTCTAAAAAATATTTGCAGCCAAAATCTTCAAGTAAAAAATAATTGATTTACGTTTAATCTTGTCAAGTAATACTTGAGTGATATCAAGTGATATGACATGTACCCGTGACAATCAAGATCATTCTAGACCAACAAATGTGAGTTAAACTATGGGTGCCCGAGTCTTGCCCAAGTGCTTTTTGCAATCTTGAAATAAATTCGCAGTCTTTTAATTTTTCAAGCGAGGAAGTCGAGAGGAGATGGTAACTGTAATATAGATTAATTCGAAAAGCATAGCAACTATGTAGTACCTAGAATCAGAGATTAGCATAGAAAAAGAGTGCAACCAGTGCATGATGTTCCAGATGCTCAAAAATGCTGGTTAATTCTTTCGATGAGTGCCAGTTGTAGAGTGCGAGTTGAGAGGCTAGGATGCTAATTGCATAGTTTTTTAACAAGACTGCCAAAGTGCGGGTCAGTGGCTAATAAAAAGTATGAATTTCGATTCTTATGAGTGCTTGCAAATTTACAAAAATCTAATTCCTTTATATTCTGTTCTCTCGTATAAAGGCAATTCACGATATTCAAATAGCTGCAAAAAATAATTGAAGTTAAGGGTGCGCATGAAAAGTAATCTCTCTAAAAGGGTGCGAAGTGGAGTAATAATGTTTGAGAGTGGAGGATAAAGAGTGCAATGTTCCAGGGGTATAAGGCTCAAGAGCTCAGAATAGAGAGTGCGATGTTCCAGGAGTGCTGAATATGTAAGGTACTAGTTTTTAGGAGTGTTGTGAAAGAGTAGCGGATCCACTCACATACACAGCATCCTAAAACATCCAGCACTCTTTTACAGAAACGACCTAGCTCTTCTAAACATCCTAGCATCTAAACATCTTGAGCATCTAAACATCCTGCACTCAAAAATGTGGTAAATTTCGGAGGTAGATTTCGCGCATTCATAAATACTAAACATCCTATCATAACCCAACACCTCACATTGTGATGTTCAAATATATTTTCCATTGATGCTATCTAGCTATAGTACACTATAATACAGTCGTTATTGTCTTGTTACTCCACTCTGCTAATTGTTGTTCTTCTAACTTGTTGATATTCTTTTTTTGTAGTTTTAATCCGTCTACTTTATAGTTGGTGTTGGTCCGCCTACTTTATACCTAGTGTTGGTCTCTTAGGCCTCGGAGTCCTCGTTCATATCCCGCAACGCCTCCTCCTCGTCCTCGGTCAACCCCGTGATATCCGGCGGCACCTCTCTCATCTGGACAGACGGCGCACTGTTCAAGTACCTCAACTGCTCTAGAATCTCCTGCTTGACGCTCTCCAAGTACTTCTTGGAGTTTTTATTATCTAGCCTCCCCTCCAACTGCGGGTGCAAGGAATAATCAGGCCCAAACCAGTCGTATGTAGGAAGATAGTTGGGGATCTTGTGGTCGAGAGTGACGTCATTGAGCACCGACGTCTCATAACACCAAAGCCGCGACACATTACGCGGAGTATAGCCTCCTCCCCCTAGAACAAGCATAGGAATACCAAATGACTTGATGAACTTTACACACTCTCCATGGGCGCGGATGTTGAGATTGAAGCATCCTAAGCGGTCGTACCCAAGAGAGTCGGCTCCACACTGCTGTACGATACACGTAGGCTGGAACTTGGTAATTAGCGGCTCCATAATCAGCTTGAACAACCTTACGTAAGACTCGTCGTCTATGCCGTCGCGCAACGGCACATTTACGGCATAATTTTTCCCCTTGCCAAGGCCATATTCGTCTACACTCCCCGTACCAGGAAAGAACTCCCCGTTATACTTGTGAAAAGAGACCGTCATCACTCTGTCGGTGGTATAGAAAGCTTCCTGCACCCCGTCTCCGTGATGCAAGTCAATATCAATATACATGACTCGAGGATGCACTCGTAAAAGGTTGATAATACTAAGCACAATATCGTTGACGTAGCAAAACCCACTGGGCTCGAACTTTTTCGCGTGATGCAAGCCACCTGACCAATTGATAGCGATATCGGACATCCCATTTATGAGCTTTCTCGAAGCATCTAGCGAGGCCCCGGCATATATAGAAGAATAATCGTACATTCCGTCGAAAACAGGACAGTCGTCACCGATATTGAACTGGGCGAGCGCTTCGCCGGTCATTTTGGCGGTTTTTTCGGGGGTTATCGACTCCAAGAAGTCGATATAGTCTTCGCTGTGAAACTGAAGAAGCTCTTCTCGGGTGGCTCTGCGCGGGGTAAAGAGATCCATTTTTTCGTAAAGCTTGTAGGAGGTGACGAGGTGGTCCGTAAGCATGAGCCTGAACGGTTTCATTGGGTGGAGGGCGCCGTAGTGGTACTCACTAGCACTGGGATTGTAATGGTACGAGACATGGGAATTTTGGGGGGAGTTACTGACATAAAAAGGAGTATTTTCCGTGGACTTCTTGTCAAGAGTGAGCGTATCACTTGAACTAAACACTGAAGTCATTTTTTCCACCAATAGACTCTAACCCTAATACACTTTTGGTAGCCACCCAGTCTATCATCTATCTGGAGATTTTCTGAAATTTGTTTGTCGTGCGCGCACCGCTCACTCGATCGCCACTAAAGACGCCACTACGAAAGAGCGATAAAGAGTAAAGAGTCCAAGACAGACACTTATATACTCATAAACATAAAGACAAAGATAATATAATGTCAGGTATGTACAACAAACTCAGTTCGTTTGTCAGCTGAATACTAATGCTCACAGGATCCGCAGGCTTTGACCGTCACATCACAATCTTCTCGCCCGAAGGCAGATTGTACCAAGTGGAATACGCCTTCAAGGCGATCAATTCGTCCAATATTACTTCGCTCGGAGTCTCCGGCCAAGATTCTGCCGTTTTGATCTCACAGAAAAAAATCCCCGACAAGTTGTTGGATCCCAAAACGGTTTCGTATCTCTTCAAAATCACCCCTTCTATCGGGCTATTAGTAAATGGATCAATTGCCGATGCCCGGGCCCAGGCCTTGAGGGCCAGAGCCGAGGCTACGGAGTTCAGGTACAAGTACGGTTATGAAATGCCTGTAGAGAGCTTGGCCAAGAGAATGGCCAACTTATCCCAGTTATACACCCAGAGAGCATACATGAGGCCTTTGGGCGTGGCCTTGACGTTTTGCCAGGTTGAGACCGAGGATGAAAACAAAGGTCCGCAGATCTTCAAGTGCGACCCCGCAGGATACTATACTGGCGTTAAGGCGGTGGCCACGGGCCCCAAGCAGCAGGAAGCTACCACATATTTGGAAAAGAAGTTCAAGAAGAGCGATTATGTGAAGGGTGACTGGAAGGCCACTGTAGAGTTCAGTATTACCGCGTTGAGTAATGTGTTGGGAACTGACTTTAGAAAGAACGATATTGAGATTGGGGTGGCTACTGCTGAGGGGTTCAGGGTTTTGAGTCCGGACGAGATTGATGAGAGGTTGGTTGCAATTGCAGAACAGGATTAATGCGATAATTAAAGAGATAAAAAATTTAATAATGAACGAATTTCTTCTGTAATGAATGTAACTTCAAAATATAAAAAGAATAGTTGAAAGAGTCAAATAGAGTAGTAACTGTTTGCGCACCCGGCTTACCTGAATCGAACTTTTGGTTGTAAAAATACTTGAAACTGATAGGCTGATATTTTTGCAACATTTTGAGCGATACGAGCAGATCTAAAGTACCAGAACGCCAAATAAACTCTAGATTGAAAAAGAGTAGAAGTGCCAAGAGATATTCATTCGCAGATATAAGATCTATACCTGACACTGTATTCGAAATCGATTTGTGATATGTTATCATGAGTATGTACTATTAAGAATATCGATGTATTGTACTTAACAAAAGCAGTCATTTTCAATGTAGTTTGTTCATTTCTCATTTACAAGGGTAGATAATTTAATGAAGAGAATATACGTGAGTGCAAGACGCTAAAGAATATTAACTCCAAATGAGTGCTAGGATCTCAAGAGTATTGTAGAATGAAAAGCTAAAAGATGCGAATAAAATTGATATGTTGTCTACTGGTATATGAGGGAGTAAAGACAGAGTAGTTTGTAGAAAAAGATCCTTAGTATCATAAAAATGGTTGCTTTGATAGCTTGTAGGAAACATTAACACTACCAGCTCGCCAAGCTATGCCACCTTCACAAAAAAACGGCTGCAAAATATCATCCATATTTTCAGGCAGCCTTGAATCGAATCGAATGTGTATTGCTTGAAATTACGGATTCGTATTACCAACCTACTGGTCACCAGCACATTTGTATGACTTTTAATTGTGCTGAAAGCTTATCGATCATTCTGAATGTCATAAAACACGCTAGAAGACATGGCTTACTCCACATAACTCAATACACTTTTGATTTTTTATGAAGCACTAGCTTTATTAAATTTGGGTGGAAAAAAGGTGGAAATAGTAAAATTATTCTAGCTTGACATGTACTTAGACTCAAGTTCCGGCAATATTACATAGGTTTACATTATATTTCAGAAATTAATATTACAGAGCTAGGTTTAGTAAACTACATGATAACTATTTTTGATAATTTTGGTTAAATCTCGTTAATTAATCAATAAATATATAGAGATTCTATAAGTTGTGCCTTTTGGGATGCATCAAAAATTGAAACGGTATCATAAAGTAATAATATTATTCCAGTCAACATTCTTTGATTATTTTTCATAGGACAAACTAACAACTATATCTGGAATAACTTCAGTTTGTTTAAGGTGATAGTGTAGATCGACCTGCGTGGATGGCTGCAAATTGGACCATTTTTTATGCATAAAGATGAAGAGTGCTAAGGTGGCAATGAGTGTTTCGGTTATTTTCAATAACTAATAATGGTATGTAAAATATATCTTGCACTAAATCCAACCAGTACCACTTATACACCAATTTTTAGTACTTGTAAGTCTCTAAATCTATAAAGCTCCAGTGAACTCTGAATAAGATTGGTTATATTTATATCTATATGATTAACCTTTTAACTTCCTAGCTATAGAAAGGTTATTTTAGTTTCAATACTTTTGAAAAACTCGAATTTTTAGTGCCCTTAGTACTCTTGGTACTTTTTTCTACTATCTCTAGTTTGGTGTAATTTATGTTTACTCACAAAACATATGGGATGAACAAATATGGACATTCCTTGAGGTACTGATCCCAGTACTTGCCATACTTCCTTTGACATTTACGCTGATCTCTCAATGCTCTGTGAACCAATACAATCAAAAAGAATAATGGATGGAACCATGGGAATGGCGATGCAAAGCCACAGGCCAACGCCCAAGTAAGGGCCATTGTGTAATCGGCGGTGTAGTTGATTTTTCTGGCGTAACGAACCCAGCCTTCGGTCAATAACGTCGAGCCGTTGTCACATTTGATGTATCTGGGATTTTTCAACGAAGAATATGGCAAATGTGGGAATGGCTTGTTGGTAGGCGCGTTTCCAGCCAAGCTTCTTCTGAAGTCGTTTTTCTGGTAGTTTGCGGTATCAAAAATGAAGTAGGCACCGTTAAGAGCTACAAATAACACCACCATGTATGGAGTGGACCAGGCGTATTCTGAAGGGTGGTGGTTGGCAAGGAACAAAGTGCAGTGGCAGTAAGTGTAAGGCACACCGGCAATGTTCCAGAACAACAACATGAACCCGAATTTTTCGTAGGCCATGTCAAAAGTAGGCACAATCAATTCTTCACCTTTGGAACAAGCATGGGCATACAACCAGTGGGCATAAAATACAAAGGCGGCTTGAGGGGTGACGTAGCCGTAAGAGTCGTATTGTCTTACACAGAGGCCCAAAGACAAAAGCAGTAATATGTACCATGGCAATCTTACTTCAAAGAACATCTTGAGATCAAGATATTTTCCGATTCTGGGGTTGAGCGGCGCGCCCATGAAAATGTCGTAAACATGGTTTCCGGTCATTCTCTGGTAGTCTTTGGTGATATAAAGACACAGAAGGTACAAACCGACCGATAAGGTGATGCCGTAAAAGATGGCGGTGGTCATGATCTGGCCGAAGTGGTCCAACAAAAACGAAGCTTTGATCAAGCCGGAAACGTGCAAGGCGAAAATGACAGCAAATGTGGTATAGTAGGATGTGACCGCGTTGCAGAAGTACGGCAACTGCTTCCCGTTTTTGTGGGCCAACTTCTGGCCCTTGGTCCAAGTTCCCGGCAAAGTTACGTAGAAAATACCTTGGATGACCATAAACGAGGTGAAGTAGGCCACCACTCCTGCGGATGGCACCCCGTGGTTCACGAAAATGGACCAGAGGGCGCCAACAAACTGTGGCCACAGCTGGCCGGCGGCTGGCCATGCGGGGGCGCCGCCGTAAAACTCAGCGCTGATCCACATGTACCACATGAGTAATGGAAAGCCCACCATCATGCCAACGGCACCAGCAGGTCCACCGAACTCGTACTCGATGTCTTTAGGATCAAGGTACCCTGGTTTGACAGAGACCACCGGGTGTGACGAGGGCGCTGGTTCTGGCACTTTCGATACATTGGCATCAACAGAGGAGCTGAATGCAATTGGACTATCTGACATGATAGGAAAACAATTGAATGGATGTGTTGAAATTGATGATTTGAGGTTGTTTTATTTTGGTTGTTTTTGCAGCGCCACGAAACGACTGGGGAACGAAAAAAGTTGGCAACAAAATGAAAAAAATGAAAAAATGGGGACAAAGCGGGAACGACAAAATGCTGCAAACGTAAACGAGCGCGAAAATAATGATACGATCAATCTATACGACGAATGTAACACAAGGGTGAGAAAGGGCGAGTGTAATGTGAATGGGTGAATGTAGAGGGTAGTGAAATTAGGTGAGGGAGCAAAATGTATGTGAGGGAGGTGAAGGTAGTAAAAATTGAAAGTATTGAAATTAAAAGTTTAGATGATGATGATCATACTCTGATTATGCAAATGGTATTGCATCCAAATCATCTACATCCTCACCAGGCAGAACATCCTTCCCCTCCGCCTTCTGGTTGGCGCGATCTCTAATCTTATAAAGCAAATCTAGTGCCGCGAGCGCACTTCCATTTCCAAGTTTGATGAGTCCAAGAAAATAAACCTCCACCTTTTCAAACTGGTGTTCTGTGTGGATGAGATTGCTGCAAACGCGAAACGCCGATTGGATCATGGTGGCGCGCACATCAAACACATCGGGGGTGAGGTAGTAGTTTGTAGTTTCAACAAGAATATTGTCGCGGTGGAGTGCGTAGAGCGGCAGGGTTTTAGGGAGAATGAAGAAACACGAGTTGAGACTGCGGTCGACGATTTCTTGCACTAGCGGGTGCGTAGGCTCGAGTTTAAGAAGCCCGGGCGTGGTGAGCATGCGGAGGTAGAGGGTATCGATGCGGATGTGTTCGCTGAGATCGAGCCACGAGTAGTAGTGGGTGGCGCCGTCGTGGTCCACGATCTTGGTGTAGGCCGAGGCAGGGAACTTGGGGTGGTAGCCCGAGGGATCAGGGAAGTCGGGGTGGCCCGGCGAGGAGACGGGCACCGCGTATGTTTTGTGGGAGATGTGGGGAATGATTTCGGTTTTGCGGGCATCGTGGATCATGGCCATGAGCTTGCACACCTGGGTGGCCGAGACCTGGGCCTTGCCAGGGTGCAGCCGCACGTACTTGAGGGCTTTGGCGAACTGTTGTGAAAGGCGCACGTACCGCATCAGGTACCCTAGAAACAAGTTGAACGGGGTGCGCAGGCCCGGGTGCGCTGGAATGAGCAACCCGATCTTGACGAGGGTGTCGTGGTAGTCGGGGTTGAGGTCGCGCGAGAAGTAGGCAGTATCGGAGTACACCCGCAAGTTTTCGTGGAGATCGGAGTCGGAGTGGTGGTGCGGGGGCGCCAGGTTTTTGTCGCTGTCGCTATCGTCTTTGAGTTCGGAGTGTTTGAGAATGCCGCCTAGGGTGGAGTTTAGGGACGCAATGGACTCCATGGCAAAGAACCATGTTTTGGCGAGGGCCAATCCGCCGGAAACGTGGGGGCGGTTGAAGGACACTTTGAGCGAGTTGTACTGGGTCAAAAGGTCCTTGGCGCCGCGCAAATGGACCTTCCAGGAATTGAGCATGCGGGTGCGCGAGTCGTCGCTCTGGGCGGTGGCGGTAAAGCTGGAGGTGTGGACTAGAATGGTAAGGAGGAGTTTTTCGATGTCGTCTTTGAGGTGGAACCCGGTGCTGCGCGGCCGCTCAGGGAGAGGTGGTGGCGCTGGCATGGACCCAGCGGGCGGGGCTGGGGGCGTGGGGCTGGGTTTGGCCTCTGTGTCGCTGCGCGCGGCGCCGAAAACCTCGCTAAGCGACCGCAAACACACCGAGGCATATTTTCGCCGCGAAATGTCGTGCACCTGCTTCCCGGTCTGATTGTACTGGAACGTCGCCAGCCACATGAGCAACGACGTTAACAAGTACGGACAGTCGACCAGGTACTGGAGCAAAAGCCGCACCACCTGGTTGGACTCTACAGACGATGCAAACGGAAACAAATGGTACGAAAGCTGGGTGTTGGTTATGGCCTTGAGGTAGGTGATGTGGGGCTCGCGGAGCTTATTGGTGTTGATCACCTGATCGATCAAGCAGGTGTTTGTGACGGAGTTGTCAAAGTCGGTTAGCACAAAGTGGGGCAGCGCGAGTTGGAACGGCGAGTTGAAGTCAATGGGCGAGATCTCGTGGCCTATGAACTGGCTGGCGAGCTCGTCCACTCTGAAGTTGTGCTTTTCGTATGATTCGGAGTGGACCAGGCGTTCGCTGTCGCGGTAGCTGCCGTTGTCCAGCACCGCGGGACGTAGCTCGCGGGGGGTAATGTTGGCGCCGCTAGGCGCGCTAGCCGCACTAACACCAGCACTAGCACCAGCACTATTGGTACCATCTCCACCATCTGCATCATCTACACCTAACCACTCATTGGGAATGTCCAATGCAACCAAATCATTTATATCATTGACCAAAAGACTGGCCTTGTCAAACAAGCTGCGCATCTCATGCTTGGGTGTATTTGATATAGGGCTGGCTAGTATATCTGGAATGGTGTTGCTGAAATGGCCCGGCGCAAACAGGTTTTCTCTGGGAACGAACCCGTGCGGGTGCGGCAAAAGGTGCGGGAGCCCCAGCGACAATCCCGGCAAGCCGTGGGCAGGCGGCCCTATGGCACTAGTCCCCCCATTGGGGGCATTAGTCAGTATGTTCGCCGCTATCGCTGCCGCCGGTTGCCCGTAATGCTCATACTGTTCGGGCCCCTTGGGACTATAAAACCTAAGCGGCAAGTTCTGCGGGCTAGTGGCAGTGCGGTTAAGTACATAGGAAAGCTCCGGTTTCTGGTCC
This sequence comes from Suhomyces pyralidae, assembly GCA_003706505.3. Classification (NCBI taxonomy): domain Eukaryota; kingdom Fungi; phylum Ascomycota; class Pichiomycetes; order Serinales; family Debaryomycetaceae; genus Suhomyces; species Suhomyces pyralidae. The sequence goes on along the minus strand of PPLO03000009.1, from coordinate 200,643 downwards.
GCCACCAGCTCAAACCGAAACCTTTGCTTGTCTCTATAAATACAGGTTTTGTTCAATCGACTACAGTTGTGGCAGTGAGGCTTGCCTTCGTCGCATTTCATCTTTCTACGTTTGCACTCTTCACATCCCCCCCCTACTGTATTTTCTCTTTTTGATGCGACTGTCTTTTTTGTCGCTGTTTTTATTAGATGGGTTATGGTGACTGGTGGTTTCATTGGTGGTTTGATTACTGTGATTGATGATGCTGGATGATTTGGCATTGTCGTTGGTGATGGTGGGGTGATCGCTCTCGACTTTGATATTGGGAAACGCACCCTCCATGTTGTTAGCCGCTACCCTGGGTAACTATGTCTCCAGTGTTGCAAGTATTTAGGGTGTATTCCGCGCCGTTGAGGTTGATTGGTGACTTTAAAGTTGGTTTTTGCGCTTGACATGTTTAGCGAGAGCCGCGCAACTACAAATAAAGTTAAATCACTTGTACAGGAGAATGTTTATTACTAGAAAGATGATACAGTGTAATGTACAGCTAAAATACAAGGCTGGGAAACTAAGGAAGTCGACTAGAAGAGATTGCTAGGCAAGACGGAGGAGTTGATGGCCAGGCAAGCCCGGATATCAGCCTGCGGCCACAATTGGACCGCGAAAAATGCGGGGGACCCTAGACATTTAGTGACCCAGAAAATATTTAGCGAGAAAGAGTGTCGCTAAATATTGAGAAACTCACATTTAGGGAAGACACATTAGTGACATAAATGTACGAACTCATATTAGAAATGGCCTGGTTTTCAGTGAGTTTAGTTAGTTTTCAGTAGTTTTAGTTAGAATTCAGTGAGTTCTAATTGGTTTTCAGTGTTATAGTAGTGATTTTCCGTGTAATTATAGTTAGTGATTTTCAGTGTAGTGATTTTTAGTGTCAGTTTAAAGACTGGATTTTGGTCATGATACGACGGCCATGGGGCGTGTTCTTAATATTTGGCATCAACGGCTGCAAAGCGTTGGATAAACGCACCAAGTCTTCACTGCTGGCTACATCCAAACTGGTTTGCAACACATAATTGCCAAAAGCATCGTTCAACATGACCCCAAACCGGTCTTCGTTCTTCAACAAAACCTCCACCAAACTATCGGTCAATTTGTTAATTCTAAGGGACTTTTCAATCACATTGGACCCGAACTTGTGGAGCGACAACGAAACCACGTTGCTCTGAATATGGTTCAAAATGATCTTGATCAGCTCGTCGTCGCCGCGAGACAACACATATTGAACCACGTAATTACCAAAAGGATCCAACGAAAGCGTGGTGGCGTTTTCGGCCACCTTCAAGCTCAATTGCTTGCGCTGACTGAAGTTACCATGGTCCAAACATCTCTGCAATACGCAACAGCCGTGTCTATGGGTGGCTATTTCAATACAATTGACAGAAGCAGCATCAAAAATGAACTGGTTTTCAGACGCCTTCAACTTTTGCAAGCACTTTTGCACCACATGGTTCCCGTTCAAATCACGAGATAAAGAAACTATGTGGGGAGACAAAGAACCAATGAGCAAACGCGACTCTTCTTCGGTGCTGATGCACTCCACCAACTTCTGAAGCGCTCTAGTGCCATGGGGATCCAAGGCAATGCGAATGAATTCCGGGGCGGCGTTTTTCACCAAAATAAGCCGTTGGTCGGAAGACACGTTTTCAAACAATTTCTGAATGAGATAATTGCCAAACGGGTCTGTCATGAGCTCGATGATCTTGAGGTATATCTCATTAAAGATCATGGTGGCCGCAATATCGTTGGTGAGCACTTCTCCGTTGTTTCTTCCCTCTGCCACGTCTCTGCCCAAATCCAACTGTCTCTGCAAAAACCTACATCCATGTTGGTCTTTGCACAAGTTGTAGATTTCGCCGGTAAAATCTTCCAACTTGGAGTTGGCGTACTTGGAAGCGTCGTCACCTTTTCTGCGGTTATTGTGCATTTTACGATGCACATTCATGGAGTCGTTATAACGGCCGCGATAACCCCCAAACCGATTGGAATTGGTGATGGGAGGCATATTCTGGCCGTTGTTTTGTCCGTAATTCATCGACATCTGGTTCAAATGATGCAAAGAGTTCATGCGGTTTTCGACGTATGGGTTTCTCAATTGCTGATTAGGCAACATGGGGTTCCACAAGCCAGGATCTTTGGCAGCGCCCAAATCAAAGCCAGAAAAAGCAAATTCGTTGAATGAGTCTAGGTCTTTTTCTGGTTTTTCCGGGGCACTAGCAGATGGCGTTTCGTTATATTGATACTGGTGGAAGTTTTCCAAAATGCCGCCGAAATTTTGTTGGGCGGGCGGAGGAGTGGAAAATGGCAAGCTCAAGGGCACTTTGTCGTCGCCGTTGTTTTCTGGGAGATCAAATTGGGGAATGAGAGCTGGGTCGGGGTGGTCGGAGCCGTATGCAAAGGGAGGAGCCGTCTGGGGAATGAAGGTGGAGTTCCAGGTGGTAGAAGGGGTGGTGTGGCCGAAAGCGGACGAGCCGTTGTGGGCTGCAAAAGTGCCGATCTGCGACGGGTTCGGGGTCACGGATCCCTGGTGTGGGTGTGGGTACGGGTAGAATTGGGGCTGGAAGGAGGAGTCCATCAAGAACGGGAACTGATTCAAGTCGCCAGTAGATGATTCGGTAGTAGTAGGCACAGGAGTAGAAGTATTGGTGGACTTCTTTGCGGATTTCTCGAAATCCTCGTCGAGGTCCAAGTTTCCCAACGCACCCACAATGTCGAGTTCCGCCGGGGTAGGTGCGGTTGTTTTATCCAAAGTTAACTCGTCTTCCATGGAATTGGAGGACGAATCTGGCTCGGTGGTGGATGCTGAGGGGGTAAAGAAACTGGACGAGTCTTTGTGAAAGAAGTTGGAGCCGATGGAAGCGGACCGAAGCGTGGATGTCTTTGCGCCTAGGGCGGTTTTAGACTTGACAAGCGGCGCCGATGTGTCGTCAACGGCAGACGATATGGATGCGGAACGTGAAAAGGTGGACATGAGACAAGGACTAGAGGTAATGTACAGTAAGAGAGTATAATGGATTTAATGTCGGTTGATATGAGGTTGATATTATGAATAAAATGTGTTGATATTATGGATAATAAAATGTGGCAATGAGGTTGTAATTATGTTGTATGTGATATGAGTGCTAGGATGTTGTATATGATCTGGATTGTTATTATGTTGTATGTGATACGGTAATGATATTGTATGTCATCAATGTGAATTGTCTCAGTCCACTAATATTCCAGTACTTGACTGAGGACTAAAAGGAACTTGATAGGAACTTATAAGAACAATAAGAACTTAATAGGAACTTTAAAAGGTATGGTTTTGTTGTTTTGTTGTTTTGTGCTGTTACGTGTAAATGTTGTCTGTACCTCTACTAAGACAGGCCAGTAGGAATTCACAGTGGTTAATCACAGTAGTTATCCGTAGTTATGAAAAAAATTCTCTGATCTATTCGAAATTTTTCCACTGCGGCACGACCATAGAAAACGTAGGGGACGGGAAAGAATCAGTACGCGTTGGATATGTGGCGGGTACAGTTCACTCTTGGTTGTAGAAGATGGTAGAGTGAGTTTGTTGCTTGTACTTGTTCTGGTATTTTGGGTGTAGCTAGCCAGGATGTAGGAAAGCCAGGCGTCTCGCGGTGAGTCGCGGTGAGTCGCGGTGAGTCCCGGTGGTTTTTGCACCCACAAAAAACACATCCTAGCGAGAACCCAGCCTAAATAGCCTGGAGTACTGATGTAAGATACTCTTGGATGAGCAGCTTTATGGCTCATACTAACAGACAGAAGTGTGTAGTTATCTCATGAAAATATAAGGCATTCTTAGAAATTACAACGATTCTTATAGAATACATAGAGCCATATATCTATCTCTGTCTCTCACGGGCCTATTTAGCGAGACTAGACAGTAGACTGGGCAGTAGACTAGGCAGTAGACTGGGAAGTAGACTGGATGTTGTCTTTTATGACAATACGACGTACCAGAAGTGCCTGTATTGAGCTGTCTATATATGTCCTGTATGAGTGCTTACGTTTACTATGTGATGCTCTCTTTAGTCTTTCTCTACCCTCTCGCTAATTATTAGCGAGAATCCGCGACTCAATATTAGTAGGCGGCGTAGATGTATTTAGTGCTACCATATTCTAACTGCTACCATATTCTTAGTTACCATATTATTCATGACTAATGTAGGTTTGAGTACTGGCATCAGAGTTGATGAAATGTATTTCAAAACGTACTAAATTATACCATCTATAGGCTATACACCACTTTTGAATAATTCCAAGTAAATCTTGATATTTTCAATTGTCTAGCAATTAGTAGTTATTATTCTAAATAGTACCAGCATCCACTATAAATTATATCAGCTCAAATGATTTAGAATCCATTTGTTCTGAGCAGTTGTATCAATCAGGTAGAATGAATATTAATTCGCCATAATGAATTTAGCAAATGATCTGACGATACTTGCATTTAGACAAGGTGAAAACCTCGGGAGAACGAAATAAGAAACTGTCGAAACCCGACAAGATCGCCAGGGCAAACTGCATTGTCCAAGGTCAAGAGAATTCAAAAGCATTAGCCAAAACCACCATATACACCTCTACACTTAATCATCCATTGTGATTTATTAAAGGTTTAGGAATATTAATTTTATATTATATTTATAACATTATTTATTCTTTGTAATGTTCTTTGGGTTTCTTATTTTTCCATTTACTGCATTTATCAAATCATTTAAACCTTTTCTATGGCTTAATCTATATTTTAGTGCATTAGCATACGCTTTCACAATAGTATCCCAAGCTCTTATATAAATTAAGAATTCTTGAATATTATATTAATATAAGTTTGGGATTTAGTTCGGCGATAGTCTTGTTTTAAATTTACTATTCTATATATGAAATGTGCCCGAGTTTGCCCCATATATTATCTCAATATAATAACCTTCTATACTTTTACATTCCCTTATCTTTTATTTACACCACCGTTACTGATTACAATCCCAGTACCATTTCCAGTAAGCATTAAGTACGCATACAGAAGTCTAATAATTTACACTATCATTTTACTTTTCAAAGTAATCAATAATGTAATCTATTAATTCAATTTGACTAAATAAAAAATGTACAAAACATACTTGAAACTTAAACTACGATTGGACTTGTTCAGGTCCAAATGGTGTAAAGTGGACACAATCGTCCATACAAAAACTTTGTGCTCTGATATTAACATATCTAATTGTACTCATGATTTGTCTCATACCAATTAGTCAATTACTTGACCAGTTTCTAAAGGCCAGGACCCTTGTTGAGTTGACTGGTTAGTATTGAATGAATTCATATAAACTATTAACGTAGTGTATAAAACCTAGGACAGGGAGTGAAACGATTTATATAACTTTTATTACCTTCAAAGGTATGGAGCGAATTGAATTAATTTATGTATATTAATTGTAATACTCGGGAGCCACTGAGTGGATCTATTCATTGTAGAATGGGTATAATTAGCAAAACATCCTAGTACTCATATCGTAAAAGGATACGATTAAATGTACATATTATATAAGATATTCCTCCGTTTAATATTTTTAGTTTATTCAACATTTTTTAATCTTGTTATAATTTATAGATTAGGTACTTTAATCATTTCTTTAAATTCTATAAATTTAGTAGGTATGACAGTATAACTTCATACAATAATTGATATAGTTTTGCTGGTACAATATTCCTTCAACAATTAATATTATCAATTATTATTGTTTTATCAATATAGTACATATATACAAAGATATGATTTAAAATCCTCATATTATATTTCGATAGTTGTAGCTTATTCAGCTGATTATTCCCTTTAGTTGATGATTTAATAGCCTCATATGTAGTTATCGAATTACAAAGTTATTTATATATATTAACTGGTCTACACAATTGATCTTATAATGCTTCAAGAGCTTCATTTTTATACTTTTTAATGAGGGGAGTTGCTTCGGCTGATATTTCATTAGTTTCATACTTTATTTATAGTTTAACTGGCTCAATTGATTTAACTGATATATCTATATTCTATTCTCATAGTAATGCTTATGATTATTTTGAAATCTCATTATATGCTATTATTTAAAATGGGTATGACCTTTACATCGTTGAGGTATAGCTGTTTATAATTACGCTCCCACTTATATAACTGCTTATATCAGTGTAGTAGCTGAAATAGGAATATTAAGTAATGCTTATTCATTAAAATATCATTTATTTAATAAGTTCTTCTGTATTCCATTAGGTATAGCAGCTTATAAACCATTCTTCCAAGTAAATATTAAAGTATATGTATTAAGATGGTTTTGCCAGCATAAGCAAAGTTCCACTGAAGTGAATAGGGTTCACATATTGATTTCGGTATCATTTACAAGGCGTAGGTTACTAGATATTAATGCTCAAGCAGAGTTGATATTAATTCAATTTAGAGTACGAATTAGAATATTTCAACAAAGCTATTAGAGTTATATCAATTCGATTTAGAGTACGAATTATGTTTTCAGCATTAAGCTATTAGAGTTATATTAAGTCAATTTATCAATACGAACTAGAATTTTCATCACATCAATATGCATCGTACTACATCTATATTTATATGCATAGGAACATGTGTAAGGAAGCAACTTCAGTGTCACCATCGAAATACGAATTATTAAGCCTAGCAACTCTTTGGAAACTATGCTTGAACTTCAGAAGTATTCTGTTGACTCAATATTATATCAAAATCTAACTAGCACTCATACTAATAGTATAGCTAGGACTACTATATGAAAAACAATGTTCAAAGGTTACGTCTAGTAGTATCAGACATAGGCTACTATAATGTTCAATAGGAGTGAAATTAATTAATATAAGTTTTTGAGTGGATTTGTTGCAATAAAAGACTCATGATGTCACTTCTGATTCCACAGTCGATAATAACTATCTGCTCCCAACCTTGTTTTCGTCGTTGGTTCCAAAGCAAATATATTATGCTTTATTTCTCTTCTTCTTTAATAGGCTTATTAACCAAATTATTAAGAGATAAACTAACAATGATGTTAATTGTAAATCAAGTGGTCAAATAAAGTTAATATCGAACTACTTTTCTTGTACACGATGATACTTTGTACATTCAGCTTAACCATTAGTGATTTACTTTAGGGCACGACAGTGTTTGTCAAAGTAATTGGGTATTTTCTATATCGATATTAGGTTATCTTGATTCAACTTCGGTTTTATTTATAGAACAATTCAAACAGATAGTGCTAGTTCGTGTAGAGTGTTTTCTTGCCTACATTTGGTTATATTATTATCTATTAGTTGTATGAATGAAAAAAATATGACGGGAGAAAATAAAATTATGGGAATGGGAATCAAAAACATCCAAGATAAGAAAGATGAATAATCGTGATTGATGGGGGAATCTAAACATCACATCTACCACCACTTATCTTGACAGGCGTTTTCTTTTGAAAAAACTGGCACAAATAGCAATGGGGAATTAATTATTTGTCTCAGGTTATGATTAAAAAGTTCAACATCAAACACTAACAATACTCGTATTGTATTAGGGGGGAATTACAGGTGATTCATTAAACCACGTAATTGTTTTCCATTGAGGGGGAGGGGGGCTGAAAAGCTTAAGAAGACTTTTCGTGTTGAGTAGAAACTCTTTGCATGGAAACCAAGAAGTCTTCCAAGGATCTTGAGTCATTTTGAGGCTTTCTTGGTCTACCGTTACACAAGTTGTCGAAACCTTCGGAAGAGGACATCAAGTAGTAAGCACCACCCATGACACAGAAGACACCGAAAGAGAAGATCCAGGTTCTGACAACAGTGACGATGTCAGTCCAGTTTTGAGCCCACCATCCGAACAAGGTGAAACAAGTGGCAATGACGTCGACTGCCAAGACGGCACCGGACAATTGCCACGATGGGATAGAGGACCAGAAAGGACCTTGGGCTCTGGTGACGAAAATCAACCAGTTTTCAGTCAAGGAGATTTGCAAGAACAAGATACCATCGATGGCACCGAAGTTCTGGACAATACCACCCTTTCTCATGAACATAGTGGTCAAAGTGATCCAGGTGCCGACAGCCAAGATGAGACCCAAGACGATAGACATACCCCACAATCTTGGAGTGTTCCACTTGACAGGCTTAGGGTCGAAAGGAGCATTGTCGTAGGCAATGGCCAAGGTGGCAACGTCAGCGAAAATGGCAATGAAAACAATCAAGTCGATGTTCAAGGATCTGTTCAAGATAGCGATCCACAAACCGAGGAACACTTCCAAGTGCAACGACAAAGCAATACGGTAGACAACATAAGAGTACATTCTGTGGAAAATTTGACGGGAAGTTTTCAAGGCATCGATGATGGCAGAAAGACCTGGGGCGAGGAAAACAATGTCAGCAGCAGAACGGGCAGCATCGGTGGCACCTTCAACGGCAATACCGGTGTCGGCTCTCTTCAAGGATGGGGCGTCGTTAACACCGTCACCAGTCATGGCAACCAAGTAACCTCTGGATTGCAAGATTTCAACGGCGTTGTACTTGTGTTGAGGGAAAACTTCAGCGAAACCATCAGCGTTTTCAACGAAATCAGCAATTTCAGAACCGGCCATGTCACCACCGCCAGAAAGACCCAATCTGTCAGCATCGTAAATGTTGGTACCAAGACCCAATTGTCTGGAGGTTTCCTTAGCAATACCAACAGCGTCACCAGTCAACATCTTGACTCTCAAACCCAATCTTCTAGCTTCAGCAACGGTAGCAGCAGTGTCGTCTCTTGGAGGATCCATACATGGCATAATACCCAAGATTTCCCAGTGGCCTTCGCCTCTCTTTCTGGCAACACCAAGAGATCTGAAACCTCTGGAAGCAAATTCGGCAACGGTGTTTTGGTAGTTTTCGTGGATGTCTTCAGGGATAGGGTGGTCATCCTCAACAGTCTTCAAGACGAATAATGGAGCACCTTTAACACAGATAATTCTTTCACCTTCTGGCGATTCAACAATGGCGGTAACCTTCTTGGAAACAGGGTCGAAAGGCTGGAATTCAATAACCTTGTACTTGGTCAAAGCGGCCTTGGCTCTTGGGTAGGCGATAAGAGACTTCAAGAAAGCCTTGTCGATAGCATCCAAACCCTTCTTCTTTCTGGAAGCAGCCAAACAAGCAGTCAACATCAAGTCGTCGGCCTCGACACCTTCGACAGTGTATGGTTCGTGCAAAGACAACTTGTTCTTGGTCAAAGTACCGGTCTTGTCGGAACACAAGATTTCGACACCAGCAAGAGATTCGATAGCAGACAACTTTTGGACAATGGCTTGCTTCTTAGCCAAGTAAGCAGCACCGACAGCCATGGTGGTGGTAACGACAGCTGGCAAACCAACTGGAACACCGATAATGGTGATGGCCAAGGTGTGTCTCAAGATGGCAACAATTCTAACAGATCTGTAGAAACAAGCAGTCCAGACAACCAACAAGGTAAGAATAACGAAAACCAACAAAGTGGTACCGATACCGTTCAACACTTCAGTGAAGTGACCAGTACCACCGGAAGCCTTGTTAACCAAGGAAGCGGCTCTACCAACGAAAGTGGAGTCACCGGTAGCAGTAACAACCATGAAACCTTCACCGGTCTTGACGGTGGAGGAGGAGTAACAGGAGTCACCGTGTCTCTTGTCAACAGCCAAGGATTCACCGGTGATAGCAGATTGATCGATTTGCAACAAAACGTCTTCGGAAACAATTCTACCGTCAGTTGGAATAACAGTACCATCTTCCAACTGCAAGATGTCACCAGGCACGATTTCGTTAGCTGGTACTTCAACCAATTGACCGTTACGGACAAGGAAAGCAGAGTTGGCAAGGGTCTTCTTCAACTCGTCGACAATGGAACCAGCTTGGTATTCTTGAATGAAACCAACAAAAGCGTTCAACAACAAAAGGGCACAAATGACACCGAAATCAACCCAATCTTCCAAACCGGCGGCCAAAATGGCGGCGGCTTCCATAACGAATTGGATAGGACCGACAAAGAACATGATGAACTTGAGAACCAAAGACTCGTTTTCTTCGGCCATCTGGTTCAAACCGTACTTCTTTCTTCTCTTTTGCACTTCGTCGTCAGACAAACCGGTGGAGGTGTCGGTGTTCAACAATTCTTCAGGCACGGCCTTAAACGAACCTTCGATTTCACCTTCATCCTCAGAACCGTCGTCTAACTGGTGGTTGGATTGCAAATCCAAAATCAATTGATCGATATCATCATCCTCTTCATCGTCAGAGGCGACCTTGGGGACCTTCTCGTTAGTTGGTTCAGTAGCACTCATGATAAGTATAATGAATCAAGATAACCTGAAAACAAAAAGCGAAAGGAAAAACTTTTACAACAGGGGCGGATGGCAATCATTATATACTTGTACGAGCGAGAGAGGGGTGGGCGTTTGCAGAAGTGGGAATTTGATAACTCCACGGATCTGTGGCTACTCATGCAATTTTCGGTAGGCAGATAGATTTTCTAATACGGCTGATTAGGCCTAATGCGGAACCACGCCGGCATATTTGTTTATGTCGGACAAGTTTTTGTTTTCTTTTTTTTGGGATTGAGCGTCTACATGAGGGATTTATTGTTTTTTTGTCCGCGGTTGCGCAGCCCGCGCCCTGGTTAGTGCCTTGTTTATTGGCCTTTGGCTTTTTGTCGGTTAATGTCGGGCCCTCTGTTTGTAATTATTGACAAAGTTTGTTTGGATGTTGGCTAAGATGAGTATGAAATTTGTGTCGGTCTCCAGCCCTGGCTGGGCCGCTGGCTATTGTCGGTCATGTGACGCCTGGTGTTTTCGCCCAATGCGGTAACAAACGCCCGTCCTACCGGGACCGGCCTTCTTGTCTGGGGTGGTATTCTTCCCAATATGGTACCCATCACTATTATTATGCCTATCAAAACTAGTAACTTGAGCTGTTAAATCCGGCGTACCCGTGTTGCTATAGAAAACAACAGTGAACATCGGAAGTGAAAAGTATAACAGCGGAAGTGATATAACATAGGAAGTAATACGAGTGATTCCGTGAGTCACCTACTACAGTCTACTCAGTCTACTAGTCTACTAGTCTAGCTCTGTTAAAAATTTTCATTCTGCTACTATTCTCCCCTCGTTCATATCTTACGCTTTGTGTAGCAGAACTTTCTATGGAATTGTTATGAATTGTTTTTTCGTATTACGTAAGCTTTTCCTTGATTGCTGTATCGTCAACAGCTTGCACCATCTAATCCGGAACAATCGGTAGACTGCTAATTAATCGCTCGGATGCACCTGTCAAAATTCATTACAGCCAGAACATCGAAAGATTTCCAGTTTAGCCTACACCACGGTAAGACGCTCACACTGTTGCCTGGGCGCTGTCGACGAACCTAAAGGTAGCATTGATGCTGAGGATACCAATTTGAAGCCCAACCCGACTCTTAACCTCTCGGTGAACTTAAGAGAGGTTTCGGACATTTTGGATTATTTTGTTTCAGACATTTTTGCCCGATTGTAGCCCCTCGGTCTTCCCAATTGAGGTTTGTCGGTCAAAGTCAATTATATTATCCAAGACTTTGCGGTGGCTCTTTTTGTTTTTATTTTTGTTGTTGTGATCGGGGAACTTACACCCATCAGATTCTTGGCTCCCACCTTCTACCTACTGGCTCTTGGCTTCGCTAGCATTGTGTTGCCTTCACAAGTGTGGGGAGATGAAGATACATCCTCATTTGATGGAACCATTTAGTCCTTGATGGCTCCATGGCGCTTTGTGTAGGTTACGTAATCGCCGAATAGCCGTCCCGACCTGTTCCCGCTTGTATGACCCCTCACACAGTTGAACATCCGGTTGGTCTCCATGTATTGGGGCGCTCGCGCTCATAAACTTCTGCCATCGCTAACAACTCCCGCGACTTCCGTCCAGTTCTGCCGTTCGTTCCGCCACCACGCTCGGAGCTGGTCCCGCCCTCCGGTCCGCTGCTGGCCTGCCGTTACTGAGGTTTCGATCCCCGAACGCCAACCGCCAGTTCCGCCTTCCCCCGCTCTGTCCCTGGCGTATTTTTGCCGCATGGGCCATATTTGCCAATGAAAAAAATCGCTCATACTCGGTGCTACAACTTCAACTAGAATTGTTCGTAGCCTGTTCCGATCTTCCAGAAAATTGTTCCTACAGTTTCAACGGTCTCTATTATCATATACCTGCTAGTAGCCATTACAACTTACTTTGCACATAATAAAAAAAAGTATATGTATGTTATGCTAAACCACCTGTTCCATTGACCCATTAGAGCAATTAACCAAAAATTTCAGCGGGAGGGCTAATCACTTTTCCCTTTTGAGCTTGGCTTAACTAGCCTTACCCTTTTTTTTCTTTTTACATTTATCGGACTATTGATTGGCACATATTGCACCTATCGCACCTTTCGCTACGCTAACCAACCTACTATTTTATACGTAACCTTACATTGCAATCCCGGCGAGCCACCAATTAGAAAATTAACGCAGGCGAAAAAATATTGGTGTTGAAAAATTTTCACTCTAAAGCCTGAAAGGGTAAAATTCAACATGTCAGTGCCGATTGTTTTTTGGGGCTCGCTAGTGATTACAATTGAATACACTGAAACAAAGGGACCAGTATCTCGTACGTACTGACACTTAATCTGGAAAAAAGGTTGCAGTAGAGACGTGGCCGTTCCATATGAGTGCTAGGATGTAGTGCTATCCCTGCGGGTGGTCTCGGGACACTACTCTGCTCTCGGGATAATTTCCGGGCCTGTTTCCGCATTAGGATATATAGTCTGCTTCGTTAGTGTACCTCTCTATTCCTCTCGGTTAAAACCCCAATTCGGGTATGTATAGGCACAACAGCCAAACTCGCAAATAGCCAACTAGAGTTCAGGTACCGCATATTCTCGAGGCTTAGTAAGCTCGTACTTCACCTGAGTACTATGCCTGAAAGGTGTAATGCTAAGTGATTTTGTTAAGTAATATGCTTAAAGTAATATGCTTAAAGCAATGCATGAATCGACCAGATACCTCAGACCTTTAGAGCCGAAATGAACATCCTCATCCTCATTCGAACAAGTAACCTTGCCATTGTTTCTTTCCGTACTGTATGGTAGTCTTTACTCATTTTATTATTTTTCTAGATTTTTTGTAAATGGGTGCAAAATTAATCAACCTTGTATATTTACCTATTAAACCAGCATCTAACTATGCTATAAATGCTAAATGAGTGATCAACCGTACCTACCCACTGTTGTTAGCCTTTTTTGCATCTTTTCTGGCGATCATGCTCCATTTGATCGGGCGGAAGGCCTTGAAGATCAAGTACAACACGCACCCGATGAACCTGAAAAGCGCCAACCCGGCCACAATCCATAGAATAATCGATAAAAAGATCTGCGAGTTGCCCCCGATGGAACCGTCTGCGTTTACACTTGTTTTCTTAGTCAAGGTATCTAAGCCTCCTGACTCTAAAACAATTACAATTAGTATGGCGTTGGTCAACATCCACACCAAAACCGTAAGCGTTCTGATAAATGCATAGTAGGCATCGTCCTTGGACTTACGGACATTGATGGGATGTTCTGGAGCCGGAATCGTTCTCAATTCTTCCAACGTATTGAGGTAGGAATCGTTCAATTCCTCGGCTAATCCAGGGGCGATCATCACGAGCTCGTCCTTATTGGCACCGGTGGACTTTGCCGAGCCCAAATCTTTGGCTTGCTCCACTCCTTTAGTACCCCACGAAACATCGTGAATGTTGCAGAAAGAGTAGATGTTGAGAATGTTGATATAACTTGGAGACAAGGCCACGTACTGCACGAACGAAGTCATCATAAACGAGGGCTCTCCGTACAAGAATGCACCCACGAAGTACAATATATAGGTCGAGACCATGGAAACCACCAAGTCTCTAAATCTGGAGTTGGTGAACACCATGCTGACGTTGAAATCGTCCTTATGCTCTTTAACGACCAAATTGACGGTGTGGACCGCCAAATAAATGGCCGCAAACATCATATACACCATTAAAACCGAGAAAATCACCGCGATGGCCAAGTAGAACTTTTTGGTGCCTCGAGGAGTGTTTCCAAATGCCAATACAAACGTGCATACCACGCAACCGACGTAGAACCAGAGGAAAATGACCGCCAAGTAGCGGCCTATATCGAAATTCATGTCTTTTGCACCCAAATTGGCGGTCAAAATCCGGAACACCAAGAAGAATGACGCGAGTGAAAACCACGAAACTAGAATGGTCACCAATTGATAATAAAACTCGAGCTGCAAGAACAATTTACGGAGCAAAGAATGGTTGGATTTCCAGATATTGGTCCAGTGGAACACGGCGTAGGCGGCCGCGAATAACGATCCGTTCAACCATCTTCTTCTTTGCAACACAAACTCGTCCAACTTTTCAGGCACGTCTGTCTCGGCCCTGGCCTCGTTGACGTATCTCAATATATACTTTTGGTTCTTTTTGGCCACCAATTCGAAACATAGGATTCTGTCTTCGGCCAAGTACATATTGGACGTGAAGATGCCTGCTTCCTGGAAGTTCCGCTCTTTCACGTATTTCTCGTCATCCTCCTCGTCCTCATTGATTTGAGTCGATTGGTGGAGATATTCGCCCTTAAAGTACTTTTCCAAGGGCCCCTCGCCGTCTACATTCAAAAGAGCCTCGTATCGGTATGCGGAAAACGCCCCGGGCAACACCGAAATGAGCCCAAACACAGACTCCATGGGCTTATCCAAAATGTTGGAGATCTTATACTCGAAATTCTGCGCTGCCACCAACGGATTGGCCAATAATCGCTTGCCAGGGCCCAAAGAAGCCCGCATTTCCCCACACGCTCCGGCCACCATGGGGTCTCTGAACGCACGCCACAAGTAGTAGAATGCGTCTTTGGACGGCTTGGTACCACAATCCAAAAGCATCACTACTTTGGGGTTCAAAATGGGGCAAAACGCCTGGAACGCCCATCTATGAGAATTGATCTTTCTCGAGTTATTCTCTTTGAGACAGAAAATAAACTGCACTGGCGTGGTGTTGGTGGCCAAATGTACCCGTTCGTTGACCACATCGATGCCCACAGTGGAGGTGTACTCGTAGATATGCGCTTTAACCGAGGAGTCGTTGATTTTAGACTTGGCGTATCCGTCCTGGTAGCAGCCCATGGCGGTCAAGAGCTTTTTGGACCGGTCGTTCAAGGCTGCTCTTCCGTCGTTGACAACTAAAACCACCACTTTTTTCCACGAATCCTCGCCCCACATGGGATCGGATCTTTTGGTCAAGTTCTGGATATTATCAAAAACACCCTTCAAGGTTTTTGCAAGTAAGATCTCGTCTTCGTTATACATGGTGATACACACCAAGATTTCGGTGTCACGAGGCGGACTATAAAGCGCCTGTCTTACGTTATAGTTGAACTTGAGAAAGTTAGAGGGCCCGCAAGTGGCGGCGGTGTAGCGCATAAAGGCCATTTCTCTGCCCTCGTCGTTGATTTTGCGCCCGTAGGTGTCGATTAAGGATCTGGGAACAGGACAGTCAATGACATAGTTTCCGTTGACCAACTTGGCCTTTTTGATTGTTTTCGAATAATTCAAGCGTGGTTTGAAGTCCTCTTCTTCCATCTCGATGAACGATTCGGCCCCGAGGGTCGTTTTCTGCGGTTTGCGTGTTATGGTGTTGCCTCTACGGATAGTGCCTCCGCGACGTAACAAGTCCTCGCCCGTTTCCGAAAAAAGCGACTCGTCGTCGTCAAAAGGGTCGAAGTCGTCGCCTTCTTCGGCGTCTTCGAGCTCGTTGATGATGTAGTCGTCACCCGAATACGCGAGAAGCTGCGAGTACGGTCTCATTGGGAAAGAATTGCGCGGATCGCCGTGTCCAGGCCCGAGATTGGCACTACTATTGATATCCATGGTGTCGATACGCTCCAATTCGTACTGATTTGAATCGTCAAGCAAGGTTTTACGAGGACTGTAGGCACTGGCCGGATACTCTGGTTCGGAGTCTCTAAAGGCCACAGCCTTGGATCGGCGCATTGGCAGGCTCACCGAGGTCATCAGGGCCGTTTTGTGGGAAAAGAGATGGTCTTCTTCGTCCACCACGGTGCTATAGCCCGAGCTGGGCTGCTGGTTGTGGCCGTACATCTGGTATCCAAAGTTTTGCGGTATTTGGTTGGGCAAAAACGGGGTGGAGGCGCCGGGCAGCTGGTGGACGGGAGGCATGCCGTAAAACGGGTTATAGACGTTTTCTTCAAAAGAAGGTGGAAGAGGGTTGGGCACCCCAGGTGGCATATTCATGGGAAGAAAATGCAGCGAAGACTGTCTGGAGTGGTTTCTCGAGTTCATCATAGTGAACGAATGTGCTCTAGAATGAGAGCCCATAGGCGTATTCACATTTTGCATGCTTGGTTCCTGTTGAGACTGGGACATATGACTGACACGACGACTACCTGGGCGGCTAGGGTTCTCTGGGGTCGGGGTGGAGCCTCTGAGGCCCAGGGTGGTTTCCTCGTCAAACAAGTCGTCGTTATAATCTGACGGACTCATAGGAATAATACTAGCGAATGAAACGAAGAATAACTAGCGAATAATGACTAGAATAATAAGCTTAATGGAATACAAGGTGGACTAAAAAGTGTAGTGGATTTTGACTTAATGTTTGATCTGGTAGTGTAAGCCTAAAAAGCGACTAGAGAAGAAAGACTGCCGATAAAAAGGTGGAAGATGGAGGGTGAGAATGTTGTGAGAATGGTGTGAGGAAGTTGTGATTTTGTGGGCGGTTGTGCTGTAAAAGTTGTATTATTTTGTGGGGAGGTTATGTTATATTTTGAGGGAAGAGATATATAGCGTAGCAACAGCGGATCAGCGCGCACGACTGTCGCTAAAATTAGACTGTTGATGGATTGCCGCATTGAGCAAGCGAAGGGGCTCATCAGAAGCGACAGGGAAAAATAATGTTCCTCGAAAGACGTAAACATGAAACGGGCTAGTGTTCTGTGCATAGTAACTTTTGGATCGGTATACTCTGTGGTGTCGGTACCATGTATTGTCGGTACTCTAATGTCGGTACCTATTGTCGGTATGCTGTATTGTTGGTATGCTGTATTGTCGGTATACTCTTATGGAAGCTATTGGTCCATCATCTGATAAGTTGGTCGTGTGATGGCGAATCGATCCAGGGTTTGAAATGTGAATGTAGAGTGGAGACAAAAATTGATTGGGGAGAGTAGGCAAAAGTGATAGTGGAGGATGTTATAGTTGTAGGATTATTAGAGTGGGGATAGAGTGGGGATAGAGCGCTAAAAGAGTAGGCTTTTAGGCTCTTTTATATAGTGAAGGATATTGGAGGGAAGGATATTAGAGTGAGGAATTTTAAAGTGAAGGATGTTAAGAGCGTGGATGTTCGCTCGTAGGGGTTTGAAGAGTGCTGAGGTGCGGATGTTGGAGACAGTGTATTTTAAAGTATATTAATGTAGAGTGCTTTATAATGGAGTGCTTCATAATGGAGTGCTTCATATTGTGCTGGATATTACTACTTTTTACTGGCAACGTAGCATATGAGTATATACTGCTGCATATCTGGGAAATCAATGGCTGCGAAAAATCAAAGTTTGTTAAATTGTAGTTGAAATTTTTTTATTCTGAAGATTCTTGAGGTGTACAGATTTAGAGTGCCGATGTTCGGGAAGTACATGCTATATATATAAAGAGTCTGGATGTCAAGAGTGCTAAGGCTTCGCTCTGAAGTGCTTGAAGATCTATAGCGAATAGTTTTGAGTGATTACAGAGATCTATAAGCGTTAACATCTGCGGCAAATATTTTCTAAATAGATGCAAAATGTGCTAGGTGTAGAGTACTGGGTATAGAGTGCTAGGTGTAGAGTGCTGGGTGAGAGTGCTGGAAGTTCAAGACTGCCTTATTCTTCCTTCAAATAATTGCTAAGATGTTTGTCAAAGCACTAGGATGCTACTATTATTACTGCAATAACCTATATAAAAATTGCGTTACCACCTTTACTAGTATACTTTTCAATTCAAAATTTGACACCTCAAATTGGATCCACGTTTGTAAATAATTCTTGATATCAAATAGTGCATGACAAGTGCTTGACAAGTGCTCTCTGTTAGGGTGCATTGACTATGTGGATTTTCCAGTGCCGGGTCTTTTTATAGAGTGCAGAATGATCAGGACATAATGTATAAGATGCTTGAATGTTCATTCTTGATCTTGAGAGTGCTGGTTCAAAGGTTGTAGGTGTTTCTATGAAAAGCGTGGTTATTTTAGAATGTTCAAAGATACTCTGGTAGGATATTTCTAGCCAACGTAGAAACATTAATATACATGGTATTGGTGGGCTATCCATTCACTTCGGCCTATCAATAGTGATTTTAAATGACTGCGAAAATTACCAAAAGTACCTTCAATTTACTTAGATCGCACTTTATCGTGATTACCATGTTGAACTTGCAGAGTCAGCCGGCATTAACTACCCCAGTCAGATACTTAGTAAGTATGTTTCGGTAAGTCAAACAACCACAAAACTTGTCTAACGAGCTAAATATGAATTGACCTTACTAGTCCTAATTTTTTACCAGAAGAAATTTACCATGAAACTTGTAATATAGACAGAATAATTGCCCGATATTTATCAAAGTATGGAATGTAATTGGAACTTATGATCCCATCTAAGTATTGCATTCCAAAGTTGTATCTCTTACAAATTAAGTATCCAAAAATATTTGATCCGTTAGCTAGTTATCCAGTTGATACATCTCAAGCTAGCAGCCTAATTAGTTTGGCTGCGAAATATATTGCTCATCATATGGGTTGATAACTAAGACTGTTTATTCATTATAAAACTATATATTCTTTTAGGTCATAGTAAATAGTTTGGCCGACTATAAGTAATAATGATGCCACTCTCGAGTGGGTATTGCATTGCATATATTTAAGGTGTTGAACGATGTTACTGGCCACTGGAGAGGAGACAAAGACAGATGAACATAACATCCTAGCACTCATACGGAAACATCATACTCTATGACTTACATAGAATGAATCAGCAAACTCGCTTCCTCGTTCCAATGCCAGTTCTTGTATGTACAACTTGCTTCGTTCGTTCCAATGCCAGTTCTTCTATACAGCTTGCTTCGTTCCAATGCCAGTTCTTCTATACAACTCGCTTCGCTCGTTCCAATGCCAGTTATTTTATTTACAACTCGCTATTCTCGCTTGTTGCGCAGATAACACACACCAATTCTCCCCAGCCAATACACCCATAATGATACCCATGACCACACTTGAACAAAACCAACTGTCCCTCCGTTTCTTCCTTCCTAGGACGCCCATATTTGGATCCATGGTTATACAAGTCGGCTGCCTGACGTCTTTCCCATGCTTCATAGTGGATTTCCGGGATCCCTGCGCCCCACATTGGCTTGTCGCACGAAGAACAGGCCTTGGAAGGAACCCAGCCCTTGACATTGTTGGCTCTGATAATGGTGATGTTCTTGTAGATGTGCAGATTTAACATGCGGACGGAAATTTCAAGCATCTCGCTCTCGTACGAATAAGATACAAATACTTCTTGGAGAATGTCCCGGATATTGGCTAGCGTTGCTGGGGTGGTGGTGGACGTAGGAGAGGTGAGGATCTGGTGGAAGATCCGCAAGAACGAGTCTTCTTTGCGGTCACTAGGATTGAGCTTGCTGTCACTGATATCTCGGAAACATTCGTGAATACACCGGTTGAAAAATGCCAGCAGTTTGGGGTCTCTGGCGTCGCTGGCATCGCTCGACATCCCTATGAACGTACCTATCAACTCGAGCCACATATACTCGTTGAGACTAAGATCCTGGTCGTACTGCTGCGCCGTGCCGGGATCTTCACATATATCCATGGCTTGACGTAATAATGTGGTGAATCTTGTTTTTACGGCACTGTCATCAAGACTGCTTTTGTTGGCCTTCATGTACTGAAGAATAGCTTGAAGCCCAGAATGATAATTCTTAGAATACACATGTACTTCTGCCAACGCTTCTACTTGCTGGTAGTGCTCCAATACTTCCAAGACCAGCCCTTTCCACTGGGTTATCTCCGCCTTCCATTCTTTTACAAACCGATGAACTTCGGCTGATTTATAGGTACAGAGTAGCTCGACGTATCTACAGCCTACAGCACTCTTTACCCCATCAAAGTCATCAGGGTGCAGCTTGGCGGATCCAAACCACCTTGTCAAGTACTCTAGTGCTAGCAAATCGTCGTCAAAGCCCAAGACCTCAGTGGTTACTCCCACACAGTTTTTATTCACCACCTCAACCAACACATCAAGCTTTACCCGAGCCAACTTTTCGAGGTTAGTCTTGATAAACCTTACAAGATTGCTACGATCAGAGGGGTTTTTGGTCATGGAAAACGATTTTTCAAGCACATCACCTAGCCCTGAAGAAGCGTCCCAAGTGCTATCTAATTTGCGGAACCACACCCCCAAAACCTGGCTGTACTTGCCTTGTGATACATAGATATCGTTGAGGACGTCCCAGTATTGGCCTAGGCGAAGTTTTTCCATGAAAAAGTGGTCGTTATACGGTTCATAATACGGCAACAAGCTCTGGAGCGCCAACTCGCAGTCGGTTTTGCAGCCTGGGTCAGTGTTGGAACAGAGAGAGTCCACTACGCGGTGGAGAACCGACTCAGAAAGCCGAATGAACTGGGTATACTTGGAATAGTTTCTGCCAATGAATATGGCAAGCTGGGTATTATCGTAAGGTTCGAATTCATTGGTATCGAATATGTCTAGTAACGCATCGATAATGTACTGTCTGGAGAGATGGCCGCCTTCCAGGTCGTTGAGCCACGAGTCCTCGAAGAACTCGTTCAAACACCCAAGCATTTCAAACGAATTGGCCCGAAGAAATACGTACAAGTAGGGAAATACTGCCTCCAGTGACCCCAATACACTAGCACTATTGGGGGGCCAGTTGATGCACGAGCTGCTGAAGAGAATGGAGCATATCTGGACCTTGGCTTGATTTTCCATATCGTACGCAATGAACTTATCAGTAGGATACTGTCTTCCAGTTAAAACGTACGACATAAAGGCATATGCCGTAACATGGTTTTCGTTTGGAACAAACCCAGGGGCCGAAAACTGGCTGATAAAGTCCACCAATGGGGTCTGGTAGTCGTGCAACACATAGGTCCATACATAGATCAAGCACTCAGTCAAGCCATGCTTCCTACAGAGGTGAATAGTAAGGTCGATATTGAGCAGACTGATGTCCAAAACACACAAGATTTCGGTGAGGATTAGCCCTCTGCCCAGCTCAATATAGGTCTTTACAAGTTCGTTGAGAATGGTGGGTGTCAAAGTGACGATTTGGCCGCCAAGGATATAAGGCTCAAGGTATTCAAAGAGCTCCGAATGGGGTTGGTAGCACTCAAAAAGATGGCTCAACACCCCAGATAGTTCGGGTCCATGGCTGCCCCATAATTGGGCCACGAGCCGAAGATAGAGACCAAGATAGAACGGCTTATCGGGGTGAGAAGCGCCAAATATAGGCTGCACCGCTTCTTTGATAATCTGGAACATGTACGGATCCAAGAGGGCGGCCCTCTTTTTCGAATCTATAGGCAACCCAATAAGAGCAAGAGTGCCAGGAAAACAGTTTTGGTAGAATTCACTAGCAGTAACAAGGGCTTTGGCATACAGGCCTTTTTTGAGTAAGCCCACAAGAATATCGGCCCAGTTGAGTAGGTGGCCCATGTAGATTTGAGAGCCCACCATCACCACCAACCGTTGTTTGAAGCATTTGATTCCCCACTGGAAACCACTGATGCCAGTTCTACTTTTCTGGACCTTTAGATCCAAGCTCTGCTCAATCTCTACCGGACTAAGACTACCCTTGAGCTCCAAAGTATCGGTATAGTACAACGCCGTTAAATGTAGACTTTGGTCATCTTTTTTGATGAATACGAAGAGGAGACTCGAAGTAATCCACTTGGCCACCACGATCGGTTCACTACCAGACGTACGCCAGCGACACGTCTTTTCTATGGGAAGTGGCGGAACACCCTTGTCTTTATCTCTAAGCTCGTCAATAACCAGCCCCAAGTTTGGAGGCAAAAGACGGTTGTTGAGCTCCACCACCGTCAACACATTGTTCCATGAATAAGCCAACCTCGCATTGCTGACTCCCGTTTCCTGCTTCATACATGGGTACCAGTTCAAACACAGAGCCACCACCTCGCCTTCTACATACCGAGAGCGCCCCGCTTTATATCTGGAGACCAAATTAACATTCTTACCTTCGTTCAACGACATCACCGACACTATATGCAACGCACCCGACGTCATCAACGCCACCAACCCAAGCCTATCGGTGATCTGCTCGGATGTGCCCATGGGCAAAACCTCACACCCATGGATTACAAACAGCCTATCGGGGGAGTTGGCGTCGTTCTTGCCCAAGAGTTTGGACGATATAAAGTGCTTTTTCATGAACTTGTTGAACCCGTGGTGCAAAAACACAAGCCCCGAAGTGTCTACTGATACGAGATTGGCAGCATCCACAAACTGGAGCGCCGTTATAGGGATGGCGAGATGGCCTTGAAGGTTCTTGGTGAACCGTTGCTGGATAGAAATGGGAGAAATGGTATAAGCAGCCATATCTACTTTGTTCTCACTACTGTTTTGTTTGCTGGTTAGGTCATATACTCTGATGTCTCCGTTGGCACTTCCTACTGCCAACAGGGCCACATCCGACGAGAAAGTTGCACTGGTGACTTCCGCCTCGTTTGCCTCCAAAACAAATTCTATTTTCTGTCGAAAGTTGAACCCTATCACCAGCCCGTTGGTGGTGCCTACCACAAGGTATAGTGAACATACCTCCAAGAAAGTGACATGGCCATATGACGAAACAAATGCGGGCAGATTGATGATGTGGTTCAATTGGGCCGTTTCGGACCACCGTAGGATATCTTTATACAGATTTGTAGGTTTATAGGATGGAATGGGCGAGGGTTCAGCTTGGTGGGCCCTGAGCAGAACGCTGATGGGGGTCCAGGTGCGGTCGTCAAAGTGTTTTTTTCGGGGAACGAGCAGGTCCGAGGAGTCGACGCTTAGCGAAGGCGACGACACCATTCGCGACGGTATATCAAACACCCCATGAGACATAGGTCGAGTGTATAGACTTGGATTGACTGGATGTAGATGGTGAGGTATCTAATGAGGTATCTAATGAGGTATCTGACTTGGAGGATCTAGTCAGGTGCGACTGTCGCTAATCGCGGAAAGTGAGGAGTAGAGTGAGAAAGAAATAGTGAGAAAGAAATAGTAGAGAGAAAGTAATAGTGAGAAAGAGAAGTACATATTAGTTAGAGATAGAATAGTAGAGAGAAAGAAATAGTAGTTAGAAAGTAATATTGAGAAAGAGAAGTACATATTAGTTGGAGATAGAATAGTAGTAAAGAGATATTACATATTAGATGGTATAGTGTGAGGGTGCGAGTGTAGCGAGAGATAGTGATGGCTAATTGTCGCTAAATCTAGCGCGCGTGAAGTGTAGTAGTGAAAGTAAGAGAGATAGGTAGTACACGTATAAGAGATAGTATAGTAGTGAGAATGAGATAGTTTACATATTAGTCAGAGATGGTATGGTAGTGAGAAAGAGATAGGTAGTACACAATTTATTAGAGATAGTGCACATATTAGTTAGAGATGGTATGGTAGTGAGAGTATGAGAGTGTGGTGAGAGAGTGATGGCTACTTGTCTATTTAGCGCGTGAACTCTGAGATTAGTAGAATTGTTTAAAAGTGGTGCTACTACATCATATAATTGAATATAGTATACTTCCTACTTGCGAGATAGTACAGTACCGTTTAGTGTAGTTAGTGATAGTATAGTAAGTGATTCAGTACTTAGTGAGTAAGTTTTTCAGCAGTGAGAGACAGTGTAAGTTTTTTTCACTACAGTTAGTGAGAGAATAAGTTAAGGGTGCCGGATGTTCAGGATGTTCAAGAGTGCAAAGCTTTTTTTTTTTGAGTGCTAGAAATCAGACATATTATTGATAAGAAAGGCTACTTACTTCTATAGACGAATGATACGGCATCATTATGAATAATACTAGACTTAAATCGTATAAAAACTCTGATAGCAAATACTCCCTTCTTATCTATCTTGTACAGCATCTTATCACGAACCTATTATCATCTAGCATTTTAAATCCACGGTTACAAATTTTGCACCCATTCGATATCATTGATTGTAGAATATTAGAGAATAGGAACAAGATATAACGAAAAATCGTACTTATTCTACAAGTTCAAACAACCAATGGAGAAGTAATACCCATTCATCAAGTCAAAAATATCCCAACTTATCCTAGCTCTCAACATCCTAGCACTTTTAGATACAACTCGGCACATATTGCACTTTAAAGAATATACCAGGCTTGAACATCTTCCACTCCAGCACCCTATCTTCACTCTATCTTTCTAGATCTAGCACCAGCAGTCTATGTGGGGTTATATTTGTTATATAAATATATATGAATTTGACCCTACACTGGAAAACACTTACATCGAGCCTACCCTGGAAATTACTCTCTTCACTTACACCGTGTATCAATAAGATTTTTCGCACTCTTCTCACAAATTCTCACTAAATTCTTACAGTCTCGCTAGAAGTGTCACTAAAAATCTCACGAACTATTTATCGCACTCAGACAAATAGAATTTTTCGATAATTCAATAGGCTCATCAGTTGCAAATCTACAAAAGTGGGTATTATGATCTATGATAGTATTGGTAGAATGATAGCTCAAGGTGGATTCAACATTTTGAACAGGTAGCAGAATCATGATTTCTTTACAATATTTTATTGTATAGATTAACACTGGGACACCACTATATGACCAATGACGCACATGAGTACCAGGACTTGGAACGAAACATCGATCGTATCCAATGGGCTACCAATACAATTATAGAAAGCGCGCGCACTGAGATTTTATCGTAAGAGTGTAGATAGAGTGTGAGAGTGACGGATGATTTTTTTCAGTGAGAGTAAGTTTTTTCAACCAGTGAGAGTGATTCCTGTACTTCTTTCCTGTGTACCATAGCTAGTGATTTCCTGTGTACATCCTAGTTAGTGATTTCCTGTGATGAACCTATCCCTACAAGACCCTTTCGCTGTAGCCAAAGAGTACCCCGAAACACTCGTCAACACATTGAGCTATGGCCACTCAGTGGTCATTCAGTTCAACCATAAAGGCGATTACCTTGCGTCCGGATTGAGCGACGGCGGAATCATCATCTACGATATGATCAGCGGGGGAGTGGTGGCGCACCTCGACGAAAACGGCCACACCAGACCCGTGACCTCGTTGAGCTGGTCCAAATGTGGACGATACCTTCTTTCGTCGTCCCAGGACTGGTCGTGCATCCTCTGGGACTTGAGCATGGTCAATAGCGAGGACGCCTCGCACCACCCGGTGGTACGAAAAGTGACTTTTGACGGGCCCATATGGCAGGCGTCGATGAACCCCTCCAACCATATGGTGTTTACAGCCTCTCTCTTTGAAGACGAGCCTGTGTTTGTAGATATAGACGCCAAAATCCACCGTTTGCCCACCGGCAAACCGGTGCCGTTTGAAGACGGGGCGGAGGACGACGGCGGCCCTAAAAAAAAACGTAAAGAACGTAACAATACCTTGGTCACCGCCTTCAGCATCGATGGAGAATACATCTTCACCGGTACTAGCAAAGGGTTTCTCAACATTGTGTCCACCCGGACCCTTGACGTAGTTCACAGCGAGAAAATGGCCAACGCCAACATCAAAAACTTGGTGGTTTCGGCCAACGGACGCAAGCTAGCCATCAACACATCCGACCGGGTGATTCGCCAGATCGCTCTTCCCGATATGATCAATTTGGACAGCTCGGAATGGGAGTTCGAGGTCGAGCATCGGTACCAGGACGTGGTGAACCGGCTCCAATGGAACTCTGTAGCGTTCAATTACAACGCCGAGTTTGTAGTGGCCTCGACATTTGGCCAGTCGTCGCATGATTTGTATGTATGGGAGACTTCGATGGGATCTTTGGTGAAGATTTTGGAGGGAAGTAACGAGGAGTTGGTGGATGTGAAATGGAACCATGCCCGCTGTAGTATAGGGGCCACTGGTATAGATAGTGGCGCCATATATATTTGGCTGATCAAGTTTCCCCAGAAGTGGTCTGCGTTGGCGCCTGATTTTGTAGAGATAGAGGAGAATATCGAATACCAGGAAAGAGAAGACGAGTTTGATATCATTGGCGAGGATGTGTTGAATAAGAAGAGATTGGAGGATGAAGATACAGTGGTGGATGTGGTCACCCTAGAGAAAACGGACGCGAGAGGGTTTGACACCACGCCGTCGTTTGTAATTCCTATAGACTACGAAAAAAGAGAGTAGTTGGAGAATAAATGGAATCTATAGTATTATTCTCATTACCTATGGTAGATTTAGATATCATGTTTCCAAGGGTGCTTTTATATTTTTGATAGGTAAGCTAAGTATTAGCTCACAGAAGCAATTATTCGCTTTAAACCGCAAGAGAAAGAAAGAAGAAGAAAGTTACATATAGCTTCCTTCTTTTCAGGTATTGTTTAGAGTCTTTTGTTCCTATAATTAATGGTTGCAAAAGTCATTTATTCAGTATAGGTCTTTGGCTGCGAAAAATTTTTCATTTGATAAGATCGTGGTTGCAATCCTTCAATTTTAGAAAGACAATCAAAATATGTTTATGCGTCCCCAGATCTGGTGCATCAGAACTTATGACTTTTAAGGTTGGGTACATAAGCAATTATTGGTTCCTAAAAACATTGGTATGTAATTAATAATTTAAATTTCTTAAGAGTGTATGTAATAAGCCAACATTTCAAACCATTACTGCTTATGATGTTTATCGGTACATATTTAGTGGGCTCAATGAAAGATTGATATAACTATCGAGAGATGTATAAGATACTGATTACAGCTAGATCCATAAAAGAATCGTGCTTTGGCAATCGACAATACGAATCACATTAGTATAGATGGAGTACGTGATATAATCAGTAAAAGCTTGCTTCGAGGCTCATTGTAATTTTCTAAAGAATGTTATCTATTCAAATGAATATCTATTAAAGAATACTTGAACTTCTGCGAGGAAAAGCACGACGAGAATTATTATAAGGAGCTCTACTATGATAGACCTCGAGAAGGAAACATTGACAAGCTCACCTCAAGGAGTAGTTTAGCTACTTACATACAACAAATGTTTCACAACGCTCAGTCAGCACAATTTTTGCACCCAATCTTATTCAGATAAGCAGGTCTGAAAATGCAACAGATTCGAATTATCAGATTGAATTTATTTCCCATGATCGATAACTGTGCTGAGCCATGAGTTTTTGTAGCTGGTAACCTTTTTTTCACACAAGAATCTTTCATAAAGTAAATGATATGTATGATACAATACAAAGTACAAGTATTAGACTATAGATTTGAACCGTGGTAGAGAAAATACTTTCAAAGCTAAGTTGGAGTGAAGATGCGACGGTGGATGTTAGAGAGATACCGTAGTAGCAGTGAGGCCATTGTACTTAGTGGGGATAGTGTATTTACGGAGGTAAGTAGGGGGTAAGTAGGGAGGTACTTAGAGAGATAGGACCTTCTAGTGCTGTATCGTGAAACTAGTAACTACCGATAATTAGCATTATTACAAAGAATTATTCAAGAGCTAATGCAAAACTAATAACCTTGATATTCTTCAATTGGCGAAACATATTTACTAGGTTTATCTAAAAGATTTGAGCCACCGTTCACCCAAACATAAGGGAGGCCTTACTAATATGATTTCTAATAAAAGGCTCATTTCAAGCGGTGTATCGAGCAGAATTAGTTTCATCAGTCAATACCAATTTAGTAGATATTCGAGCTCCAATTACAAGTCAAGCTTGCATATCACCACCTCATATGAACTAACTACGAATAAATAATAATTAAACTCATATATGTATTGATAAGCTCTTTCACTCTAGACATCCAGCACGCTTAATAGAATTAGCCAGATACTCTAGGCTTCCAGCACTTAAGGGAAAACTTGCACTCTTTAACAACCTAAACATCTATTAATATCCTACATTCTGAGCATTTTCACTTTCTAATGCCGTAGACGTCCTAAATATTCTGTGATCTTCACAGAAACAGCCTTGCACTTCTTAAGTCTTTCATCTTGATTAACCCCTATGAGATTTTAACAAAATATATTCTCTGAGTACAAAAGACCCTCCGATAACCAAGACATTTGCAATTGACCTACAACTACCTTCTTCAATCTTGCAATGAAAGCATAAAGACTACAAATAGATCAACTCCTCCGTATTAAGTAGGATGTGGCTGCGAAATAGTCACATGATATACGCCTACAAGCCATAGCCAATAGTGTTCATAACAATAGACAGAATTAATGGTGGTAGTTTACGTCAAATTATTTTTTGCTGCGTGCATCGGTGCCTGATAACGAAGTACAGGGGTAGACAAGCCACCAGATGACTACAGATCATAGACTGATACTAACTCAGAATGCATAATCTATCATCTATGGTACTCCCTAATGTACTGAAGGCGTATAGAATTAGCGAGCTCTATTTTCTCTTACTATTTATAATCAATGTATTTAGCTGTTGTAAGTACCTCTTTATTTTTAGTGCCTGGACCACCAGACCCATTTGTCGTTAGCCAAGCCCGGTTTGCATAGAACCAATAACACGGCAGTTTTCGGGTGCTATGTTCTTCGGCACGGGACAGGCAGTCGTCCCGGCGCAGCACCGCGGGGAGAGAAGACACACAGACACTTGGATACACATCCAGAACATATTAGATAACACCCGGAATACATATTAAATAACAACCAGAACACATATTAAATATAAACACCCCGTATACATAAGCCTTATGTCATTATCTTCATACAGTGCCTACAAGACTGACATCCTAGCATCGTAGTCTAGCTTACTTCTGCGCGAGTGAAAAAGCGAGAATAGCGAGAACAGTGAATAGTGAATAGCGAGAAAGCGAGAAAGCGAGAATAGACAAATGCCACGCCTCGCTTCACATTAATACACGTAATAACTAACTAGTTTCATGTAATACGCCACTTGACTGCGTCTCAAAATAGCACTACCATCTCTACTTACTCCTGACTCTATAACATACTCCTTCATTCATCCTACTTGTCAGTGAGTGTCACTATTTGTCACTTTTGTAAGTGTCATTTTTTCTCAATCGCACAAAATTAAATACAAACAAAAAAATGTTTTGTAAACAAAGACAATAAAGAATTCACCACGAAGCATAGCATAGGACCCACCCACCCCAAGAATAGCATTACCACAAGCAATACCCAACTCATACCACAGTAACACCCAATAACATCTATACCACCCCACTGTCTGGTTACTTTTTTACATGTCGTCTTCTTCCACACCACGCAAAAGATCCCATTCGGACGTGGACGACGAGCTCCCCACGTTCGACGATCCCGCCGACTTGGTCAACGCCGTCATCCTGACGCTCCAAAGACCCGAAGAACACACAAACGTAGCCGAGACTTTTGCCAACGACAAGAACTTGGCCACAGAAATCCAGGCGTACGCCAAAATAGCAGGCTGTGACTGGACGTTTTATGTCAAGTCGCTAGCTATTTCGATAGGCAGGAATACTGACAACAACAACAACAACAACCCAGCAGCTACCACCACCGCTAACCCCTCTGGCGGGAAAGGCTCTGTGGACATAGATTTGGGCCCGGCAAAGGTGGTCAGTCGCCAGCACGCCACCATCACCTACAATCTCGATTTGCGGTGCTGGGAACTCCAGGTTTTGGGCAGAAACGGCGCCAGGATAGACGGCCAGAAAGTGCCTGTGGGCCCCAACCACTCCACGCCGTTGCACTCCGGCGCCATCTTGGACGTCGGGGGCACCCAGATGATGTTTATTCTTCCCGACTCTCCGCCCAATATTCTGCAGAAAATCCTCACCAAGTGCTTGACAAAGTACAAGGAAATGAAGAAAAAGTACAATGGCCCTGTTAGTAATTACCAGCCTCCTTCCAACCAAATCAGGAGCTTTCAGATGTTTGACAAAGCGCAGCTCATTCAATCCCCCTCTTCTGTTTCTGCCACCTCGTTGCAGAACAATTTGGACCAGGACTTGTCGAAAGAAGAGGCAAAAGATATAAAACCGCCATACTCTTATGCCACCATGATCACCCAGGCCATTTTGTCCAACGAAGATGGGGTGATGTCTTTGTCAGAAATCTATAACTGGATAGGAAGCCATTACGCCTACTACAAGTACTCCAAGACTGGCTGGCAAAACTCCATTAGACACAACCTTTCGTTGAACAAGGCGTTTGAAAAGGTGCCCAGACGGCCCAACGAGCCGGGAAAAGGCATGAAGTGGCAGATCAGCGAGAGCTACAAAGAAGACTTCATGAACAAAATCGAAAACGGCTCGCTCCTGAAGAACAGAAGAGGCTCTTCTGTGTCCAGACAGCTCCACCTCCACTTGGCCACTCATAAGCACTTGCCGGAATCGCAGAAGAACTACCAGAAGGAAAATTCCATAGAGCTGCAACTCCACCACAACCAGCAGAAACAGTTGCAGC
The DNA here is from genome assembly GCA_003706505.3 of Suhomyces pyralidae. NCBI lineage: Eukaryota > Fungi > Ascomycota > Pichiomycetes > Serinales > Debaryomycetaceae > Suhomyces > Suhomyces pyralidae. The sequence goes on along the minus strand of PPLO03000009.1, from coordinate 169,868 downwards.
AGCACCAGCAGGAACAGCAGGGCCAGCACCAGCACTTGCAGCCGCAGTTTACCCATCTGCGCACCAATTCCTTGCCCAAGTTGGAACACACCTATCCTATAAACAACCCTTTGTCGTACATGTCCAACCAAAACGGGTACATGGGCGCCGTTCCCGGCGGTGTTCCTGGGCAAAGAACGTACCAGCCCAATTTCCAGCCCAATTTGATGTACGGCGCGCCCTTAATCAACCAGCCAGTGCATTTGAACCAGCACAACGGGATAGGCCAGGGCAAAAGCGAGTTATCTTCGCCCACAAGACAATTAAACGACATTAATACCACCACGCCCAAGTTGCCCAAAGTCGGTGGCTCCCACTTGTTCAACTTGCCTCCTCCTCCTCACACTCTTGGCCCTGCTCATTCTCGTCTGAACTCGTATAACCCCCCAGAAATGAATTATAACTCAAACAACACCGAAGACAACCAACAAAATCAGTCAAGTACCAATACTAGTAATACTAATAATAATTCCACCGCCAACACTACCACCGCCACAGCATCCGATTTAGCCTTGGGGTTCGCCAGCCCCAAGAAAATCGCCCCTCTCGAAGCATTTACGCCGGAACGCGGCTCGAAATCAGTCAACGTCAAGCTCGGAGTCAATGGTGTTAATACTAACCAATCGTCCCCTGCATTCTGGAACTTTGTCCAATTCAGCACCCCAAACGGCCAGACGCCTTTGAGAAAAAATAGCGACGAGAACTCTCAGGGCAGTCCTACTACTAGTAGAAAACGCCCAGATATTTACGATAAAGACGACAATGATAAACTCTCGCCTCTAAAACCAAAAAATGAGGCTGAAAAGGCATGATAAGACAGATGTCTTATAATTAAGTCTCAAAACGAGACCAAGGCATGAGAAGACTTGATAGTCTCATCATAAAGTCGAAAAGACATAATAAGTCTGAAAGATATAATAAGTCTGGAAGACATAATAAAACACGACCACGTAATTTCTGAATAGGCATAAGATAAGCTTACGTCATGTCTCATCACGTCATGTCCTATCATTAAGTCTCAGTTCCATGTGCTATATGTTTTGTCTATTTTTGTTTTATAGTAATCAATCATCATAAAAGAGCAAGTAAAGAGCCAGTAGGACTTAAGACCCTATTTAATCAACACAGGAAATAATCACCATCAATTTTGAACAGGAATCAATATTTCCACCACTCGAAAAATCACCTTTATATGTAAGTTTCTGAATTAGTGCCCAGAATATCAGAAGTTTTCTTACCAAGCAAGCATTCTTCAAACTAATTATCACTCAAGAACAAAAAAGGGTCTTATTAAATATCATGATCCACTCTGAGTGGGTACATTCAAATATCCCCTTAATCATCATTGAAGTGCATAATCCCAGAACAATACTCTTGTAAATTAATAGATGAATTTACAATTGAATAATAGCCAACACTCAGAGATTGTGCCGAACAATAGATAAACTATTCTAATTTTGAATTGTATTATTAAATGTTTCATTATAATTTGAATTAAGCTCACGTTTAAATGTCCCCCCCATTTAAAGTGAATAATTATTAGAAGCTGAGGTGATTATATGATCACATTTTCTCTCAAACAAAAATAGATTTAATGTTTTTTGATCATGACATAGATGAAATCCTTATTTCTTATGCTTTAATTATCAAGAGGTATATTGACCAAAACATGTATTAATATCTCCTTCAATTTGTAGGACTGTATTGAAAACAGCATGACAAATTTGAAGCCATGAACTTAATTAAATAGGTATATTGATTCACGTATCATTTCTCAAATACTTCTCCAGAATTGCCTTATATCAAATTCAAAACGTGATGAATAATTCTATAGAAAAGGGTAATTCAATTGACGTATACAGATGATTTATAAAACAGCTTGAATTATCTATTCTTCACTCGAAGTAAGTTGTGTTAAAGTGATTCTTTTTTCCCGTTAAATTCTTTATCAGTATTGACAATTCTTGATTATTCCCAGAAATTGTTATTGCAACTAATCAATTCAAGTTACCGTTAACGATCGATACGTTCAGCACTGGTAGATGAGTGACTTGGTGGTTTTATTATACTTGTAAACAGACTTATCAAGCCTATATGATTGGAATAATTGAAAGAGTTATCTAAAGTTATCGAAAGTATTTGGCTATTTGTACGAGGATTACTTCGATCAAATATACTATTCTATTGGCTTAATTTTTGAAATTTTATGTGACTACTCCTACATTTAACCTAATCGACAGTCTACTTTCCAATACAACCACTATATTTAAAAACAAGATTACGAGTAAAATCTAGTACATAGATTCTGAAGCAAAACTGAGGCTTGTGAATATATCCTACAGATGCTATAACAACCGTAGACAGTGGATAATATACCATGATAAATTTGCATTTAACCTGAACTTTGTAATTAGCCAGCACCTGATATATAAGTATGGATGAAGTGTCGATTGTATGTCATTTACTCCTATTTTATTCCTGCTACATATTTCTATTGCTCACAAGGTAATTATACCAAGACTCGTTAGTAATCAAATTTCAATAATCATCTCTATTCTAGATATAATCCTTTCATTTTCCATGAATACTTATCCAGTTCTTTTCTATTAATTCTAAATTAATATAATACATATTTTAGTGAGAATTAGTATGGATTCCTGAGTAATAACCTAATATTTTCCTTTAAAGTATTAGGGTTGGTGTCTATATTGTAGACCTATTCCTCAAATCATAGATCTTTCTCTCCACTTCTTTCGGAGTCCGGTCCAACTTAATGGCCAACCGTATTTGCGCACTATAAGGCAACTGGTAGAACTTCTCAATAAGATCACCGTCGATAACGTTCTTGACAGGGTTATAATACCCTCTGAACTTCAAATGGTCCTTTCCGAGCAAATTATAACCGTTTTTGGCCTTGTCAAAATCGTCAAAATTGTAGTCGAAATACAGCCTGAGCAGCAGCTCGAGCTTGACCAAAAAGTCCACTTCCAGCTTGGTAGCCAAGGGAAGAAGCAAGCCTATGGATCCCTGGAGACCGGTATAGATGATACTTTCCTGGCCACCTCCAAGAGAGCCCTTGGTGAAAGAGGTGGGGATGTCGGAGAGGTAGAATTCACACATGTTGGTGAGTCGATATGGCGAGCCATTGAGGAACGGTTCTTGGGACTTGACCAAGGTCCAGTCGTGGTCAGATTTGGCCGAGACGTCACTGGGAACTCGTGATACCCATAAGTTGCCGAACTTGTCGCCTCCAACCACCGTATCGTAATCTATAGTAGCTAGAGCAGTCACTTGACGCTTGACCATATCGTCTACTATAGCCACAAATACGTTATCTGTATCGTCGTACTTGACAAATACCGTCGAAGAACGAGCGTCACAAACGACTACTCTATTATTGCCCTGGTGCAACACCCGAGTAATGGCAGATACATGGTCGATTTTGGACGAAGTTTTACGGAGCAATTGCTTCTGGCCCAAATCATAGAGCCGCAAATAATTGCTGGAGCCTACGAGCAATTTACCCTTGAACTTTTCCAACGCAACAGGCTGGAACTCCACCTCTGTCTTGTGCAAGAACTCGAGTTTATTAGGCAAACCCTTTTTCTTGAGTATTTTAAACGTGTAGAGGTGGTTTTTCTCGGTAGAATTGGGAAGATACCTCTGGTTGGAAGAGATTCCAACTACCAAATGGTCGATTTTAGAACCGCCGAATCTGATTTTTTGCATGCTACAGATCAGATCGGAAGAGGAAAGCTCGATGGTTTGGGAAATAGTGTTTTCGTCTGCGAGAGAGATTACTTGGATGCAAGAGGCCCAGGAATTGGCCCGAGGGACAAGCAAAATGTCACTTTGTTGAGTTTCTTGAGCCTCAAAAAAGTCTTGAGTTTCGTTCTTTTCTTCAATGTCTTCAGTCTTTTCTTCAGTTTTCTGAATCTTTTCTTGACCTTTCTGAATCTTCTCTTCACTACTCTCAGACGACTCGAGAGCTCGAGTCTTCCCCACTCCATACTGAGACTCCCCTACATACACCGTAACATTCCCTATTTTCTCGTCCTTATCCACCACCATTTTCCTAGGACTGTACCTCAACTTCAACTTGTCTATATTGAAGTTTTTGTTAGAGTCAAAGCCGGTTTCTTCGTCTCCCATGGTGAAGATCTCCAAGCTACTTCCGTTGAGTCCTACAATACCTTCGCCTCCAATATCTTCCGATACAAAAGACGTACCTTTAGATATGCTAGTGTTGAGCAAAGGTGCTAGTTTGAAAGTCTCGCCTGATTTGAAACCCACCCAGGGACCGGAACTGATGGCTAGTAAGGCAGTGCCGCCAGAAATGAGCGAGACAGAGACCGGTTTGGTGCCCAAGTACTTGATTCTGGTATCAGAAAGAGTGCCTGTGACCTGGTCTATGGTGGTACGTACATATACACCGTTATCCATACCAATATGCACCATGCAAGTACTGTTTAAATGCATCATGGCTAGAGAGACCCCCGTAGAAGACAATGCCTGGAGCGATACAATCTCTAGACAGTTAGCGGGCTGGAGAGAAACCACTTGAATGGTCTCGTCCGCACAAGCCACCACCGCAAACGAGCTCTTAATGGTACTAATAGTTACGGCAGTGATGGCACTAGACAATTCGAGCTTTTCCTGGTACTCCACCAACTGGTCGTCCATGGGATCAACCTCAAAATATACCATTTCAGCGTTGCTTAAGCCTACGACGATCTGGTCATTGTTGGTCGTGGCATGTTTGATCTGGATTCCGGCCGGAGGAAACCAGTCAGAAGTCTTTTGGTGCTTAATATGCCTGATTCCGTTGGAATAGACTTGAACCAACGACTCCCTCCCCACCTGCTGCACTGCTATAGTTAGCTGGTCTTCTACAAAGTGTGAATGCGGCACTTCTTCTACCACTTCTCCAATAGAAAGCACAAGCGTTTTGGATTCTATGTGAGAAGTAAGTACCAAATACTCGTCGTTGGCACTGCCCACGGTAAGTTTGGATGTGAATATGTTGGTAGGCAACATTGGCAATGGCGAAGAAGCGACCACGCTGGTCATTACGCCTTGAGTAAGGGTTTTTAAGTAGGTAGATGAAAGAGTTACAAGCGAAGATCTTTTGGTGGGCGAGGTTTGCACCAACTGGGCATCTACTAGCGGACACATGTCGTCCACTATATCAACTAGAGCAAGATTTTCAAGCGAACGAACATTAAATACTCTTGAAGAAACGTCAGGCAAGTTCTCGGCGGTGTGCAGCGAGTGCAAAGTGGAATCATCGTCGGTGTCGTCGCCCAAACGCTCGAATTGATAGAGGTTCTTGTTGTTATTGCAGGTGTTGGCATACAAAAAACCGCTTCTGAACACGGTGAGCGAGGTGGTGGGCGCAATGGTGTCGAAATATTTGACCTGAATATCGAGCACCACCTCTTTATGCGGATCATAATCCACTATAAGCTTGAAGATGTCGCCCAAAGTGCTCTGCAATAGCACAAAGAAGGCGTTTTTCTTGAGTCTGTGGGTGACGTGGGCCACTATGGTGGTTTCGGTAGTTCCGTTACGGATAGGCAAAGGCGTATACGTTCTTTGAGGATCATTTTCATGGATCAAGTACAGTTCTGGGCCGCCGCAGCACACCAAAACCCCGCCTATATGTGCTGGAAGCGGCACAAGATACGATGCCGACGCCGGAAGTGCCCCTTTCTTCTTTTTCACTACATGGTTCAAGCCCTGGTCGAGCTCGTAGTAGTTTAGTTTGAGTTCGGAGGGAGAGTTTTCTGCCTCAATGGCACCAAAAACCGGATTGGTGAGGCCCACGTCCAAGGCAGCCATAAATAACGTGAAGGTATCACGAGAAGACGCCTCTAGTGGCGACTCGAGCTCCACGTTTCCAGTGGCAGATGTGTTTACTCTGTACACTAGCTTGTTTCTCTGCAATGCAGACACACATAGCGCCCGATTCGAAGGGTCGACGGCCAAGTACGAGTTGTGACTGAGCCGGCCCAACCCGTTTTTGCCTACTGGTTGCTGGACCACCGGCTCAAACTGGCTGGTCACCGTATTGAGCTCAAGAATACAGAGCTTTCCTGAGTCGCTGGTGACCACCAAGAGGTCTTTGGACGATCCTGGCACTCGAAGCTTATCGATCTTGGTGATAGTAGCAAACACTGCATGGTGGGACCTTCCATAAGACACTAGCTTACCTGTGGACGCATCGAGGGTATATATCTGGAGGGTCGAGGTATGGGCCACCACCAATTGCTGGGCCTTTTTGGAGGCTGTGAAATGGCCGAGCACAGTGCTGGTTCCAGGCGTGGGGTGTTGTACTGTGAGGTTGTATAGGTATAATGAGTTGTCGTGAATCATGGCAGCGAAGCAGCGACAGCAGCGAAAGCGAGCTTGCGAGCTGAGTGATATAAACTTGCGATGAGATTAAGCGTGTCGCAAAGCGCGACGGGTAGCGAGCGGATAGCGAGCGTGCGATTATTTGCTAGCGGGGATTTACTGTGATTTACTGGCGATGAGATAATGCTGAAGCGAATAGTGATAATAATCTTGAAAGGTGAAAGTATGGGACTATTGAATATAGCTTTAGTTGATTTATATAGTCACTGTATTGCTTGTCAGCTCCTCAACATGCCTGATAGGACTGACTAGCCTTAGCTCAACCGGTTTTCTTTCTCGCTATCGACCTCTCTAATCATTTCTCGCTATTTTTTCCTCACTCTTTACTTCTCGCGAAAATCCTCCCTATCTGATTAGTGACTGGCATCCTAGCTATGGGGAGGTGTGAAGGCAGATACCGATACGTGTAAGCCAGTGCTGTAAGCCAGTGCTGTAAGCCGGTACTGTAAGCCGGTACTGCAAGCTGGAGTGTGAGCTGGTAAGTAATTTCAGTTGGAATATTGGTTCAGTTGTCAGAATTAAATAGCATAGCATTTCCATACACCTCAAAATAGCTGCAAAATATTGTGTGAGCATACAATCAATGCAACTAGATGTCTATATCAATTGCTTTTACGTACGCGATAATGCAGTCTAATCATTTCTATAATTCAAGCATTATCAAACAGGTATCATCTGTAGACCCGCTCGGGAAGCTCAAGTCCAAGTCGCAACCGAAAGCCTTCACCACTGAGACCCTACCTCGCTACAAAGAACCTAATCTTCATAAAACCCTCTAGCGTAGTTTCCATAGTAGGTAGTATAGTCATCCTCTTTCAATCTGAGAACAAATTAAATAAGTGGACTCTAACACAGTGTAATATTTAATTAAATACAGAGTTTTGATTTATTCTACTCACATTCGTTGTATTGCACCACCAAGATACAGCTAATTGGCCCTTTTAATTATTCATAGGTTTTGATTACTAAGCTCCTCTTCAAACTGAGTAGCATTACTTTTGCGATACTGCGGCATTAGCTATTATTAGTACCATTGTCATGCCCTCCATTACTCAAGAATAAGCGTTTTCTAGTCTGTTTAATGGGAGTACTAGTCGAGCTACGAAGCATACCAAGTTTTCAAAGTACCTACAACATTTCGCTCAGAATTAATTAACATGCATCTGCTATCCGAAAAACATAGCCAGAACAGGCTTTCCAAATGGATAAAAGAGACCTGTTGAGCTTGAATTTAGGATGACTAAAAGGTGAGGTGTATTAAGTGAGAATGGTTCAGATGAGGAGACACTCAACCACTTCTTGTTAATGGACTACTGGGGAATTGAGTTGTAATACTACAAGCTTTCTAGAGAAGGTTAGTATATGCTCACCACAATATAGGCACCAAGCTCATAGGACACTTACTATTATATTGTGAATTGGCCGAGACCGAAAATAAATGAGAGAGTGTTGGAAAAAATAGTAGAGAAGTGAAAAAGAAGTTGCGTATTATGCGAAGGTTAAGGCCATGCCATAGCTTCTTCAAGCTGCAACGGATCCTGTTAATACCACTAGTACGAGCTTAGAGTCTCATTACTGCAAAAACTAATCGACCTGCAGATCGATACATCCTAGCGACCACATACTGACTATGACGCATATTATTACCGAACGCATACTGTAAGCACTCTAACATTTACACTCTAACAAATAGTCCACCATGCCATCAAACACGACTCAAAAAAAAAAAAAAAGCTTTGCACTCTTGAATATCCTCAAAATCCGTCACTCTCACACTCTATCCACACTGTATCCACACTGTATCTACACTCTATCAAATAGCACTCATATTCACTCTAAAAAAAAAAAAAAGCTTTGCACTCTTGAACATCCTGAACATCCTGAACATCAGCACTCAGCACTCAGCACTCTAGCACTGGTCTGCAAGTCTAATAGGAAATTGAGAGCGGCCCGGAGGGTGCATTACGCGGGCATATTGCATTTTGGTCCGCTACGATGTAACGTGACAGATGTAACATCACGCAATGTAACCGATTTTTTCGCATTTCGTCTGGGGTTCCTGTGGGGTAGCTGGGGTAGCTGGGGTAGCTGGGGCAGTAACAGAGCAGGACTAGGCGACGGCGAGAACTTTAATTAAGATCGTCATGCAAGAGTTAAAGTTGAACATTGGGAATAGTGAAAATAAAGACGAAATTTACGTGAAAAGTTAATGAGAAATTAGGTTGTGAAAAATAGTAGAACTAGAGTTAAATTTCAACACGCGATGAGATGAGATAAATTACCCCAGGTTGGTTTACAATAAAGCTTATTATACTAGTATAAGTTTTATTGAATAAATTTACCCAAGGTACAGTAAAGCTTATTATACTACTATAAGTTTTATTGGATAAATTTACTAAGGTACAATAAAGATACTAAGTTATTAGATAATTTACTAAGGTACAATAAGCTTATTAGATTACTACTATTAGATTAATTAGGTTAAACCTTTTCGGGTGGGGCTAAGTGAGCATCGTTAGAAGGGGACTTGACCGAAACCAATTCGTTCTCATCAACGATCTGGTCGAAATCATCTTCCTCTACATCGGTAGTTTCCTTGATTTTCATCAAGATCAATGGCGCGGCGATGAATAAAGAACCAATACTCAACACCCACGAGGAGATGAACATGTCCATGAAAGGCTTGTGGATAGCGTCCAATCTCCAGGCAATGGCAGCAGAGGCAGACTGGATACCCTTGTAGAAACCGGCATATAAAGCGGTTTTCTTGGGGTTGTTGGAAAGCGCACCCAAGGTCCACAAAATGAAGGACTGGAACACGGCATCGTAGACACCGTAGAACATGTACAAGAACATGGGGCCAATGTATTTGCCTTCTTTGTAGTCGATAGGAGCCAATTCGGGGGTTTCGCCGTCAGCAGCAGAAACCTGGTCTCTGGTGAAACCCAACTGAAACTTGAGCCCTCCGCCCCAAATAGCCATACCCAACACCACCACGATGACCCAGCCGATTTTGGCTCTAACGGATCTCTTGAACTTCTTCATATCGAGAATAGAACCGATGAAAATAGCACCCAACATCTGCGAGAACCAGTACAACAACGAGTTGAGGGATCTTGTTCTGAGGTTGAAACGACCAGCATTGAACTCGTTGAACTGGTAGGTGTAGAACCAGTTGGAGGCGAAAAACATAGGGAACAACAAGAACACTTTGGGGTCTCTGTACAACAATCTGACAAGACCGAACAACTCTTCTTTCCAGTGAGGATGTTTTGCAGAAATGACTCTGGTCCCGTCGGACTTCCAAATCTTACTCATAGGCAACATGAAGAAAGCAATAATACTACCAAGACACATGAGCACAATAAAGGCCACGTAGGTGCCGTCGTTGACGGCCGAGCCCTTATTCTCGAGGTTATTGGCCAAAGGAATGATGGAACCCACGACCGCACCCAAGTTGAAAATGACCCAGAACACCATGATGGCTCTACCTTTCTTATCTTCTGTAGGATATGACATAATGATAGTACCCTGGGCAGCCCACAAAGTGGCAGCGCAAATACCCAAAAAAGCGCCGGCGAAAATGACAAAACCCTTGTTTTCGGTGTGGTAGAAGCACAACAACGACGAGGCATAGAGAGCATACCCCACGCCTCCAAACATAAGCGAGGCTCTCACCCCGATAACATTACAGATGGTACCACCAAAGAAACCAATGGAGGCGAAGGTGGAGTAAAGAGCGACATTAGCATTGTCACTGGTCTTGACGTCGGAAATCGAAGCACCGATACCTGTCAAGGCATTGAACATACCGGGAGTCATAAACACCACGAACGACAACATCACCACCTGGGCCATGGAGTCGGAGTAGCGGAACCCTCCCAAGAACGGAACGTTGATCTTCTTGTCGTACCATTTGCCGGAAGCCTCGATCTCAGCCGAAGAGTGTCTTACGAGCTCGACATGCTGTTCTTCGCCGATATTTTCACTGGAAGTGGTGTTGACCTCGACATTGCTAGCGACCTTGTCTGAGTTAGCGTCTGACATAGAATTAGAATTAGAATTAGACTAGTATTGGGATGAGTAGTAGCAGACAGCGTAGCAGCAAAGTAGTATCAGTAGTCTGTTATCAAAACTGTTATAACTCTTGTAGTACTATTATAGTAGAGCTTTTAGTACTATTATCTATAATACTATTGTAGTAGTCTGATTGTATTCGATGGTTGTTAATTCTCATTAGAGGATATCGACCTTATATATAGATGTGAAACTTGTTGCAGCACGCAAGTTACGTAATACTTATCTTGTGCGATGGAATCGATGTTACACGGCATTATTTGTGGAGAAGGACCAGATAAAGTAGAGAAGGAAGGGAAGAAGGAGGGAAATGGGGTGGTGTTACATTGTGAGAAGGGATATTGAGAGGTAGAGTATGGCATGTAGGGGTCGCCACATGGATCCAAGACCACTTGTCCACTAGGTATGAGGCTTCTGTTAAAGCCTCGTCCTCGCTGTAATTTTCGCACTGGCAAGGCTGCGGGGCGATCGCAGGCACAAGCCGATGCAACCTCGATTGGGGACGAATTCAATGCAACCAAGCGAGGATGGCCGTTACCTGACCGTTACCTTGGGGCCGATGTAGCATGACTGACCACAACGATTACAACATAAGACATAAGCGGAGAGATAGAAGAGTAGGTTATAATTGAGGGATCAGGATGCATTGGACGGGGTGGTTGTAAGGCGATGTTGACGGACCTGAAATTAGAAAGGCAATTAACTACGAACGGAAAAAGTAAAAAAGATTAAATTGAAAGGGAAGAAATAGAGAATTAGAGAAAAAAGATTAAATTGAATGGGAAGAAATAGAGAAAAGAGGAAATACAGAAAAGAGGACATATAGAGAAAAGAGAAAATAGAGAAGAGAAATTAGAGAAGAGAAAATAGACAAAATAGGACATATACAGATTTAATAGTGGTCAAGATAAGTAGAGAAGTAGAGAAGTACAGAAGGAGTAAAGTGTTTATTGAGAATAGTCTGTGATGTATAGTAGCGATTGATTGTAATGACAGTTTAGTGTAGTGTCGACCGCAATGTAGCGCCCACAGCTAAGCCATACCACGGCGACGCCCTGATTTGGGTGATTTACCCTCACTTGATGGCTCGCAAAGCTGCCTCACGTGCGCGGGACCCCGGTGCTCGTGCCCGTGATGGACCCGTGAGTTGTATACGAGCCCGAGCATGCCTGCAGCCCTTATCTCTGGTTGCAGCCAATTAATTGATCTAATGGAAGATTGGTTTATTAGGTAATTATACTCGGATTCGCGCTGCAACCGTTCTTATCGGAGTGCAGACCATAGTAACGGAACAATTAATAGAATCATCCGATGTTATTGTCAAGTATTGCAACTATTCTGTTACTCAGTTTTCGGCTTCCTCTTTATCTGTAACCACATTTATTCTCTTATTCTGTTACTTCATATATTCTGTTACTATCTATTTAGTCTACTAGTCTACTTGTTACCTAAGACCTTTCCACATTCCTTTATTCCCGCTATCAACTCGTCCACCACCTTATCGGTCAAAATAGGCAGGTTAAACACAACCCGGAAAAATTCGCCCTTATCTTCACCACCCTTTTTCAGCGCAGGCATGGGCGAAAAGTCAACCAAAAATCGGCCCTGGCGGTGCAATTCTCTCGACACATACCGTGTCACCTCCGTGTTGGAGATCCCGTCGATTTTATAGTAGAAACACACCTGCAAACACTGCGGTGCTCCAGGAACCACCAACTCAAACTGAGGATCGCGCAGGATTTTTTCTACAAAGTTCTCGCCAATGGCGAACGCATGGTCGACCCGCTCCCCAAACCCTTGGTGTCCATAGTACAACCACCCCATGTAGAACTTGAACGAGTCGGCCCTACGCCCACACCCCATGGTGCCGTCGGCCAAGTCAAAGTTCTCGGCGTCGTTGCCCTCTCTTCCGTGGAAAAGGTAAGGCGCGTTGAGCGACATCGATTTCTGGAAGTCGCTCACCTGCGGCACCAACAAGAACGAGCATGTCGTGGGAATACCCAACATTTTGTGCGGGTTGACAGTGATGGAGTCCGCGAGATGGGCTCCGGTCATCTTGGCCCTGTGTTTGGACGAGAAAATAACGTTGCCTCCCCAGCTTCCGTCGATATGGAAGTGGCACCCGTGGCGGCGGGCGACGGTGGCTATGGCGGCAAAATCGTCGAAAGACCCGAAAACGGTGGTGCCCGCAGTGGCGTTGATGTAGAGCGGTGTGTAGCCCTGGGCCGTGGTGCTGCAAATGACGTTTTCCAACACCTCCACGTCCATGGTGCCGTCGACGTGGGTGCTCACCTTGAACACCTGTTTCAGCCCCAACCCCAACAAGATGGCCGCCTTCTCCACTGAGTAGTGACAGTGCTCGGAGGTGTAGATGGCAAACTTGTAGCCGGCGTTGCCGTTGTCCTTTGTGTCAGGGTACCGTAACGCTCTGGCCATCTGCATAGAGGTGATATTTGACCACGAGCCGCCCGAGAACGTCAAACCCCCGCACACCGCATTGTGGTAAAAAAGATGGGCGTATTTGTGGCCAATGTGGTTCTCGATGATCGACAACACTGGCGACACCGTGTAGACGTGCGAGTTGGTGTTGAGAATACTCAAAATCAAGTCCGACACCACTCCGATCGGATTGTTGGAGGCAAAGAGCTTGTCCAAGAACCCGGGGTGCCACGTATTGACTGAGTACTTCAACACTTTGTCGATGACCTCGAGCACCTGGTCGGTATCACCCTTGATGCCTACGTCCAAATCGTGGTGAAAGAACATTTTTTTGAGCTCGCCCGGCTCATGGTACTTGCCCAAGCCATCGGATCTGTACGAGTGCGAGTGCAAATCACTGGTTTGAATGTATTCGAGAAGTTTGGGTTGGAGTTTGGTGAGGAGTTCCGAGAGTTCGGCCACCCGGTCAGACTCCAACAGCGACTCAATATGGTTTTGTTTTGTCATAATAGTAGTTGATAAATATGAAAATTATAATTTCACAATAGATTTACAGAGACTGCGAATGATCCAATATAATACAAAAAGAGAGACAAAAGGACAGAGACAAAAGGACAGAGACAAAAGGACAGAGACAAAAGGACAGAGACAAAAGGATTAAGAGACAAAAAGGTTATAGGGACCAGACTATAGAGATTATAGAGACTATAGAGACCAAACTACAATAGTGATATAGCACCGTAGATACCGTAGGATACCGTAGGATACCATAGGAGTACCCTCATCCTAGACTCTTAATTGTCAGCGGACTATGAATTCAGGAAAATACCAGCGGCCATTGACTGTGCCACAATTGCGCGACTTACCGAGCTTTACGGGACAGCACGAGACCGCACACGAAATCCCTACAAGAAACACCACTACAAGAAACACCACTTTACACTCAGTAACTCCAACTATACTAAGTAATTCCACCTCACTTAGTAGCTACTATACCTGTACTAACTCCACTATACTAACTCACCTCTCTATGTTTCCTGCACCTTGCTTCGCTTGCAACCTCGGCAAAAAGGATGGCGACGTTGCATTGTCCTCGCTAATCTCTACTTCTCCACCGTCACCTCGCCAGATACCCGCATGATACAACGCAACCCGAGATAGCCTTGATCTGTGGGGGCTGGGTATCTGTAATGCGCCGTGTGGTTACAATTTTCATCTTGTACCACATTCAATCTCGATACGAAGTACATAGATCTTCGCGTGATGACCAGATGTCACCACATTTTAATTTTTCTCAGTAGAGTACTGCTAGTTTGCAATACACAATAGAAATCTTATCAGATATCCTATTTCTGTTGTAATTCTATTGGTTCTATAGCACTCTAACAACTACTTTAACAACTACTACTACATCTACACTTTAACAGCCCTCCATGCCATCAAACACGTCTCAGAAAAAAATGCACTCCAGACCATTAGTTCTATTTTAGTTGTATTTGTTCTTTTAGTTGTATTTGTTTTATTAGTTTAATTAGTTATATTATTTCTATTTTAGTTGTATTTGTTCTATTAGTTGTATTTGTTTTATTAGTTCTATTAGTTCTATTAGTTAATTAGTTCTATTAGTTTAATTAATTCTTTTAGTTCTATTAGTTCTATTAGTTTTATTCTAGTTCTATTATGTCTATTATTTCTATCATGTCTATTATTTCTATTAGTCTGTTAGTTCTATTAGTCTATTATTTCTATTACTCTGTTAGTTCCAGTAGACTCTCAACTTATTTGTTCCACCAATTTTATTTCTATTGTGCGTAGCATTTTTGTATCCCAGTGAGGGCTCAAATGATCTACTCCGTTATCAATGTTTCATAATGATCTTGACTGTTATACTCACTGTAGATCTCTCTTTCTATCAAGACTCAATGACATCTTTTTATCAAGACTTATTCACATCTTTCTACCAAATCTCACATATATCTTTCAAGACATACTTCATCTATCAAGACTTTTACTAACATCTTTCTGTCCTTTCCTTCCATTCATGTTCTTTCTAATATCTTTATAATCTTTCTTCTCTTTCTGTTCTTTTTGTCATTTCTTCACATTCTATTGTCTATTCTTCTATTCTATTCTTCTCTGTCATTTACTCATTGATTCCTATTAATCTATTTACATTACTTTTCCCCTGCTAATCTGGCCCTCTCTTCGGCCTCTCTAATCTGCCTCTGCTTCGACAAATTCCGGTTCAACACATCCAACTTTTTCATCTCCTCGGCTGGACTGTAGTTTCCTGACGACAAGTTGTCGTAGGTCTCGTCGTACTTGCCGGTAGAAATCGGCGCGTTTCCCCTCATACGCTTACGCATATCGAACATACCGTTCTTACACTCCATAAACGCTTTAAAGTTCGCCACGCAGAGCTCGGGAAGCTCTCGCTTCAACACCGGGTCCGTCAAGCACTGCTTGGGCGTGTTGCGCTCGATCAACACACAGGGCGACCGCTGAAGGCAAATCGCCAAAGCTTTCTTCTGGTCCGTACAGCTATGTCTTAGTAAGCTATCTCTAAATCAAGTCCTGGCTACTTACCTTGCACCCATCTTTCTCTATCTTACCAATCACTAATCTGTTAGTCTGTGTGGTGATGAGGGCATGCACTGTATGCAGGACGTGATATCACCCAGGTGAGAGCCAGTCAGTAGAGAGTGCTAGGATTAAGTTGGAGTTGCTGAAGCTAATGACGATCTCGTTTGTTCCGGGCGACGTCAACCGGCCTGAAAGCTCGTTGGTACAGACTCTTTGGCAAAAGCACCATGTTATTGTGTATGGATCGGGCAATAACTTGATTATAGCCTCACAGAGAGTCGAGGCTAGCCTTGGCCACGACAGAAATGGCAAGAATATCCAGACAATTTACCTTGAAAACGAACCCTCGTGTGTGGCCATTAGCACCAAAGGAGTCATCTCAATTGGTGTTTCGCGCAAAATCATCTTGTATCGAGCCAATGAGTACGATTCCACGCCCCATTGGACCCATGCTCTAGAGATAGAGATGGATTCCGCTGCAAATTGTATGGAGTGGGCTGTTACTGAGGACGAGTTGGTGGTCGGAACCAACAATTCGCTTGTATTGTACAGATTATACGACGAATATGGCACTCTACAGCTTCAGCACCAGTGGAAGATGTCACAAGCCAACGCCGTGAGACAAGTGAAGATCTCCCGAAAAGCCGAGACCATCGTGGCGGCGTGTGCGTACGAGCGTCTTTTGAAAGTATGGACCCGTATATCGTACGGTGACCATACCTTATTTGAGCTTTCCTACTTGGAACACCCAAAAAATACCTTTTTGAAACACTTTTACTTGCGGAAACAGACCCAAAACTCCAAGCCGGCCGAGATCGACGGGTCCATGGCCAATATCAAAAATATCCGTAGCTACATTAGCGAAGAAGACTCCAATCAGGTGGTATATACCTTAGGTAGTGACAGTATTCTTCGGGTGTGGGCGTCTTTTGAGTACAATGGGCACTCGCATATAAGATCGTGGGCCACCTGCGATCTCCAAACCGCCTTCAAAGGCCAGCTAGCCACGTTCTGTGTTGTGGAAAGCCATTATTTGGGCCGCGGCGATCTGGACGTCATCATAGCCGTGTCTTTAAGTGGTGAAGTGGCTGTGTACTTGGTCAGTAACATTTCTGCCAATCCTCCCAATAGTATTAAAATAGATCCTGTGGGAGATATAAAGAGCTTCGGGCCCCATGCGTTCCCTGCCGAAATTAATGTGCCTGATTTTGACATTAACATGCCAGATTTCGTGTCTCTAAAGCCGATACTGATTCCCAGCATAAGTTTCTTTACGAACAAAACCTTGTCCATGCTTGTCCATGATCGTATTAAAAGCACTATCAGGTGCAATATCTTTAGTGTTGATCTGGTTTTCGATTCGCAGCCATTTGCAAAACTCGTGGATAAGTTCCAGGGCCACACCAAGTCCATACGAAAACTCGTCAAATCGGCCAGTAGCGATGTGTTAATGTCGATATCTAATTTTGCCGAGCACAATTATATCTGGGAACCGTTGGTGCTTGAAGAAAAGGGCCGGCAAAAAGTGACCATTACCAAAAAGTTCCAAATAAATGTAGAACATGAAAAAGATGGAGGTATTTGGGACGCCGTAGTCTTGAGTGAGATAGAGAATACTAAGAGTAGGCACTTGGTTATTGCCTTGGAAAAAGGTGGTTTTATCGGTCTATATGCCTGTAACCACCAAGATCAGCCGGCCACCCGTCTCAAACGTCTTCCCCTTCAAATCAAGAGTGAACCACTAGTGTTTTTATTAACCAAATTGGATAATAATTACTATCTAGTGGCAGTGTTTAAGGAGAAAACGTTTGCTTGGAAGCTTATGTTAGAAAAGATTGGCTTACTTCCAATAGAGGTAGACCCGCTCGGCAATATCCATAAAATATCCCTTATAAACTCGTCTATTACCAGGAGAGACAAAAACATCGTTACAGTCATCGATGAAGACGGAGCTCTTGAGGTTTATTCTCTTGTTTTTGGACAGAAACTCCTGTGGAAACTGGCCTATACTATCCATACCAATATCAGCAAAGCCACCAAGATCCAAGGCTCCGACTCTCTAAATAAAGTGGCTGTAGTTGACCAAACAGGTCTTGATCTCACTATATGGGATATAAAGTCTGGTGTGCTAGAGTACCAGGAAAGGTATCCTGAGTGTTATGGACCAGTCCGGGACTTGGACTGGACCTCTCTAACAGCCGTTAACTCGTCCAACTCCATCTTTTCAGTGGGGTTTTCTCGGTTTGTTTTACTCTACACCCAGTTAAGATACGACTACACCAATAGTATTCCTACGTTTGCGGTGCTAAAAAAGATCGACGTTTCGGACTATACCAGCCATGAAATCGGCGATCTGATATGGCTAGCCGGTGGTCATTTGGTTATAGGAAGCGGCAACCAGTTCTTTATTGACGATAACTGGGTCAAACTAGGCTCTCTGTCCAGTATAGACTCCACCATTAGACAATTGATGATGGGCTATACGTCGCAGGGAATAAACCACGTTGATGACGGTGCCGGCTACCAGCGCATCAACAAATCCACCAACGATCTTGTATATAGTATCAGTCACTTGGCATGTATTTTAAACGGGCCCTTGCCTGTATACCACCCCCAGTTCTTGATCCAGTGTCTTCTTATGAACCAGGTAGAACTCGTACAAGATATTTTGGTGAGTTTATTCCAGAATATCAGAAAAGGAATCCATATTTCTTGGGATTTGGGCATGGATATGGGCTACGAAGTTGTTAGAGATCATAGAAAGAGCAAACAATCCGATTACTCGTTGGATGTCTTTGGCGAGTTTTCAGCCCAATTGGCTGAACTGTTGGAGGACCATTTGAAGAAAATCACCTTGCCTTTGTTGACTCGTCACCAACAAAGTACCCTTTTATCAATTGTGACCATCACTAAAGAGCTTAAGAAACACTTGTTGTCGTTGGACACCAATGGAATGCGATTTTTCATTGGGTTCAAGCTTTTTCAGATGTCTACCAAGCAGCCAAAGTTGACCATGAGAGACATCAACTGGGCCCTTCACAGCGACAACAAGGAAATGCTTCTTAGTACTATCCAAGACCATTATGGTCATCGTATGAAATGGGATCATATCATGCAGACTGGGATCGTTTACTGGATAGAAACCCCTAGGCTTGTAAAGATTATAGAGGCGGCTGCAAGGAACGAGTTCAGCGACTCGAGAGACCCTTCAGGACGCATAGCGTTGTTCTATCTTGCCATGCAGAAGAAGCAAATCTTGATAGGGCTCTGGAAAACGGTTAGTCATCCTGATAAGCAAAAGATGCTCAAGTTTTTGGCCAACGATTTCAACGAACCAAGGTGGAAAACGGCTGCAAATAAAAACGCATATGTCTTATTGGGAAAGCACCGGTACTTGGACTCGGCAGCCTTTTTCTTATTGGGTGGTTCCATCAAAGAGTGCTGTAATATCTTGGCCAGTAAAGTAAAAGACCCCGGCTTGGCCATGGCAGTATCAAAAGTGTACTCTGAAATCTCAGGTGCTTCCGATGAGAGTCTAATCACCACTGTAGAGAATTATCTCTTGCCTGAGGCTATTTCAAATGGAGACAGGTGGACTGTCAGCTGGATATTCTGGCAGCTAGGCCTAAAGGAGTGTTCGATTCAAGCATTGATTCGTACCCCCATCGACATGGTGCAAGCACACAAGGATAAGTTTTCTGAGCAGTGTAACCGTAATTATATTAGCAAAAGTACTCCTTCGACCTCTGGCCAGAGTTTCTTAAAGGACGATCCCGTGCTTATCGTATTGTTTGATGAGCTTCGACACAGAAAGATCAATTATCTCCAAGGTTCCTTCAATATTAGTCCTACTGAAGAAACCGATTTTATCCACAAAGTGTGTATGATATACACCAGAATGGGCTGTGACTACCTAGCAATATTGTTGCTTCGGAACTGGACGTTTATCCATAGTAGTTCCACAGCCAATAAGATTGAATGGAACGAGCCAAAGACACAGTTTCATCGCGAAGAAACCGAAAAGTTTAGCCATAAGGAGAAGCCTCCACCAACCATGTTTGAGGAGCCAGACATGAGTGCGTTTGAGTTTGGCTTTTAACCCAAAATTACTATCCCATTTCACTAAAATGAAGTGATGATTCAACGGATCAGTTTATAAAAGTTAGGATTGAACTAGAATAGAAATGAAGTAAGCACTGTGTAATAAGTATTGTACTCATGCAATTTAGTATATCAAGTACAAATTCATCATTTTCAGTAGAAGACAGAGAACATTGGCTTTTGGTAATAACCATTGGCTGGACTACAAATGAGCAGGTATTGGAGGAGAGATGGCTGCTTACGATTGCGTCAAATGATTTCAATCTCTAGTATCTAAGCCTAGGTTTAAGTGACTTTGTATTCACTCACAAATATTCTTTTCCTATAACTGGGTGCAAAAAAGAAGTCATTTGATGGAACTTACGATCATGATTATTTACAGGTATGTCTGCCTGCCAAGCGTAACAACGATCAGGCAAGTTTCTCTGACCGAACTCTTTGTTATAGCGGAAGCAGAAATTAGGAATTTCCGTTATTGATAGTCAAAAGATCAAAAGTATCTTGACTATTTTAGCTTTTTTGTAAATTCTCTAATTTAATATACTATATACTATATACTTTAATATCTTGAAAATCTACTCAATAATACTATACTTTAATATCTTCTTTGTTTTTACGTTAATTGTACACTGTAATATCTTGATAATCTACTCAATAATACTATATACTTTAATATCTTCTTTGTTTTTACGTTAATTGTACTACACTGTAATATCTTGATAATCTACTCAATAATACTATATACTTTAATATCTTCTTTGTTTTTACGTTAATTGTACACTGTAATATCTTGATAATCTACTCAATAATCTACTTAGTAATACTACACTGTAATATCTTTGTTATCTACGTTGATTATTCCACACTGTAATATCTTCATAGTTATATGGGTTAATTGTATCATATACTGTAATGTCTTTATAATCTACTCAATTATACCATATAGTGTAATCTTCGTCTAAAACACACTTGCTTCTTCAAAAACCTTTGCCAATGGCTCTAATATCCTAGCCCACAGTTCTACTATAGTTATACAGAACCCAAAGATAAAAAACACCCACGCTCTCGAGATCAACACCCCTTTCAAGGTATGCGACATTGCCGAATTACCGGCAGCGAGAAAGAGTTCAAGTGTCTCATTACATTTGGACCAAAAGAAATCACTTGCCATATTGCTCCGGAAAACCTTCTTGAACGCCCAAAATACAAGGCGCTTTGGTATAAACATGTTGACCAAACCGATCCAGAAATTGTCCCATTTTTCAACGGTCCGGTGACGTACATAGATCATCTCCACATTGTCAAACTCCTTGACCAAAAGCGAGTTGAGCTCGATGAACCTCGGGTTGAGCGATGTGGCACACACTTGCGGCTTGACTTGGCAAAACGAGCGCGTCAATATCACTACATAAAAGTGCAGACAAAATTTCTCCAAGCTGTCTGGATCTATCAAATAAGGCACCAAAACGATTGCTGCGATTACAAATAGAACCGAGTAGCTCCAGTACCTGAAGTTGTTAAGTTTGTTAGCCCGAATGAGGTGAGGACGAGCAGGCCTGCTGGACTCGGATTCGGGCGGATGTTCAGACATACCAAGATCTGACGGCATTTCTACATATATAATACCATTGAACTATGTTCTTGTGATAGTAATAGGGGTGTTGCTGTTGGAAAAAAAATGATGAACAATATAAACCCTACCCGGGACTCGAACCCGGAGTCTTCCGCTTAGGAGGCGGATGCCTTAACCGTTTGGCCAGCAGGGCGAATCTCTGCCAGAAAGGCAAAAATACAATCAATGAGGTGCGCGCGTCACGTGAACGGCCTTTACATTTTCACCACCTCAAGAGAGTAAATGATTTATTAGCTATACCGACCATGTCGCTCTTCAGAACATTACAGCACTCTCCCGCCACTATCAGTATATTCCACAATACCAAGCTGCCACTTTCGGTAAAGCTCTATGAAGTTTTGGAATCTGCTCAAGACAAACTGGACGACAAGTTCCGCGTTGACTTGGCTCCAAATCAGTTGCCTACTTTTGACCAGTACCAATTGATTTTCGCCAATTGCTTGCAAAACGATGCCTGCAAAAAGACATTGAGTAACGCCTACCCCTTTTTGAGCGACCTGCCTCCTGGTGTCACCAAAAAAGCAGGACCCAAGGTATTCACCTCAGGCGAGTACAGCTTGATTTCAGAGGTTTTTCGCAGGAGTGTCGAAAATGCAGAGAACGCCTCCGAAGATCCTGGAAAAGACCCCGAGTATATTTTCAAAGCCCCTTTGGTGGTCGACTGGGACCAAAATCTTATTGCTGGAGACGAGTCATCGTTGAAAGATATTTTGAAAAAGTATGATGTATAGAGTACTAGGATGTTTGTGAGAAATACAACGAACAACCCATATATCATATGACAGTGGGTATGAGTATTAGGATGTTCACATAACTGTGTTGAAGTTCTCTCAGCCTACTTAAAATTACGAACATCGATTCTATGATAAAGATGCGGCATTTACTCAATTGGTTGCAAAAAATAGATGCGCCTCCGTAGAACCTTAATATACAACAGGTATTTTTAACAGAGAGGCGCATATTACATATACCATGCCGGTGTAAACACGCCAGATTGGACACATTTTAACGTGATAGCTTGATTAGTGGTAATACAACACGAACTTCTAGTGATAGTTCGCAATCCCACGATTGACTTCGTGGCCCGCCGATCCTCATTTTGCCACCATACTGAGTGCAATCATCTCCATGTTTGCAGCATTAGCTACATAGGTCCAATTCTTGCAGCGTGTTTACTGCGTGTTTACTGCAGGTTACGCTTATAAACGGAAATTGCTCAAAATATCGTACAAATTCTTGGCTGAGGTCACCCGTAATTTACCCATTTACTACCAATTTTTACAGCCCTTTAGTAATTGCAGCATATAAATATGCGTCTATTTTACAGCAATTAAGCAAATCAATTACCTACAACAATTAACTATGATTTCATAATATAGATTGTCATTTCATAACTATCAGGGTGTATTAATCAAAATGTATATACACTCTATCAATTAACTATAGGTGATAAAAGCATATGCCGTCTATAAAAAGGCATAACATCCACAATTTTGTTACAATTGATGATTGATTTATCGTCTATTTTATTATTAGGTGAATTAAAACATATATACATGAGCCAAATCGGTCTCCATTAACATAGATCTACAAGAGATCATGAGTACTAGTTTTGGCTAGTTAGTCACGTACGAATTAGAGGTATTACCACTTTGAAGGACCGAAAGTCTCGCCCTTTGCCAATGTTTTTCTGACAGCGGTACCTTGGGTGTCCATGGTTCCAGCGACAACATTGTTTCCCCACCAGGATGGGAAGCTGGTGTTTGTTAAGTTCAAACACAAGAAAATAAACAACAAAGACCAGGCCAAACCGATATCCAAACCAGCAGACAAGGAATAGTTGTACTTGGACCACCAATGGAACCACTTACTCTTGACGAACCATCCAAAGAACAATCCTACAAGACAGTAGGAAGTGTAGGTGTAAGGAGTGGCTGGAGGAATGTAACCAGTACCACTGAAGAAAACAGGCCAGTTCAACCATCTGATAGGCGAGTTTGGCCATTTCTTCAAGATCAACCACGAAATTAATGGAAGAACGGCTCCAATAATGAAGAAGAACAACAAGCCGTAGTAAATTTGACCGTGTGAGAATTGTCTTTGAGGTCCAATGACACCCCAGATAATAGATGCGGTGAAGAAAACCTTACCGTTTGGACAAGTGTAACCGTTCTTTTGGGTTGGAGAGCAAAGGTCTTCAATGGAACCGTAAGCCCATCTCAAGACGGCGACTTGAACCACGGAACCCCAAACAGTAGCAATTAATTGGGCTGAGAATAACACTCTTGGAGCAATCTTCATGTAGTGGCCCAACTTCATGTCTTGAGCAAACGTAACGGCTTGATTGTTGGTAATGTAACCGAAAGTCTTGAAGAACATCATGGCCAATGGCTTTCCTGGCAACATGTAACCAATAATGAATTCGGTGACGACATTCAAACCAACAGCAATGTTAGTTCTGGCGTAGATAATACCCACTGGTAACAAGAAGAAAATGGCAATCAACAAGGCAACGATCAAGGCCCAAACTGGCATTTCAGTGTTCCAGGCTCTGACGGTGACAATGGACAAGGCGAAAAAGACAAGGAAAACGATGAAGAACCACCAGTCTGGAACTTCCTTATATCTTCTCATCAATCTCATGTGGACATCTGGCTTTTCCTTTTGCTTAAGTTGGGTAATGATTTCTGGGCCATGGAATAAACCAGTGTGAACGATAGTAGCCAAGATAGAAGCGAAAGACAAACCGTAGGAAATAGCAAAAGTGGTGGATAAGAAAAGAGGCGAGTAGGCTTCGTAGGCGTCCTTTTTGAAGGTTAAAGTGGTGGTGTCGATGATCTTTTTAACATCGTACGCACCACCAGTGTTGTCAAAAGAACCACTGGAGGAAATTGGCAAGTACTGAGAATACCAAGTGTTGGTGTAGTAAAGGGCTGGAGTGACGACCCAGAAGATGGCGACCAAAGAGACAAAAATGGTGGCGATGGTTCCTGCAGGAGGAATTAATGGAGAACCAATATATCCGGCGATTTGGTTCCAGTCCAAAGCAATGGAGTTAGGGAACAAACCCAAACCGGTAGAAGAACCGAAAAGTTGGTTGATGGTAGGACTATTTGGCTTTATCCAGGTGATCCATGAAAAGTTGGATAAAGCTTGAAACATGTAACCAGGGAACCAATAGTAAACAAAAGAGCCAACAAAAATGATGGCAAAAAAGTAAAGACGAGAGATCTTCCAGCCGTTAGCAGGGTGATTCTCGTTGATATGCATGTTGGTCAAGAAAGTAGTGGTGACCAAGTTGGCTGGCCAGATGGCGGAAGCGGGGTAAACCAAGATTTTTCTGGCAATACCTCCCAAGGCAAAACCAATACACTGGGTAGCCCAGATAGAAACGAGTTCAAATCCCCAACCGAAGTCAGAACCGTAGAATCTGTTTTGAGCCAAAAAAATATCAGTGGCATAAGCAGCACCACCAGCAAACGTAACATTAGCCATAATGGTGATGATAGCATGCTCTTTGATGTTGAAACGACCAGGGTTTAATTGAAGACCAAAAATGGAGACGTTTGGCATCCACCATTCCCAAGCTCTACCCAAGGGCCAGGCCAAAATAGAAGTCACATAGGTAGTGATACTGAAAGAAGGCGAGTGGAGCGAGAATAAAAGATTCATACCACAACCAATGGTGGTCAAGATCATACCCAAAACCCAAGCTCTAATGGTATTTTGAGGCATATCAAAGTCATCGGTAGATGGAACCGAAGCTCTGACTTCAGCGTATGGCGAATCGTCTTCAACAACAATATGAGCATAGTCGTCGTTGAGAATTTCATCTTGCATATGGGAAGTCACAGGGTCAAACTCTTGGGATTTGACCACTGAAAGAACTGGCTGGATGGGTGACTTCTCGTGGTCCAACGAATCGCCTGCATCCAAGGACTCAACCTTGGAGCTCGAGAGAAAATCCTTTATTTTCTCCATCTTCAACTCTTGATCTTTTGTTTTTATCAAATATCAAACTTGACAAGAGACACACTAGTTACCACAACGATGCCAACAAGGTAAAGAGTACTATCCAAAAGTAAGAGTATGATATCGAGTTTCTACAGTTTGAAAGTTGGAAGATGCTTTTCCATTTATATATCTTATCGCCGTTTGAAATTGATACCTATTCATCGAAATTATTTTTTTTATTTTTTAGTTAATTCTAGCTAATTTTAGATAATAGCCTTTTAAGCCCATGGCTTTCTGCCAAACACAGATTGTGCGTCTTCGGTTTGCATGGTAACTTTAGCCATGGCAGCCCACACAAAGTCTTTGATAAGCCAAAAAAACACCTTTGTGCCATGCCAAGCTGGCTCCTTATCTCGCTAACCATCACACTCCACCATGCGGTTTATCTCTTCGCGACAGTGATCAAGTCGCTTTTGTGCATACGATGCGCGAATGGTTGTTGCCGTGCATGGTTATTGTGCTTGATACGAGTACCGCTGGAACAAGTTCTAAGATCACTTTATTGTTTGCATGGTTGTCTACCTCAAGCATGTTGATTTATTTATGACTCACATCAACACCACATCAACACCACACCAAATCCACATTTGTATAAGCCATTTGGTGCCACTTCTCATTTGCCCTTTCAACTATTTTGCCCTGCCCCTCGGGGGAAGCTCATAATGGGTGCGTGAAAAGTTCGGAGCCCGAAAAATAAATTGCCTTTTTCAGAACCGGGGGGTGGCCCGAAGTAATGCTTATGGCTATTATCAGCTTCGGGCTCTTAATCGAGCCTGATAAACCGGTGCCGTCTCATCAGCTGGACCAAGTTGATAAAGCTCAACTGGAGAAAAGTGAGTATCAGAGCACGGCTAAAAAAAGAAAAGAATTCACCAGATTAAAGATAAGGTCCTGCATTCCATTATCATCTAGCGATGATCTATATCCTCTCGAGATGAGGTGTCTCATAACTTACAGTTCGTATTTGCCGGATAAACAAATCCATTTGGGACTTTTCCTTGCATTCGCCGACTCATCGCGCCATATGGCATAATATTGTTCTACATAGTGTCACACTACTTGGCAAAAGTATACGAAGAATATACGGCATTCGAGGGAAAATATTATCGTGCCACACGAAAAAAAAGTCACCGAAATGACCTCGCGAAGCTGCCGGAGCGCATCCCGAGGTACAAATCGAAAATATTTATTGGAATTTGACTACAGTAGGCAATAAATGAATGGAAGGAGTACTTCCCCACAAATCGGCGTGTCAAGCTGGTATTGGAATCTATTGTAGTGAAGCTTGTCAACAATATCAAGCCGTTTGGTGTATCAATTACTGTAGCGACCAAGGAGTGTTCCCCACAATTGTGTCAAACAGGATTGAGATGGAGGCACCTCCAAATAAAGACTAATTGTACTGATTATTGTAAGAGCTAGAGAGGCAGGTAGAGTAGGCATTTCGTATCTCAGAGTTATATAAGGATATCAGTAGTAGCAGTAGTATAGGTATAAACGAGCAGAGAATGGTATCCACCTCAGGAGTACCTTGAAGTTCAGCACTGAAAAGAGTAAATTTTATCTGTACCAAGAGTCCCCGCTTAAAGATGTACTTATGAGAGTACTTTATTAAAAAAGTACCCTTGAGAAAGGCTACCTACAGCGAAAGGTACATTGAGGTACAATAAGGTACAAATTGAGCATTGAGGTACAAATGGCGGTTGGAGGCTGGGATGTTTGGTGGCCCGGCACGCGACCATCCACGTGAGTGAAAGGAGGTCACGTGACCAGCCACGAGAAATGCAGCCATCTTGCAGCATCGAAGCAGCCGCCAACGGCCCCTGCCGAGAGCCGGTGGTCTTGGACGAAGGCACTCCCAGGCGACTTTGGGCGCAGCAGTGTTTCAAAAATGGCCTTTGCTAGCACCAAGCAATTTGCATCGCGAGCTTCGCCCCGAAAGAATTTGCAGCCTAACAAAATGCTTGGCACCTTCGCACAAGGACGTGGCACAAGGACGCGGCACAAGGACTTACGAGAGATTAATAGTTATAGACCAATTAAGGCTGACTGGAGCAGTTTGCTGGAGATAAAGAAAACATCTCGTATTATTTTAATTTTCTGTCAGTGACGTATCGTGCCAAGTAGAAGCACACCGTTTATTGCCGAAACTAAACCAGGGATGATCATGTGGAAATTCGCACTTACCGGATCAAATCCATCGTGCGTAATCTGATAATGTCTACAGATATGTCAAACACAGATGATCACATTTTGCCATACTTACACGTGTATACATGTGTACACATGTATACTTGTGTCATGATATGCATATAGTCACCTATACTAGCTCCGTGCTATCTCGTTAGTTTTCCCAAATTGGGTTATCTCCATATCTACTGCGCCCATCCTCTGCCGTCCTGCACGCATCAGCACAGCCTCGTTTCCATTGCAAACTTGAGGCTTGAGGCTTGAGGCACCAACACCAGCTCCTACGTCAGGCCAACCGTAGTAATGAGCTGCAACTACCGGCCCCAGTCACTGACTCTGGCCCTATCCTCTTTTACTCCTTCTCTTTTCCCGTAATTTCTCCACAGCCCACCTGGTTGCCAAACGGCTTGTGATTTCAAATACGCACGGCCCAATTTGTAGCTCAGCTTGCTGGACTACATATACTTTGAAATCCGCATCTCTATTATAATTTGACTACAACGACCAAAACGACTAGCTACCACTAGCTACCACTAGACTACCACTAGAACTACTAGAACTTACCTAGCATACACTAACACTACTGGATCTAGTATCGATCTATTATTATCAAGCGAGTACATGCTTGTATAGCATAGCCACTTCTGGATGACACACCTTACGGTTCAAGATGGGGCAAACGACGCCGCCAGCGTCAATTCTGCCAATTCCGTCACCCCATTGACGGAAGAACAACTCGCACACCCCGACGGAGCCGACCTCGACCACCACACCGCAGCTCCGGCCGCAGCCACTGTGCTTCGCCTGACATTTACCGCGCTCACCAATTCTACGTCGCGCCGCAAATCGCCCTTCGCAATCACTCCCGAAACACTCACCTCATTGCACGATCCTAAGTCTCTACACAAACTACACGACTTGGGCGGTTTGGGCCGATTGCAGCACCTACTTCAGGTGAACGTGGAGCAAGGGTTAGACGATTCCGATAATGGCGACTTGGACGCCAGACAGGATGCGTTTGGCATCAACAAGTTACCTCTCAAGGCCCAAAAATCTTTTTTTCGGTTGTGTTTTGAGCTCATGAAAGACAAAGTGTTGATTTTGTTGAGTGTGGCGGCGTTGGTGTCGTTGGCCTTGGGCTTGTATGAGACGTTTGGCGCCGAAACCTACTACGACGACGAGCATGTGCCCATTCCCAAAGTAGACTGGGTCGAGGGTGTGGCCATTTTGATCGCTATCATCATTGTGGTGGTGGTGGGAGCTGCGAACGACTATCAAAAAGAGCGTCAGTTCGCGCGACTCAATGCCAAAAAAGCCGATCGCGATATCATTGTCATTCGCGGGGGACAGCAGAAAATGGTCAGTATTTACAACTTGCTAGTGGGAGACGTGATCAATCTCCAGACCGGTGACGTGATCCCGGCCGACGCTGTGCTTATCCAGGGCGATATCGAGTGTGACGAGTCGGCCTTGACTGGTGAATCAGACACCATCAAGAAAGTGCCTGCCGAAAAAGCGCTTGAATTTTTCCGGTCGCAATTTCCTACCGATGAAGATTTGGGGTCGCCCAAAATCAAGTTTAAGGACCCATACCTCATTTCGGGGTCCCGAGTGTTGGAGGGTTTGGGGAATGCCGTGATAACGGCTGTAGGAAGCAACTCTATCCATGGTAGAACGATGTTGAGTCTTGATACCGACTCCGAGGTCACTCCATTGCAAGAACGGTTGGATGGGTTGGCTGAGGGTATTTCCAAATACGGTTTTCTTGCTGCGGTGGTTTTGTTTGTCATTCTTCTTATTCGTTTTGGGGTGAATATTTCACCTTCAGGCAAGTTTCACCACTTTGACCCGACGGAAAAAGGAAAGCAATTCATGGATATTCTCATCACTGCCATTACCATTATAGTGGTGGCAGTTCCTGAGGGCTTGCCTCTTGCCGTGACCCTAGCATTGGCGTTTGCAACCACCAGAATGGCTCAGAACGGTAACTTGGTGAGAGTTCTCAAAGCCTGTGAAACCATGGGTGGAGCCACCACCATATGTTCTGACAAAACGGGCACTTTGACCGAAAATAGAATGAGAATAGTCAAGGGCTTTTTCGGGCTTACTTACGAGTCCCCCAACCATTCTGACCCGGTTGACGAAGATGTAGCCACTAATGAAGCAGGAGAAATCATTTCTCCGTTGGAATTTAACGACACCGCCGGTGCAGACGGCATAAAATCGGCTTCCATTTTACCCCGAATCGACTCCAAACTCAAGGTGTTTCTCTGTACCAATATCTCCCTAAACTCTACCGCGTTTGAAAATACAGAATACGACGAAACAAAGGCTTTGCAGGCCAAACAAAAGCCCAAACAAGTCAGTTTTTTGAGACAATTGTTCACCGATACAGAAAAAACCCAGGATGATATCAAGCTAGGAGTGGTCACCGAACCGTACGTCGGAAACAAAACCGAATCGGCGCTTTTAATTCTTGCAAACGGCCTTTTCAACTTGTTTGGCTCGAAATCTCTTGAGCAAACCCGTCAAGATAATGTCAAAGATATCGTCCAGGTAATTCCGTTTGAAAGTGTCAGAAAGTGGTCTGGGATGATCATGAAGATCGAAAACGGGTACCGTTTCTACTTCAAAGGAGCCGCCGAAATTATCTTCAAGAACTGCGGGTATTCTTTTGATTCTAACGGCCAATCTGTAAAAATGACCAGAAAAGTCAGAGATCTTTGCTTGTCCCATATCGATGAGTATGCCAACGATGCTTTGAGGGCCATCGCCTTGGGCCATCGTGACTTTGTGGGTTTAGATAGTTGGCCACCTAAAGAATTGGTCAATGAAAGTAAACCCCACGAAGCGGATCCGGATTTATTAATCAACCTTACTGCAAAAAACCCACCATACTCTATTCGCGGTGTAGGGAAGCCTGAAAATACTCAGGACCTTGAACCTGACACCAGACCTTCAACTCTTGACTGTATTGTTGGTATTCAAGATCCGCTCAAAGAAGGCGTCCCCGAAGCCGTGCTCAAATGTAAAAAAGCCGGGGTTTCTGTTCGTATGGTCACAGGAGATAATCTCATTACCGCCAAGGCCATTTCCAGAAGCTGTTATATCCTCACTCCGGACGATTTGTCCAACGAATATGCATTCATGGAAGGCCCCGAGTTTCGCAAATTGTCGCCTGCTGAGCGGAAACGTATTGCTCCGGGCCTCAAAGTGCTTGCCAGATCTTCGCCTGAAGACAAGCGCAAGCTTGTAGATACCCTCAAAAAATCGGGCGAAGTGGTGGCTGTCACTGGAGACGGTACTAATGATGCTCCGGCCTTGAAGTTGGCAGATGTTGGGTTTTCTATGGGTATTTCGGGTACGGAAGTGGCCAGAGAAGCCTCTGATATCATCTTGATGACTGACGATTTCAATGATATTGTCCAGGCTATCAAGTGGGGTAGAACAGTGCAGATTTCCATTAAAAAATTTATCCAGTTCCAGCTTACCGTCAATATCACCGCCTGTTTGCTTACATTCGTCTCTGCTGTTGCTGCATCAGACAACAAGTCTGTGCTTACTGCCGTGCAATTGTTATGGGTCAATTTAATCATGGATACTTTGGCTGCATTGGCCTTGGCCACGGATAAACCTGACGATTCTTTCTTAAACAGAAGACCTCTAGGCAGAAATAGTCCGCTTATCTCAGTGGCTATGTGGAAAATGATCTTAGGACAGTCCATTACCCAACTAGTTATAACATTTGTATTGCATTTTGCCGGAGGAAAAATCTTCTTTGGTGATAATCTCACTAACCACCAGAGCAAGCAGATCAGCGCTTTGACCTTCAATACGTTTGTGTGGTTGCAATTCTGGAAATTGGTGGTTACAAGGAAGTTGGACGAAGCCGACGAAATCAGCACCGTCAGAGGCCGTATCACCCGTGAAAACTTGGACTTTTCGCAGCATTTATTCAGAAACTGGTACTTCATCACCATTGCATTAATCATTGCTGGGTGCCAGGTCTTGATTATGTTTGTTGGAGGTGCCGCTTTCAGTATCGTCAGACAAACTCCTGGCCAATGGGCCACCGCCATTATCTGTGGATTCGTCAGTATTCCCGTAGGTATCATCATCAGAATCATTCCAAACCATTGGGTGGTCAAAATCTTCCCTACTCGTGCATTCAACATTTTCATCTACTACGTTGGCTTCAACTTTTTGAAAAAGAAGAAGAAGACCGACGAGGAAGAGGAAATCCATGAACAAGATCCAAAGGGCCCAATACAGCCTGAAGAGGTTGAACTCAAGGCAAAAAACCACAATCAACACTAGCTAAAACACAACCACCACTAATACACTAGCTGTTAACGCATATCCTCTCGGACTTTAATTTTTCTTTAATGTAACTATCTGTACTACTAAATATTCAGTTCTAATAAACGTTAATCATAAATCATGTTTAGACTAGCTTGATCATAATCTCAAGTGAGTTACTTAAAGTTAAAAAGTTCTACAAAAAGCTTTAATTTGAATTACGGTAACTTGTACTACATTCAGTTCTGAATTGACCACCTCTTGAGAGTTAACTT
The DNA here is from genome assembly GCA_003706505.3 of Suhomyces pyralidae. Lineage (NCBI taxonomy): Eukaryota > Fungi > Ascomycota > Pichiomycetes > Serinales > Debaryomycetaceae > Suhomyces > Suhomyces pyralidae. The sequence goes on along the minus strand of PPLO03000009.1, from coordinate 137,804 downwards.
GCGCTATCAGTTTTCGATACTTAGCTCTTAATCACAATTCAAACTGACTAGCTGATCAATTTTAAATATATTAGCACTAGATCTTAATGTCCTGTCCTCGCACTAATAAAATGCCTGGAATGTATTAATTGTAATTAATTTTTACTATCAAATAAGATTATATAAGTAGCTCCAATGTCAATGTAAGTTAAATGTGAATAGTTCTTGATAAACCGGCACTTATTCAAAATAGTAGATAGCCTGTATTAATATTAATCTGTTTCAAATACTAGCTCATAGTCTTACGCAAGGTAAATTGCATTATTAAATACTCCACGCTTTCAAATTTAATGTACTTTATTTCCACTAATGTATTTAGTTCTACAACCCAACTCTTGATGTGACTTATTCTTTTCAGTAGATCTGCCTTGAATCCTCTCAATTTTCCCATCCTGTTGAGATATCGCTCTAGAACTAGTCTCATTGTAACTTAGCTTGTCAGAAAGATCTAGTCTCATCAAAACGTGAGTTAACTTATCTAATAATCTGATTAAACCAATCACAATGTAAGTAAACCTCTACTAATTCTATGATTAGGTTCCCAACCTGATGTCGCATCCTTATATTCCTAAATATTCAGATTTTATACTACCCTGATTCTCCTATTAAATACTCTATAGACTAGTTTTTCTTGTTATCTCGCTCAGTAGTTAATCTTGAGAGAAACTGCCTGTAGATGGGCCCGAACTTGCTCATATTGCCAAACAAATTCCCTATCTCAATTAGCTGATCAGTCTTTGCCACCACCAGCGACTCAGACGCCTCTCCGAATTTTGCAGCAAACTGGTTCAAACGTGCCTCGAACTCTTCGGCACTCAAGCTCATATTGTCTTCACGTGAGCCGTCACGCGATATTGCCTCTGATACCAAGTTGTATACATCTAGGACCAGCACCAAATTGGCCTTGACCTTCTTCAACAGCACCAAGTCCTGCACCGCCGAATCGGGCAGCTGCTTACTGGAATCGAGCTGAGCGTCCACGCTCGCCAATTCGGTTTGTAATGACACTATGGAGTTGCTCAATACATTGACGTAGTACTGGAGCCGGGTGGTGCCGCGCTCAATATCGTTTTCGCCTATGACATTGGAGTTGGTGTTCAAGAGTTCGAACTTGTCTTCTAAGTTTCTGGATAGTTCGTTGGTGTAGTAGTCGAGATGTGCTATTAGACCGGAAATTTGGGTTGAAAGGTCGCTCAAACCTTTGGATGAGGTGCCGAGGCTGCCTATACTGGACTTTGATCTGGCCAACTGAAAGATGGAGTCGACGTACATGTTTGGATCGAACTCGGGATCAAAGAACATTCCGATCGTATCAGATTCGGTCTGTACATCAGATACTGTGGGACTCATGACGGTATATAGATCGAGCCAGATAACGGGTAGTTGAAATTAGATTTGTTCAGTCTGCACGTGATGGAGTCAATTGAGAAAGGCTGGAGAGAAACTAAGTAAGGCTGAAACTGAAAGTGAAGCCAAGTGGAGGTGAAAGCGAAATTGAAAGTGAAGCTAATTGAAGATAAGCGAAATTGAAAGTGAAGCTAATTGAAGATAAGTGAAATTGAAAGTGAATGTAGGCTGTCCATTCAGGGTCCATGGACTTTATTTGTATATTACTTGTATATACTTACATCTATGAATTGTGTATCTCAATTCTTTCGTGTACTACTATATTGGATGTAGTGAATTCTACATTCTACGTTTTCCTTTTTTTAAAAAAAGCTTTAGCATAAATATTTCATTCATCAAGAATGACTAAACACATATAGACTTCTAAGCTTACAACTTTGGAGCAGGGCCAATGGACTTGAAAACAGATTCAATGGCAGTGGCCTTCATCATGTTACCCTTGACCTTTAAAGCACCGTTCATGAACAACTTTTGACCGTTGGCCTTACCGCTGGCCAACTTGACGAAATCGGCATCCTTCAAGATCAATTGGACGTCGCTCTTTGGGAGAGCACCGTCGACCTTCTTGACGGTACCTTCCTTCTTGAGGTCCAAAATCCAGGATTGTTGCTTGCCTTCCTTGTTCTTCAAGGTGATGACAATGACGGCCTTGACGCCAGAAATGGCCTTTTGCTTGTTCTTAGAGTCGGCTAAACCGGTTTCTAATTCGTTGAACAATTGGGAAGCGTTAAATCCGTCGGCGGCTAAAGACATTTTGATATATTTGAATTCGTAAAAGTGTTAAGTTATCACTGAAGCGGTAAAAAATTGTTGCGTGGGGACCCACCTTTTATATAGTAATTCAGGTTCACAATCTAGCGAGATATGGGGTAAGTTGGTAAATAGAAAAACGCACGTGAGGTAATGTACAAAACGGGGATACGCCTGTGAACAAGGTCGATTTTGGGTGTGCCTGTGGTGCGTGAACCGAGGTGGAACGAGCAATGCGGAGGGGGGTTTTCAGGCACAAATGTGACATGCTTTGAAAACATGCTTTGAGACATGCTCGAGCAAACACGGAACCATTGGACCGCACCATTTAGGAAAAAAGGCCGACCGCCATGGGCCCAAACGTTCAGTGAAACCTCGATGTCATGGATAATGTCTACATGTGATGGTGCTAGCCTACTCTCTATCAGTCTAATTACTGTCTCGGTACTGGCTGGAGTGCGCCTCAGATTAGAGGTGCACGACCTTTACTTAGGCTGAAAGAATTAAGAGTTAAGGGTAAGACTTGAAAGTTGACAGTGACAAAGAGGGGAAATACTCGGCCATGGTGGTCAGAGTGTGTCCGTGGGTTGTATCTAACCGTTTAACTCTGCCTCTGGTCAAATGTCTTGGTTGCTTGCCTGTGCTCTCATCATCACTCTCCCCACCCACCTTTGCATGTGCAAAAAAACCTGCCGCACATGTCACTCCGCACTCACACGAGATCCAAACCGGCGTCACGTGCATATCTGAAAATTTAGGCATCTCATCTGAGCAGATCTAATCCGTACGGTTCAACTTTAATGGCATTCAGCTCTAATACTTCACAGAAACAGGCCGAGTCGACGGTGGCCAAGCTCTTCGCGAGCGTATTGCCCGACTCAAGAATCCCCTCAAACACTACCGAAAAACACCAGTCATCCACACAACTACTCTCCAACCAGTTCAACCAACCTATACCGAAGACCAAGAAAAAAGCACACAAGAACAACAAGATCAAGAAGCAGTTGGAGAAAGAAACAAAGTTCAACAGAATGATCAAGTACAATATCATCAAAAACCACAAAGACCATCTGCCCGAAGAACTCAAGTACTTGGCCAAGTTACGTAAGAAGAATATCAACCAGATCCAGAACCTTTCCAATATAGACGACGAAAACATCCTGAGGGAGTTGGACGAGTTGAGAAGCTCGCTCTTGACCAACAGTATGATAGCAAAGCAAGAAAAGAAGAGAATCAGAGGCAAGATCATAAATGACTCTAGCAAGCATAACAAGTTCCAGGATTTTGATAGTAAGGTGAAGAAGGGATTGATTTCGTATCCAGGTTTGACTCCAGGTTTGGCTCCGGTAGATTACAACGAGTCTGACTCTGAATAATTATAGAATATAACGGATAAATAATACATAACACATCATAAATTTGTACCAAAACAAATCTGAGAATTGACTCAAAGATGTCCTTTAGTGAAGCTAGAAGTTGACTTGATTATCATTCAATATGTAAAGACACCATTCATATTCTATTTTCGAATTTTAAATTGGGTGCAAATCGAAAAATCAAAAGAATTGATTCGGTAAATGACTTGTCTGATTCGAATTTCTTGAGTCAAGATACCGAGCTTTTTGCCTCAACTTGAGTTCATACATTTAGTCGAGAAAACCATTCAATCGTATAGACTTTACATTTAATATTATTGATTTATTTCTGTACCAAATGTCCATTCTAATATTTTAATTTGGGTGCAAATTAAATTATAAATGAGTTGATTTATTTGGTATTTGTTTTGCTTTGCTTTCAATAAAGCTGTGCAGAATTTTCTAACCTACCACTAAAGAATAAAGATTCAATTATATATGTAGCATTAATATTTTTTTGGTGATACATTTAATTTATTTGCACCCAAAAGAATATAAAATAAATTCGGCCCTGATGGATTAACCACTCCACTCGAAAACTATACTTAAATTTTAGTTTCTCTTATTTACCAAATGTATAAGTTCTATTTATTGCACCCAAAGAGTTGATTTCGGTGAGTGTTGGTAAAAATTACTAAGTGTCTGTAACGTTGTATAATTATGTACTGTTTCACTCACCTTTGTAGTTAGGTTTTCTTATGTAATTGGAGGTAGTGTTTTCTAGTGTAGTTGGAGTCGGTATTTTCCTGTCTAGTTGAGCTCGTATAAAATTTGTCTTAAATCACAGCACAACTTCCGAACGTTTCTCTTTTTATCATCCAAAGCAACCTTTAACCCACTCAACGTAGAAACTTTATATTTCTTCAATCCAGAAAACTTGGAAAAGATTTCAATGAGATTTTGCAAGCTCAAAGCTCTAATCTCCTCATTATTAATTCTTTCTGAACCAACCTTGATCTTTTTGGTTGCAAGGTTCAATAAGCTAGGAATTAAAGAGGAAATGTATGGCTCGAGAATCAAATGATTTTCGTCCAATATGATCTTGAGCGTAGATAACGAGGATCCTACAATGATACTGGAATTTGTCACACTAACACCTTTCAAGACAAGAGGCAAGATCTCAGGCAAATGAACCACCAAGATTTTCTTGGAAATGTTGGAAATCACAAGGGACAAAGCATTGAGAGAGATTTCGGGATGATTGGTGCCCTGGCAATTTTCAATTAGGCGGGGCAATATAAGCTCGAAGATCTGCTGCTTGTAAAGGAGCTTGACATTGAGGTTCGAAACCTTTGAGATCAACTTTTTGGTCTTGACCAGAGGAGTTGTATGGTTGTTATCAAAGATATTTAAGTCTGTGAACAAGATAGCGAGGGAGCGGGCAATGGCTTGATTTACGGTTAAGTCGGTACTGCTATTCAAGAGAGAGACCAACTTCTCAACGTACTCTACGCCAGCCCTGTCAGTTCTCAAGATCAAAGCTTTGATCAACCAAATAAGTATTTCAAATGCCACCAAATCATTCGACTCAATAAACTTGGAGTAGTACTCTTTCAATGGATAAGAACCGTGGAATTTGTTCACAAGAAGAGCAAGGGTCTGCAAGTACTGGATCCTCAAAAACTCGTCAGATTCGAGCTGGTACACAAGGGTGATGATCTTTTCTTGAATGGAGTCGGCAGATAAAGTCACATTTTTATCGACATTTGCAAGGACTTTGTTGAAGATAGAGACGTAATTGTCTGGAGACTCAAAGACCCCAACCTTAATATCGATTAGGCTGGAGTTTGCTTCGACAAACGCACCTATAAAGTCCTGAAGGATATCTTGGTGCTTGGATTTGTCGATAAATCTGACAATAATTCCGACGAGATCACCTATTCTTTCAACCAAAGAGACATCTTTGGATTGTAAAGAAGAAAAAGTGGTGAGTAGTCTAGGTACAAACGTCTTGTACCATGAGTTCATCAAGAACTGGTTCTTGGTTTGAACCCTATTGATGAGATCAATAAAGAGCTCCACTATTAAATGAAAAATCTCAGGAGAAGTGGAGGAATTGATTTTGTTGGAAAGGCGGATCGACAAGACTTCGAGAATCAGGCTGTTGATGCAGAGTTTCCCAATTAAGGTTAAAGTTTTTGAAAATTGGTCAATGTCTGAAGCACCATGGAATTTGTCTAATTGGATAAGTAAGCTGGTGAGAATGGTGTCGATTACTAGATCCTGGTGAGATTCGGCCACTTTATTCAGACCACTAACAATCTCACCCACAACCAAGTCCTTTTCCCAGTTACTTCCTAAGGCTATTGTATCCGCAAGAATATCATTGAAATAGCCCAAAATCAAGTTAATCTCGTTATCGTTCAAAAAGTTTGGGATCTGGATAAGAGCCACTAATTGGTGGATAGCTTTACATTTTAGGGTCTTTTCAAGGCTGGAAGATGTCATAAGTAATTGCCCAATGAAGATTAACAAATGGTCTTTGTACATGGTCAATTCGTTGGAGTTGGTGAAGTGCTCAACGTACTGAGAAGTACTCTTTGAGGCCAACAAGGCTCGAAGATCTTGGTATGCTACAAACACCAACCCGAAGTTATCAATAAGATCTCTTTGTTTAGCGGTGGTAAGCACATCCGAGTCGTCGATTTCCACCTCATGAGAACAATCGTGAGTATGATCATGGGAGTGAGTCTGAGTCTCGACTTTTTTGTCTTTTTCCACTGTTTTTGGGGCTGGATTGATATACTTTCCCCAGATATCGTATTCAAACAAGAAAGCCACTACTCTATTGAACGCACCGATATCCAAACTGGCAATTGCAGCTAAAATAAGTACAGATTGCTTTGACTTATCGCCGGCCTTTTCCAAGTACGGCTTCAATTCCACGGTGACTGTCTGGAAAAAGAGATCATGTTGGGTATGGGAAAGTTTTTCAGCGAGTTTCTGGATGATCACCAAAGTCAAGACGAGAGATTTGTTCTCGTCCGTATCATCCACGTTATCGTAGTCAGGAGGAATCACCGACGTGAATTGAGACACCTCGTTGTGAAGAACTTCGAACTTTACTGCGTTCCACACCACCAGCCAGTACTGGTCAATAGTGTCCTGGGAGTAGTTCTCAATGCACGCAGCCAAGGTTTTAAGCACATCGTTTCTTATCAAAGGGTTGGTAGAAGTCAACTTTTCAATAAGACTAGCAAAAGAATCTTTGCAGAATAGTGACTGAGACGCAATGCATGCTCTCAAGGCCACTTTAAGTTGTTCTGACGTGATTTTGTACGGGTCGTTTGGCGGAGGAGTGAACGATATAGGGAAGTAGCAGAAACAGACGTCGAACAAGTCGTTGACAAAAGTGGCATGGAGCTCGTTGGAGTCGATATCAAAGCTAAAGTTGGTGTTGATAGAAGTGTTGAGGCCAAACAGCACTAGTAAGTTGCGGGGGTCTTTTTCGCCCGAGGCCAAGTGAATGAATGTCTTGACAAAGAGATCGCAAACACCAGTGGATACTTGTAGATTGGAGGCGAATTTTTGGTTGGCAGTCACTAGGACATTGAAGGCCTGGTACCTGACCTTGGCCAAGTTCTTTTTTGGATCGTACAGGTGTAAAAGCCCCAAAAGAACGGGCTCGAGGTGGGCGGCAGCGATGAAGTTGGAAAAGCTGATCAAGCGGGCGATGCCCTCAAGCACGTATTGCAAGCATGTTTTGTCGTCTAGTTTGCCTAGCAAGAATTGGGACAACACCGAGATGTCCTGCTTAGATAATAAGGTGGAGTTGACGTGGGCAAGGGTGGAACTCAAGCAGTCAAGGGCCTTTGCTCTGATCAAGTCGTTTTGTGAGGTGAGCGAAGGACCGAGATACTGGATGAATTCTAGGAGGGTGCATTTGTGGGAAGCAAGGAGATCGGCAAGCTGGTGGGCGTGGCGGGTGGCCAGGTCTGGATCGGTGCCCACCGCCGATATGAACTGGTTGACAAGGGTGGGGATGTGAATCATTAATGTGAAGAATATTTCGCACAAATTCTGAAGAGACAGAATCAGTGAGAATACAAATGAAGAGTACAAATAAAGAGAATAAAGAGAATACGAATAAAGAGAATACAAATAAAGAGAATACAAATAAAGAGAGTACAAATAAATAGAGGGTACTTTATAAAATAGATAGAATAGAGGAAGAATATAGGGATACTTTGGTGGTGATGGTGGTGGTGTTAGTGCTAGGATGTTGGCGATAGTGTGGTCCAGTGTGGAGCGGTTTCGGCGCGGTGAGAATAAATTATATATAATCGGTATGAGCGTACTTTAGTGGAGTCCTACTTTGACACCACTTAAAAGTCATAGTAGTTATAGTTATTATACTCTACAGATCCAGTAGTACGGTACCAAACCATTTTGAGCTTCTCGTCCACTAGGCTTCGTGTCCACTAGAGTTTCTCGTCCACTAGAGTTTCTCGTAGCACCGCGCACCGCCGATCTTGCGATAAGGTTTTTTGTAGCAATCTCTACAAAAAGACAGAACTACAGTTAGACTCTATTGCATTCACCATCGTAGGTAGTTGTGCAATCAGAATAGCTCTAGTCATAGTTCTGAATGGTGCTTTGGGTTCAATGGCTCCAGCATTATATTACCATCGTGTTTTCTTCAGTCTTTAGATAGTCACCCAAATAGCTGTGTAGAACGGTCAGACTTCTCTATATTCAAACTGTCTCAGATGTCATCAAGTCTACCGAAAAACTCTCGTCCCTCACATCTTATTGAGTAGCCACCGTCTCACTCTAATCATGTCTCACTCTAATCATGTCTCACTCTGACAACCCCACTAGTTATCTAATTAGTTCGTATTGACAGTCGGCATTCCATTGACTAGTCAAAAAAAAGATTTTTTGAGTCATTTAAGGTTCTTAGTCTTTATCTACAAAAAAGTGAATTGCGTCCTATTGTATACTGGCGTGGCTCACTACGGTTATTTCAGCTGACCTCTCTACATACATGTTGGCCGACAACGTTTTCCTCTGGCAATACGGTTCTTTAATGGTCTTGTAAGCAGCAAATCCATTATTGCGAAAAAGGCAAAATATTTGCAATTCTCTGCTAAATTGGGCTACCACGATTGATCAGAAAGATCTTTGGGGCTTGTTATTTGATCATAAGCCACCAGCATCACTATTGTAACTAAAAATAATGCCTAGTGGGTTTAAAGTAACAAGTAAGGTCACACTCTCACTACCATACTCCCACTAATTTCTTACTAATATCTCACTACTACTCTCACTAATAACTGATTACACTCACTCGCATCGCATCTCTCTAAAATACTAACCTGTGTAGTACTTTAATACAAACCACTCTACAGACTTTATACAATGTTACTGTACAGAACTCTACAGCAGTACTCATATTCTCTAAGCATTCTGTCCACTGTCACTTAATTAGTACTTAATTAGTACTTCTCTCCCGCACCGAGTCTCGCTAGAGCTGATGATGTAGAATGTAAGCACTTCTCTAGTCAGCTCCAACATTCACAGGTCTATAGAAAGTGAGCTCAATAGCATCACATAGCATCTTCATTGTATAAGTATTCTGCCGTGGATCGCTAGGTCTGTCCTTCAGGGTGAGGGCGATCTCTCGCTAACCACTATTAACTAGTGTCATTTAATGTCTTACTACTAATATAACTACTCTGCATTAGAGTACAGAAGCGGACCTATATAAGTCGATCCATAGAGTAATTGGATCTAGCATAAAAAATAACATCATATTGGGGAGATGCCACTGCTCTTACTCTCGCTAGCTTCTTCGCACCGATCTCGCTACCACTAACGATTGTAGTATTACTTTAACATGACTACTCTACTCGTTGAGCTATGTACAGACATAGATTTATAGCAATTGACTCTAGTACCTTCTATAGCATACACATGCTCCCTTTTCTTTGCTCTCGCTAACCCTAACCCATTGTGTAGTAATGTAACGAACAGTCAGACTACCCTACAGAATTCTACTCAATACTCGAAGCGTAACGCGCACTCGCACTGCGATGGCTAACCCCTCGCGCTAAGTATACCGCGCACTCGCACTACTCACTGCAGCTCTCTCGCTAACCCCTCGCTAGCTCACGCGAAAAAGTGGAGTTGCAAATCATCAACAGATCAAACACCAATCTCACCAGTCGTCCTTCCCTCCCCCCTCCCCTCATCATGATAGAGATTCCCGACTTGGATGAGCTCTCATACTCGCCAGCATTGGACGAAACTTCTCCCGACCACACCCATCTCGGTATTTCCCACAATCTCTCCAGTCCCGATCCCCATCTCAATGCCATTGATGCCGTTGATTCACACTCGGTAAACCCAGATATCCACCACGACCCGGGCTTCAACGAGGTCCACGATCCCCACTATCGCTACACAAACGAAGAAATTACAAATAACTTCACAAATAACTTCACTTCGGGCCTCATGATCGGGCCTAGCTCCACCCAAGTCTCCGCCATGCTGTCCAACAACATCTCCAAGACCTCGGTGGCGGATTATGATCCTCAATATAACCAGTACGAAACGGCCCAAGCCCTTCCAGTGCAGCAAGTCTTCCATGGACAAATAAAAGCCGATTCAGAAGTGGCTCCTCAACAAGTTACCAACCACACTGTTCATCCACAAGTGCAAACTGTCCAGGCTCCTCGATCTACTTTTAAATTAGCATCCTCACCTACTTTTAAACACTACGTTTTTGACCTGCCTGACTTCACAGTTAACCAGTATTCCGAAACGTCTCCTCAACTTCCCCCACCGCTTTCTGTCTCGTCAAAAAGACTCACTTTTGCCAACGGAGACGACTTCAACTCCATACGAAGAGACTTGGCCACAGACTCGAAGGCTCCGGCCGAATACACCTTGCATATAATCTTTACCCAGTTTGTTCGCCATGCCGAGTGCAAACTCAATCTCTGCTTGGAGTATCCTCTCCAGGAGGAACCGCCTATTATAGACTTGTTGGCAGAAGGTGTGGATCCTCAGTTCGATAAAATCGTCTCTTCGTTAGGGTACGTGGCCAGGAGGAAGCCTAAGCCTGTCATTGATAGTGTGATGTTCTGGCGTAAATCCAAGAGCGAGGTGGCTTCTATGGCAGCTATAGAGGTGGAAAAGACAATAGCGACAGCCAAGAGTAGTTTGGTGAAACTCAACACACAACTGAGCGCTGAATCCATTTCTCCTTCTAATCCTGGCATCGCAAAGAACTCTAATAGCCACGGTCGGTCTCAGCGGAGTCTCAGTTTAATGAGAACAAAGAGCTTTTCCAAACTTACCCATAGAAGAAACCAGCTGGCATCTTCTGCAGTAACCTCAAACTCCAATAATTCCAAGTCTAGTAACCCTCCCTCTAATGAGTTTGTTCGGCAAAAAAACTACTATGATGACCAGATCGCCCAGGCAAGAGAAACGGCCGTTCAGGCTGATAGGAAGTCGTTGGCGCTGATCTATATTCTCTGCAGAGTGTTGATCGAGGTCGTCAAACAGACGTCTTTTGATGTGATGGGCGAGGATTTGGAGGACAAACTAGAGGAAATCGTCTATACCCAGCTCAAAACTACCGACCCTATAAGTACCAGCCAGTCGCTAGTACGTTCTGCTAACTGGAACTTGTTTGCGGAACTATTAGGGTACATGTCAGAGAAACGGTTTGTAAGTGTAAGTGACCGGTTTATTGCAGATTTGGAAAAGATCCCAGTGCTGTTGAAGTTGGCCGACGAACCCAAATTGCATTTATTGATCCATGGAATGAAATACTTGAAATTGACCAATTATCCATTGGATGTGTTTGAAGAAAGCGCTGATTTTATCCAGTCATTGGCGAAGTTCTACGATAAATCAACCAATTCTACCATTATCTTTGCCTATTGCGAGGTTCTTAGCAATTTGTTATTGCCGTTAGCCAATATTCTCACCGCCGAAACCAACCATCCCACATGGGTGGCTGCAATCGAGACTATTCTCAATAAATCGCTCCAGATCTGGTCCCAAACAATATCAAATATGCCCTCAAGCACTTCCTCAGCGACTCCATCTCAAACTTCGTTTTCATCTATAACTGGTTCCATGGTGGCTACTCTAAGCTCCAATGGGTGGTCGTATTCTCTCCATACAATCACTTCTGCCCTTTCAGTTTCTCGAAAAGAACTTTTTCAAGAGTACTGGTTTAAAATCATCGAAGATAACAGCTTTAAATTGAAGCCAAAAATGGATGTTGAAGATAAAATCACCTTGATTATTTGTACGGCAAGATTGGTATGGGTTTATATCTATAGATTGCCCGATACCTTGAACAATGTGGTTAAAAAATTGGACAGTTTGTTCCATTTATTAGCCTTTGATGCTACAGTTCTGAAAAAAAACCAATGGCTTACCTCAGATAACCTTCTCATCAATGCCTTGGTGGAATTGGTCAGAATAGTAGGCTTTAACCATTTGAATTACGTGCTAGATAACGTCCTAATCAAGCTACTTAAGCTTTCATTCAATGGCATTTCGCTTGAAAACTTGTCTTCTGAAAGAATGATCTTGATTATCAAAAGTTACTTGGCGATCTTAAAAGACTATGAGTTGGCCAATAAACCTGTGTTTCCTACAGATAAAGAATTAGACAATAGAATCAACGACGGATTTGGAGATTCCAATCAAGAAAGCGAAAAGAAACTCAACGACTTTCAATTCATAGCAAAGGGCTATAATAATTCTCTTTCGCATGAAGAAATATGCCGATCATTTGCATCTTTGCTTAAAATTCTTGATGGACTGTATGGATGTGATATTTGGTCTTCCAGTCTACACAACACTACGTCTCCAAATGGCAATGGAAGTAATGGAAGCAGTAGCAATGCCAATGGAAGTAGCAAAAGTGGAAGTTCTTTTTCTGGGTTCCACTTTGGCAGTTTGGATTTCACGTTCCAAATCACCAAAAACTTGCATATCGAAGTGTTTGCCAACCTTATAGATGCCATACCGTTTACTATGGTGCACCCCAGCAACGAAAAGGTCGCTTCCACCACTTCCTTACATTCCTCGGGCATTTCTTTCAAGTGTATTGTAGAGATTTTGACTCGTAATTGTGTGCATCCAAACCCCCGCGTGGCCTCTTCAGCAATAAAGTCACTATTGAAACTTGCTTCTAGAAAGAACCCCAGTAGTTTGATCACCATATTCGCCAAAATAGCGTTCCAGTTCAGCGACAAACCCGGCCCAAACTACGATTCTGACTACTTGAACTCGGCGGAATTCAACAAACTATTAAAGATATATGTCGATCTCTTAAAATGCTGGCTCAAACAGTTCATTGAGCTAGCACAGTCGCAAGCCGAATCGCAGTCTCGAGGCCAAAACCCATTTGCTCAGGACGATGAGATGATGAATAAAGACGTTTTGAACGATTTGTATCAGATCAATTACAAAAACGACGACTTGTCTAAAGGAAAATTGAAGCCTGGCGATGAACTCGAGTGGAAAACAATCATAACGGTGATTGAAGATGTAGAGGGTAATGGTCTTTTCTTCTTATGTTCTCATGACTCAAAGACTAGATACTACGGATTATGCATACTAAAACTAGTCGAGCAGTTTGATCAGGCTATTTACAATATTACCGATGAAACTAACAGCAAGAGTATTCCTATTCGTTCAAACTCCCTCAAAGTGACTTTGGGGGTTTCTAGTACCACCGGTTCTTCTTCTAGTTCCCACAAAAGCCACTCTCGAAGCTCATCTAAATTTGCGGCCGATATAGGCACCAGACTCATCCATATTCTCGAAGATATTGACTTTATTGAGCTTATCAAGCCGTACAAACAAGAACTCAGCGTTCCTGAAAGAAGCCGCTTGACCAAGCTAAAGAACAAAAAGAATATCTTGATCAAACTTGCTGAATCTGACTATGGTATTGACTCCAAGATATGGTTCAGACTCTATCCCAAATTGCTTGATATCTTCTTTGAAAAATGTCCTATGCCCGTGGCCATGTGTAGATCGATAGTGTGTGTGCGGTTGGTGCAAATGCACGAAACTATCTTGGAGATTTCGGAGAATTACAAGAACTTTACTTCGTCCATTTTTTCCAAGACTTCCTCCACCATCACATCAACTATTTCTTCAAGCTCCCATAAGATCCCACCAGAGATTCTTATCAACCAATGGAAACTCTACTTGATTTTTGCCTGCTGCTCTCTTACGTCTACCAACGACCAAAAAATCTCGTTTCCTAACCAGCCTACTCATGGAAGAAAGAAATCGATGCAGATCTATATCCAGCACCAGAAAATTACTTCAGCCAAGTCGGTATTCAAAATGGTATTGCCATTACTTAAATCCCAACAAACCATGATCAAAGAGTCGGTTATTAACGGGCTCAGCTGTATTAATATCAATATCCTAAAGACGTTTCTTGATAGCGTGCCTTCGTGTATTAATGACTGGGATATTGGCCTGAAGAAAAGAGATCAACGGGAAGACAATCTCCGGGTCGAAGTGGTGCACATTCTCGCCAATATCACTCTGAAATTCAAGTCGCATGTTCAGATTTATAATGACGACTGGATGATAGCCAATCTAATATCGATAATCAAAAACGTCAAGACGTTCTTGTCGTTGCCCAACATACAAGTCGATATCGAGTTTCAGAAACTAAGAAGATATTTCTGTACTTTGTTGGAAAATGTTCTCCTAGGCTTGAGAGATGTCACCGACACTTTGGCTAATTCTGTAGATCCCATCACCAAATGGTTTCCTTTTGAAGCCAGAATTGGGTGCTTCAATTTTCTCAAAGAATGGTGTGGCTACGGCGAAGAAGATATCACTAACGATAGATACAGTACTATTATTATGAAAACCACTAAAGAAGGGTTATCTTCCAGTTCATCCTTATCAAAGGACTCGTCTTCTAAGCTAATAACCATACTAGAGCTCGAAAAGAACTTGATGCAGTTTGCTTCTTTAAGTGCTATGGCAATCTTGTGTTCTTTTCCTATAAAGCGAGAGATGGAGATCAATGGAAACGTAGTGGTAATGACCTATGATATTGCCGGTTTGATGGACTGGGTTGGCTGTTTGTTCAAGTCCAGAGACGCAAAGGCTCATGAAAGCGGTAAAATTGCTCTAAAGAATTTGCTTCATCACAACCTTAATGATGAAGAAATATACTCTTGTGTGATCAAAGAGTGTTACAGTACTCAAGAGACCAAAACATTGGAACAATATTTTCGAACTTTAGTCGATGAGTTTGTGACCAGAAAAGACGATCTTGTTGAGATGCCGTACGATTTACTCTGCTTGTCCTTATTCTTGATAGGCAACGATAATTATGAGGTGCGTGTATCTGCCTTGAAGCTACTCAAGTTCTTGGAATTGACCCTTTTCAAGAGCTATACCTTTGACAAGTTCACTGAATCTGTTCATTCTAGGTCGAGAATTATTTATAAAAAGGCGTTATTTGAGGTTTCAAACCATTTGAACGAATTGGATCCTGATGGAACGTACACCAGAATAAGTTATATGAGTAAATATTGCAATCTAGCAGGCCACAGCTCCAGAAGAGATATTCTCACCTGCTTGTTGCCTTGGGTGCAAATCCTTGAGTTGAAGCTGGAGGATAAATTAGGAGTCTTGGAACAGAATTTCAATCAAACCACCGAAGAAATAAAGCCAGAAGTTGATCAAGTTCATGCCGATACACAATCACCGTCACAGGGGGAACAAACCAAGACCAATGACCTTCAATCTTATGCCAGTCAAGACACTATCAGAGCCATTGACCCCTATAGAGGGAAGATTGAGTCTGGTCGGTCTGATAAGATGATTTCCTCTGAAAAACTCGATGCTCCTTCTACCATGGTCTTGAACAATCTCTTTGAAATTACCGTCAAGTTCAGTGCTTTGAACGAAATCGAAGCTATATGGGTAACACTAGGAAACAACGGCGGCAATTTTGATATAATCATTGACTATTTGCTTGCCAACTGTTTGGAGAAAAAGAACCCGATATTCGTAGAGTTTTCACGCCAGATCATCGATTACCTCGCTTTCTCAAGACCGGATCCCCTCTATATTATCGATAAGTTTATCGGCAATCTCCAGCCGAAATCAATGGTTCCTCCTTCGTCCCGAATCACTTCAGTGCATAAGAACCCATTAAACTATCCGTACCTTGCCAACTTATGGAAAGTGGTACCGTATAGTGAAAAAGACTCCAACTTCTCATTAGGACAGCTTTCGATGATCTTCTTGGTGGATCTTTTCACCATTAAAAACGAACGTACATTAGAGAAGTTGGCGCTCCTTTTGCATGTTACTCTCTCTTTATTGGACCATTATCTTGCTGTGGTACAGGAACAAGCCATTGGATTGTTGATTAATCTTATACACTCGTTAGTTCCTGAAGAGATCAAAAGTCAGGAAACAATAGAGATTCTCAGGTCAAAAACCTTATGGGTATATGACGATCTAAACAACGACAAAAAGGGGACCAGGACTCCAAAAACCATGGATTTGCTCACTAGAAATATCCTCAAGATTTTTAAGAACTTGGTGCCGTCGTTACAGGAAAGCTGGAGCAGGGTTTCTTTGCATTGGGCCACTACTTGTGCTGTTAGACACATAGCTTGTCGGTCTTTCCAAATATTCAGATCTCTCCTTAACTTTTTAGATCAAGGAATGTTGAAAGATATGCTTCACCGGTTGTCCAATACGATCAGTGATGAAACCAATGATATCCAAGGCTTTGCCATGCAAATCCTTATGACTCTCAATGCCATCACGGCTGAATTAGACTCGGAAAAGCTCATAGATTTTCCCCAGCTTTTCTGGTCCGGTATAGCATGTTTGAGCACTATCCACGAACAAGAGTTTATCGAAGTGTTGCTGACGATGTCGAAGTTTGTTTCGAAAATCGACTTGGATTCTCCCGATACTGTGTCGTGTTTGATCTCTACATTTCCACCTAAATGGGAAGGAAAGTTCGAAGGGCTTCAGCAGATTATCATGATTGGCTTGAGATCTTCCAGTTCGTGGGAAGCTTCGATGAAGTTTATGGATAAACTTAATACTTTAAAGGACAGCGAGATTATCGGAATGGGGGATTCCAGGCTTATAATGAGTGTTTTGTCGAATATGCCCCGGTTTCTCCATGCCCTAGACTTGAAGGAAATCACGCCTGAGATCGAACAGGCAGCTATTTCTTTGAGCAATATGGCTTTGGGATGCAATAAACCGGGCTTGTCGCGTATATTGGTGTCGTTATCAAAGAACAGGTTTAGAACCAAAAAGGACTTTTTGGTGCAGACCGTCACCACGATCAAAAACTCGTTCTTCCCCGAATACGAGGCCCAATCTTTGGTGCTATTGCTTGGATTCTTATCCAATAAAATCTCCTGGATCAAGATCGAAACCATGAACTTGCTCAAACAAATTTTCCCGCTCGTAGACCTTCAAAGAGACGAGTTTATTGGCGTGGGTGCCGACTTGATCTCGCCATTGTTGCGGTTGTTATTGACAGATTATGCCGAGCAAGCCTTGGAAGTGTTGGACGAAGCCGTAATCATCTCTGGCTCTCAATTGGACAAGGATGTCTTGAGAATAAGCTTGGGAAACACCACTCTTAACAAAGAGTTTGAAAAAACAGCCACTTTGTTTGGAATTCCCAACGAAAACGGCTGGGCCATTCCCATGCCGGCAGTCACAGCTTCAAGTACCAGGAACAACGTCCATGCTGTGTTTTCCACCTGCTTATCGCCTAACGTAGTGAGTGTAGAAGAAAAGGAGGAGACAGAAGAGGAGGAGATCCAGTTCCATATGGAAGATTACTATGGACCGTCAGTTGCCCCTGATTATGGCGATTCGTTGCTGGTGAATGTGGAAGAACCTGATGCTTCCTTGAGCAATGTATGGGCCGCTTTGGACGATTTCGACTCGTTCTTCACCAAGGAGAACAACCACGAGCCTGAAGCTTTGACCCATCACAGAAGAAGAAGTACGTTTGGGGCCAATGCTGGTGGAAGCAGCGCTGGTGCTGCTGGATCTGGTGGAATGGCCGGAGGAGCCTTGGGAGCCCTTGGAGGTGCTCTCGGCGGTGCTTTGGGCAACGGTTTCGGCATTATGGGAGGCAGCAGCGACCGCAATATTGCGGGCGAATACCACAACCATAGTGCTTCTGTAGACACCAATAACTCGGGCGATGTGGTGGTGCCAATGGACTCGGCTCCCTTGGTATACGACAAGAATGCGTCTGTGATTTTGAACCGAAGCTTGGCAAGAACTCAGTCCAACAGCTCGTTCAAGACCAGTTTGGCCGATTCCATCGGAACGTCCAAGGTCGGCGACCAAGCAGCCTTGACTTCCAACAAGAGATCGTACATTCCTTTTAGAAACTCCAAAAACAACTTGAAGTCCAAAAACGACGGGTTCACCACCCCGGTTCTTCCTCTCGACTCCTCTTTCGAGTCTCCTGGATCCACAAAGTCTCCTTCCGTCACCACCACGCCTACTCTCTCTACGTTCTCCATGAACTCACCCAATGGGCGTACTTCCCAGGCGACGGACAAAGAGAATTCTCGGTTTGAAAGCTTGCTAGGAAACAAAAAGAAGTCAAAGAGAGCCACCAAGATTTCGCCAAACGGGTCCAGTACCAGTATTTCGCCTGATTTACTGGCACAATATAGGAATAGTAAGCAATTGAGTCCTGGTTTGGGGACTCCGCCTAGCTCTGCTCCCCCAGCTGGGACCCCAAAGACAAAGGAAAGAAGAAAAACCTCCCAAAAGTTCAGATAAACCATAAATCATCAGAATCACTATGCATGTACACTATGTAGATCAGTATCTATAAGCTATGTATCATAAACGTAAACTTGCACTATTAGTTATGTTTCTTACACTTGTATCATAAACTTGTATCATAAGTATATATCATTAACTTTGTATCTATAAAGTATATGATTTATGTAAACTATATACCCATGGACGTACTGTGTATTTGAATGGTTTATGTATCTTTAGACTATGTATCTGAAGATCCTCTGTATCGATAAAGTCATATCTTTGAACTTCACTGCGTTCACACAAGATCTATTTGACTCTAACGATCACTACGTATTCCTAAATCAGTAGCTACTAATGATTTGACGAGTCATTGTGTAAAAATGAACAGTAAACGAGATCTTCATTTATATTAGACAATGTTTTGTTTTTTTATGTATCCGTCAGCTCTCACTCGACTTATGACTACTCAAAATATAAACTAATCTTCATACCAGATCCTAATAGAACCATCTTTGTAGATAATCCAATTTCTCCAATACATACATTAACTTGATATCTAAATGAATTATTCACAATGAATGTAACCAAGGTTAGAGTAAAATTCCAGTGCTATATTAGAAAGTAGTAGGTTACTAAGTAATGATATTTTGTAGTAAAATTATTTCAGTATTGCTCGTAATGATAAGAGTTATTGGTATTCTAAAGTCGGTACATCCATAAAATTCAGAGTTTTACTAAGTCTGGTACATTAGCGTCTTAAAATCAACAGTTCAGACTATCAGTATTTAAGTTCTTACGTATCCCAAAAGTCCATAGTATTAGTAATAGAGCCAATAACGCTCTAACAGGATTGTAGTGAACTTAAGCAGTAATACAGTACTTGTCTAGTAGAACAAGCAATACCTAAGACGAGAGTACTTTAAATGCTAGTTATATTATTGAGAATCAAAATATTGTGCTACATAAAGTGCTAAGAATTTTTTTATACATCATGTCAAAGCATTATGTATGTGTAATTGTCCATATCACACCCGTAGAAGCTATCGCAGCAGGTACCGACTGTCAAAGCCGTTTAGTGTAGGCGTGCTTGATTGGATTAGTATTATTTTAAGTACAGTTGTATTTAGGTGGCGCTTGTATATTTTGGGTCTATTAACTACAGAGAATATCACACATGTTACAAGAGAGATGTCTACTATTTATCTTGCACATCTTTATAAGGTTGTTAGGTCTGGCTCTCTCAGGTGCTATCGCAGCTGCTATCGCCAGGTGATGCGCATCACGTGTAGCAAATGTCTCACGTGAGTGTTCAATCATCGATAAAATTTTAGAGTCTTCTGCTACCATCGATCTGTAAGTACTTCAAGAATGCCACCTAAGAAGCAGCAGATTTCTGACAAGAACAAGGCCAAGGCCAAGGCCAAGTCTGCCGAAGACAAGACTTTCGGGTTAAAAAACAAAAACAAGTCCAAGAAAGTCCAGCAGCAAATCCACCAGATCAAGTCCGGTGTAGATGGAGGAGCCAGAGCGCAGAAAGAGGCAGAACAGGCCAAGAGAGCCGCAGAAAAGAAAGCATCCGAGGAAGCCAAGAGAGAGGCCGCCGCCTTATTTGGCATCCAACAACCCAAGCTTGCATTTGGAGTGGACCCCAAGTCTGTTCTCTGTGAGTTCTTCCGTAAAGGGGTCTGTACCAAAGGCCCCAAGTGCAAATACTCGCATGATATCAATGTCGGGAGAAAAGACGCCAAGAAGGATTTGTACACCGATGCGCGTAGTGAAAAAGAAGAAGATACCATGGACAAATGGGACGAAGAGAAGTTACGTAAAGTCATTCTTTCCAAGCACGGAAACCCCAAAACCACCACCGATAAGGTGTGTAAGTACTTTATCGAGGCTGTTGAGAACGGTAAGTATGGATGGTTCTGGGTATGTCCCAACGGAGGTAACGACTGTATGTATAGGCACTCCTTACCACCAGGTTTCGTGTTGAAGACCAAAGAACAAAAGAGGTTGGAGAAATTGGCCGAGGATTCGGCTCCTAAAATCACATTGGAAGAGTTCATTGAATTGGAAAGAACCAAGTTGGACAAGAGCAAGTTCACCCCTATTAATATCGAGACTTTCAAGCAGTGGAAAGAGAAGATCAATGCGAAGAAAGCGGACGATAAGAAGAAGGCAGAAAAAGAGAGTGGTAAGAAACAGTTGACCGGTAAGGAAATTATTCTTTCCAAGTTTGCCGACAAGTTCTACACCGAGGACGACGACGATGGAGAACAATTCGACTTGTCTGCGTTCAAAACCACCTTGCCTTCAGCAGACGGTGAAACAATCAAAGACTACGGTGATGGTTCTAATGCCCTGGAGTTTTATCAGCAAGATGACCCCAAAGTAGCATCCGTGGGGGCATAAGACCGTTTTTCCCCCTAAAAAGAGGCAAAGCCAATCACAAAAGAAAGGCGTCCGCATCTTGTGTATAATATTAATAAATTAGGATAATTACCGTAGAGGGATTGGCTCTAGTTTGTTAAGATGTAGTAATGAAGAACAGAAATAGTCAATGAAGCAGTGTCTATTTTACAAAAAGTCTAATACAATAAATCACTGGTAAGAAACTAGGTCAAGTACTAAATACTGGAAAACACAAATGCTAATCCTCATTAACATCTACTCCTAGTCGAATAAATGAGTTGTTCTTGCTAACAATACTAAACTATGCCTTACTAGCAATACCGACTGTCTTGACACCTGCCACCAATTTGCTAGCTGGTATATTGTATTTACTTAGGTCTGAGGTCCTTCAAAATCTGTAGAGAACCGAGAACGATGCGCTAAGAGATAAGAAGATGGTTTTTCGGATAGAAAACTAACTTGTGATTAAGACTCTGTAAACTATACTCAAGACTTGATAAGTGTAACAAGCTAGAATAAATCAGAAATGCCCCAATCTGGAGTAAGCATGTGGAATTTGACTTCTTAATGAAACTTCTTCAATTACAAGCCGTGTCTAGAATTCTATAAAGCACAAAAGATGTTACAAAATCCTTGTAATTTCCAATGGTGAGGATCTATATAACCCAATACTCTATTATATTTGATCTAATTTCTTTGAATAAAAGTATCTTATTAAGCTTGAATTATAGCACTGTCTGAAAGAATCATCAACAATAGTAATCCTTAGAAAGCATTACAACAGATAGGAAATGTAAATCTTACATTCGTGAGAATATATTCCCCATTAAATTGTCAAAATTCTAGTGGAAATGAAGAAGTCACAAGTGTTTCTTCTTGAAGCAATATCGCTTACAGCTATCGACTTAACTCGCAAGCACTACCACAATTCCATTAGACATAGAGCCCGTATAGTGTAACTTTTACATCAATTTAACCTCATAATATAATTAGTCTAGCGAATTTCTTACTGTTTTCGCAGCCAAAAAAGTGAGTACTTTACCAGCCATTTAGTGAGCTCAGGCGGATTCAATTACAAGTACCTCCACGACACAGTGTGAAACGGTACATACCAGAATACTATATCGTGTAATAACACGCCATACCCGTAAGCCTACAAATTCAGTAGAACGGAAACTCTTGAGAGTAGAGTATGAGTTGATAGCCGAGACTATAGAGACAACAGGCTTGAGCTGATATCGAGTTTAAATTCTACAAAAAGAACCAAAACCTAGAATTACTAGTACACCCTTGACTAACCTAGTGGAAGATTTTCAGGAACAAGGCAAAAATTCTTCTACGTCTTTCAATTCACTTATTCAGATCGCACTCTACCATATAAATACATTGACACCATTAACGACCTCGTAACAAAATAATACAAGATGTTAAATGACTAATTGGACTCCAAACCAAAACTCATTACAACTAACCTAACCATACTATACTTCATACAATTTTGATCATACCCAATTGCTTATTCTTCTCATTGCTAGCTTCTCTGAAATCTTCGCGGACAGCGAATTGAACATTATCGAAAACGGCTGCAACCAAGCTCGGGCTCCCAACGGAGCACTCGCCCATATGCAGGCCAATTACACAAAGCCACCCGGTCGTGTACGACACAATTCTTGCACATAGAGCAGATTTAGTCCAGGTTCAGAAAGTGGATCAATTCTGAGAATTTGATTTTGAATCTAACTGAATCTCTATGAATGTAGAACTTATCGAAGGCTTATATTTCCAGTATTATTATCAAATACTAAAAGTTTAATAAATTTACTAGTTATAATGATAATGTTTTGCCTCGGGATGTGAATTTTTTTGAAACTTTTTCATCTATGAATTTATTAAGTATTTAGGCTGGCTGCAAAACTATAACTTTAAATATTCTGGTTCATAGAAGTAGAGGTGAAATGCGCTCGGTGCAAATACTATAGGTTATATAAATCAACGGCGTATAGATGTAGACACTTTCACGTTTTTAGGTGCGTATGAGTTTTCTTGATGCTATAAGGTTTATTGGTTTTAGATAATAATTACATTCTAGTATATGGTTATAGATGAGAAGTGCTCAATGATTATAATATGTTATGATCTCTCAGTCGTCAGCGAAAACTGGAGTTAATTAAAGAGCTCTTCAAAGACAAAAGGTACAAATTTGGAAAAAAGGTATAGAATTGTAGAGTGGATATTTAGCTAGCATTTGATATGGTAGTCTATTGTTATAAAAGATACTAGACATCAACCCTACGTCATGGATGATTATCACTACTGGTGATACGTAAATTGAAAGTGGTTTCGGTATAGATGTGAATCAAGTTCAATATGATTACCAGATTAATACTTCGACAATTAGAGGTTGAAAATTCGTTTTGAACACTATAGATTATTATGACATCAACTATAGATGTAAATCGTGAGATACTAAATACAATGGGCTTTTAGTAGATTAATAGTGTAGATTAATTCCAGATTGACCTGATAAAGTGCTTGGGAATGGTTTATAGTTATACAACCATTTTTTCCAATAGGGTCTCCTATTGGCTTCCAATGGCTTTCTATTGGTTTGATAGCTCTTTTTATTATTGGTTTGTTTGCTTTAAATGGTTCTTTAAAACCTTGGCACAGTGGGCTACAAAATCGCCGTCGTTGTCAGTAAAAAGCCTAATTTCCGTGCCAGTACCCTTCAATTCTTGTACTGAATTGACGATTTTTCGGACCCACAACGCTCCTTTCGGATCCATTTCTTCCAAATCAAAGAAATGATTGGTGTTGAGAATATACGATAAGTCGCCGGAGGAATCTGGTTGCGACTCGGAGTTATCTCGTCCAGGAAACCCGCCCGGCATGTTCTTATCCGAGTAGTTTAGAGTAGAACTTCTTTTAGGAAGAGGTGGCGGACGCTCGACGTTGTTTCCTTTCAAAGACAGAGGCTTTTTAGGCACCATAGGAGGCAATTTCTTGACGAATTCTGGTTTTGAGTCGGACAAATCAATGAGGTTTTCCATTTTAGGTGAGCTTGGTTTGGGCAGAGGCACTGAGTTTCGACTGGCCATGCCTAGTAAGCGAGATATCTCTTTTAGTATGCGATCATCGTCCACATCCAGTAGGGAATCTTGCACTACCCGGATATATATGGCCGCAACACGACCAGGGTTGGCTTTTGCAAGGTCTACATAAGCTTCTAGGTCGTATTCGCCCGAATCACCCACACAAATAAACGATTTTTTGGGGAAATCGGCCAATATCTTGGCCAAAGAGCGTTTTTTACGTGAAGAAGAAGGCTCGAGTAGCGAAGATATGATGTTTCCAGTATACTGTTTGAGGTGAATAGAGCCCACAGGCACTCCGGCCACCTTGAAGTACTGCTGGATAGTGTTGAAGAGCTGCCACGGAGAGTTGGAAACATAATGAAAAGACACCTTATTGTCGTGATACAAAGAGTTGTACCACTTTATCACTGGAGGAATTGTCCACAGAGATACATCGCGAAGAAGCAAATTGGTCATCAACTCACGTTTATCTCCTATTACACCCGTGAGTTTTACTGTGTCGTCTATATCGCTGATAACACCCACTCCATCACTAGGAGTCACCAAGATATCTTGGAATGCAAAGATGGTTTCGTCGGTGGAGGTTTTGACCTGAACAAACGACGGCTCGTCGTCGGTGTTGATGCACAAGTCAAAGTGGCCGTTCTGGTCGGTGGAAATGGTAGATACGTGATGTTTAAGCGAAGTGTTGGTGAAGCCCACCACCACCTGAAGCTGGGCATTAGGAATTGCCCGGGCTATAAAACACGCTAGTCTTTGTTTTATGAGGTCTTCGCCCGTACTTTCTTCAGGATCGCTCCGAGAAGACGCCGAAGACACAATGGAGTCTGTATCGTTATCTTTCAGGCCCTGGACAAAAACGTCCTGGTCCAAGCTGGGGTTCTCGATTTTCGACACTGCTTGCGTGGAAGCAACAGAACTGGAGTTGTAGCGAGTGATTTGGCGTGCTAGCGAGATCATAAGCCGGTTTTTACGCGTCATCATCCCGGGACACGAGAGCCAGCCTCGCACATCGATATGGTATACGCCGTCAACTAGGCGAGTATACGAAGGAAAGAGGGTCAATGTGGTGTCCTTGGGATACAATAGGTTGCCGCGGGCATCGTACATGTCGGCAGAGTTGGAGCCAGCGGCGGCCCCAAACGTTCTGGACGAAACACCCGAGGCGATCTGGGTGACGGAATCGGTGAGCCGGGGAATATAGGTATCTCTGGTTGCTCTGGCTATGCCCAAAAGACGTTGGCGTCTTGACACAGGCTGGGTGGGATCGGTCATCCTGACATTCCGGAGCTTCTTTTGGAGGCGGAGGAACAGCCTAGGCGAGTTTCGCAACGAATGGAAATCCTTGTAGATGTCGGCCACAAGCTTGAGTTTGGATTTTTTGGGTGCTGTGGGGTTGAATCGGGAGAAAAGCCCTGATGCGTGCTTGGACGGTCTGGTGAGAAGCGCGGTAGCCTGCTTGAGTAGTTTGAACTTGCCCCTCACTTTGAATAGATGATTTAGAAGTAGAAAAAATGAAATGGTTTGTAAGAAAAAAGAATTAGAATAGAGAGACGAAAATAGAGAGATGAATGAGAATAGAGAGATGAAAATAGAGAGATGAAAGAGGAATGAGAATGGTAAAGTAAGGTAATGAGTAACAATGAGAAGTGTATCAGTATAGGAGTATCATTGTGTAGGGTGTAGTAGTAGCACTTGGGAATATGTATCATGTACCCTGAGTTGTATTAATTTGGTACGGGAGTCGTGAGTACTGAGAGTGTGAAGGAAGTTATCATCAGCACTGAGAAGTGGGTGTAAGCAGGAGTGCGAAAGTAAAAAGGGAGAGGGAGGAAAAGAGGGAGAGTGTCAATGAGAGTAAGGTTGTGAAAGTAAGTTGTAAGTGGAAAGTAGTGAAATGGTAGTGACTATAGTGAAATTGTAGTGATTATAGTGAAATGGTAGTGACTATAGTGATGATAGTGATAATAGTGAATAATAGTGAATTCGCAGTTGTAAGTTTGTATTTAGTATATTTGTATCGCTCTACTAATTGGTGTCTGTCCTGTTGGCTGACTATATAGGTGATAGATTTTTCAAATATTGTTTTGAACACTGGTATTACTAAACCATTACTAACCTCTATGATATAATCATGATTCGTCAGTTCGAGCTGACATTCAGGAGGCGGTCGTAAAATGATCTGTTAATTCTAGCAGTCGCATTTTTGCAGCTTTTTCGCAAATACCACCCAAATTGTTTACAAACAGGCACTCATTTGATAAGGCCTTATTGGGGTACCGAAAATTCTCGTAATCATAAAGATGAAGCAGTAAGTACCCTTCAAACTCTTCAATATTCTTAATCGTCTCTTCATCCTTTCTTCATCCTGCCACCATCCAACCTCAGGTGTGTATATTTGGTTACTATGTTATATACTACTTAATTTATACTACTTAATTTATACTATTCATTTTTACTATTCATTTTTACGATTTTTTATACATACATTTAATGTACCATGATCATCATGCATCTTCACCACATGCTACAAGGCGCACACCAAGACTACCAGTGCTTTTTTTCTCTCCACACACATTTTCTCTACCAACACATTCTTTTTTCTGGGTTGCGCGGCTGCAACTCCTATTTCTCACTTTCGCGGTCACACGAACTCAACCCAAATCGACACCACAAGCCACCACCTCACCACATGTCACAGGAAATATCAATTGGAAACGAGTTGAAGGACTCGTTCAAAGCTACCTCCAAGTGGGTCAACAATGGTATCGGCTGGCTATCGGACATCGAAGAGTTTTATCGCGAACGAGCCGTCATTGAAAAGGAGTACTCCACCCGGCTCAAAGAGTTGTGCAAGAAGCATTTCGACAAAAAAGCAAAGGTCTCCGCACTGGTATCGGTCGGCGACGAGCCGCAGATCACGCCTGGCTCGCTAGAAGCAGCCAGTGTGGTGATGTGGACCGAGGTGTTGACCCAGACCGAAGCCATTGCCGAAGAAAAGGCCTCTTTTCACAAGGAAATCAACACCAAGATCGCCGACAACTTGGTGACCCTCAAGTCCAAATGCTCCAATATCTCCAAGCAGATCGACCGCATCGACGACATCCTCAAACACGAGAAACAGGCGTCCGAAGACGAAGTCAACAAGTCTAAGAAGGCGTACGACTCGTTGTGCCAAACCACAGAAAGCGCCAGGGAAAAGGCCGAGAAGTCGTCGAGCGATCGTGCCCAACACAAGCTTGAAGACAAGACCATTGATATGAACAACGGCAAGAACGACTATCTTATCAAGATCAATGTGGCCAACAGATTGAAAGACAAGTACTATTACCAAGATGTGCCTGAGTTGTTGGACTATTTGCAGGAATTGAACGAAAACAGAATTGGTCTCCTCAACAAGATCTTGAAAAACGCCTCGATCATCGAAAGAAACTCCATGGACAAGGTCAAGGAAAAGCTTCTTTTGATCGACAGCACTATTGACCAAAACAACCCCAAACTCGACACCGCCATGTTCATCAAACATAACCAGATCGAATGGCAGGAGCCGGCAGACTTCTACTTTGTCCCCAGCTCCATATGGCACGACGACGAGAGCTTGATCACCAAAGAACCCGAGCTCACCACCTTGAAAAAGCGCCTAAACCAAAGTTCTAGGGAGTACCAGAAGCTCCTGGATATCTGTCTTGATAGCAAGCAAAAGTTGGAAGAATCAACGTTATCTAGAAAGTCCGATCCGGCTGAATTGACCCTTAAATTCGATGCCCCAATCCAAGTTTCGCTTAGTATTCTTCAGACTTTCATGAAAAACGACAGTTTGAGAGTCAAGAACGAAGTGGAAATCGAGGTCATTCAAAACTACGCGGGCGATAAGGACTTGTCTTATCACGAACAGGCCCAGCACAAGAAATCGACGTTTGGATTCTTGAGACACAAGAGCACCAAGAGATCCGAACCTACTAACGACGATAATCAATCCATACATACCGTAAAGTCCAACACCACCACCATGTCCTCTGGAGTGTTTAATCTTCGCAAAAAGGCCCAGTCGATCAAGTCATTTGGGTCCCATTCTGGCGGAGACACCTGTAAAGTATTATACGCGTACGTAGCAAGCGGAGACGACGAAGTGTCGATTAATCCTGGCGATGATCTCAGCTTGGTCAGTGAAGACGATGGATCAGGCTGGACCAAAGTCCAGACTCCTGATGGCTCCCAGGGATTGGTGCCTACCTCCTACATAGAGATTGTAAGAAGCGAAGGGAAGAAAAAGGGTCCTTCTGTTGCGCCCAAAAGAGGTGCCAAAAGAGTACAATACGTTGAGGCGTTATACGATTATCATGCCGATGGAGACGACGAGATCAGTATCAGTGCTGGCGATAGAATAGTTTTGACTCAGCCAGATACTGACGGAAGCGGATGGACCGAAGGAGAGTTAAATGGAAACACCGGAATGTTTCCTACCAGTTATGTCCGTGCTGTATAAAAAAAAAGATAGAAATCAACAACTAGATAAGATAAGTTATTTTGAGCGATATAATAGTGCCAAGAATAAAGGTTCCGTAATACTTCATCACTACAAGTTGAGAGAACCTTTGGTAGTCTTCAAGTAAACCGTGCTGATTTAGTTAGGTTCTACATTTAATAAAGATACTAATAAGATACTTTAACCAGTTATAGATCCTTTGTTGCACTGCTTGTAACACTTTATATGATCCATGTGGAGGATAAATGCGCAATTGCTTAAAATATTATTTCGATTGCCTCCTCGGTGATATATTTTTATGCAGCTGTCAAATTAATCCGTAGGTCGAGAAACGAAAACTTTGATGAAATCTGATATCCCTTACGCTGAGCTGGCGTAAGCTGACTCGGCTACGTCTCCTGCTGCAACGTCTAGTATCTGGGGTACATGTCATATCAGCGAGTTAATTAAAGGCTCTGTTCGAACATTTTCCTGTGACGCACACCTGTTGCAGCTTGCTGAGTACAGACCTGGAGAGACTATTTTGTACAAAATAGAGATAAGCAGATGTTCCGATTCATGCATCATCAAGTCATATACTGCAGCAACGTGCTACGTCATTCCGAAACACGTTTGTACCCTACAATTTTGCGAGATTACAACTTTTTGTGAGAAACCTATTTGCAGCCGTATTTGGCAGAACCCCAATTAAAGAAATGCCAGAACAACCATAAGATTCAATGTTATAGCAGCTGTTTTACCTTGGTATGGTAGGATCCGCTCAGACTCGACAAGTACAAATATAGTTTCAGAATCTGTCAACTTCTTACAATTTTTATCAAGCAACTAAACAACTACAAAATGATCTTTTAAAAGTTTGATTTTTGGCAATGGGTATGATCCCACAAGTATTTGCAGCCCCAATACCTTGTGAAGCGGCTTGCTGTTCAGAGGCTGTAACTCTCCGATCTTGGTACCTTTTGAGGCTGACGGATATCTTTATGTTAACATTTGCTGATCTCGTGGGGCACTGGAAGTGATGGAATTTGAGTCACTAATAGCAACGTCACTTGTGTATTATGATTTGGTAAAGACAAGGATTGTACAGAAAACACCAATTTCTGTAAGTCATTGGGGAATTTTAAACTACTAAACTCCACTAGTTTTGTTGACTTGCACCAGAGGAGTGTGCAATATATTTGAGGTGACGCCGGTTGAGTTGGTAGGGCAAAGACCAATTGAGTATTGATGGTTTGAACGGCGAAGCAGCAACTACTCAGGATCCTAAATTTATGCTTATGACCAGTCTACTGGAATCGGTGTGAGCTTTACCAATGATCCTGGCAGCTTGCCTACTAACTTAAAGAAGAAAAGATATATATTAAAGCCGCTTTCTTATACTGGCACGAACTTATAACTGTCAATACTGGAAGTTTCCTTTCGAGTGGCTTGGACCAAGCAAAGTACAAAGGGCATTCAATTTCTGTACCAATTATACTTCTGGTGAATTATGCCTCGTCTCTTCCTACCACCATGTGGCGAGATATTCGCTTATAACGTAAAAGGAATTAATGACATGGGCACACCACAATTGTTTGTCACTTCCCCAGTTCTTGCAAGTTTAACTACTAACTTCAAAAGAAGTCTTGACATTTGGGATGGTGTTTTCTATTCTGTTGGGAAGAATTCAACAAGACATTTGAATTAGTCTTTGGAAATGTAACCGTAACCATTCTACCCAGTGAATTTATCGGGTCCGTTGGGAAAGACCAGCTGTACTATCTGAATATTGGGAGACAAAAGGACTTCCTCATTGGTATCCTGGCTCAAAAACACACCTACGGGTTTGTGACAACGATGATCGGAATATCAGTATCGCCAAACCTACTTTTATAAGACTCTAAAATTATCTCTATGAAATTAAATAGAAGTATGCCGCTACCAATCCGCCGTAGAACGACGAGGGATACGTCTTCCTAGCTCATAATTCTGCCATGATTAGCCTCTTGTCTAGATACTAATAGATAAACAGTATGACTACAAGGTACTAGATGTTCTGAGAATGCTTGAAACCTATTGTAATAAGCCTTACTACTATCGATATCTTCAAATACAATTAATGACCTTTATGAAAGTTGAGCAATTTTTGCAACCAATAAAGTTGTTGCACAGTGGACTTCTTGACGTCAATGTTCTTTTCATGGAAATTGGAACACTTGCAACCCACCAGGTTGTTGGCAATAATATCATTGATATCAATAAGCCTTCTAGCAATCAACAATTGCAATAATTGATAAGAATCTATATGGAACCTCTACAATGATTGCTCTTTCACGGATTCACAGCGAATATTAATATGCCTTCATTTCTCTTCTAGCTGGATTTTTTCCAAGCAGCTTGGCTAACTTTGTTGTTTCATATAGAGTATAAAACCAACGATGACTACAATATATTCCCATAATCATGAAAATTGTATTAAAAATATCCTTTTAGGGCTGTACAGAAAGTTAGGATCAGAGAAAAACTCCCAAATATATCGAAGGTAAAACACTTTGGGGTGGAAATCAACTGCTCTGGTCTATATTATTTAGGTACTCTTTATTTTTTTGGGTGCAAAAAATGCGATCAAAAACGGCTTGGAGGAGTTGAAGACGTTGGTATGGTATTGCTCAATAAACCTAGTATCTTACTCCATTGCTAGCCAAATACCTCAAACATAGTTGACTATGGACTTCGTCTCCAAGTTCCTTGGTCCGCTACGTTGTCAGAGTATCAAATAGCCGTAGGCAGCTAAAGCTATAGAAAAGTTGAATAATTCTGGAAGTCGAATAGGAAATTTGGTACCTCGATACTTGGGCTCAAAAGACCCAATTCTGCATCATTGCGAGAAACCACAAGAAACTATTTGGTAGTTTTGGCGGTGACCGTCATATAATTAGTTGCTCCTTCTCATATAACTCCTATTAAATAATTATAGCTGCACGACTGAATACTATAAAGGGTCAATAAGCATAGGAATTATCTCTATTATGATTTCAAATTCACTCAACATAACTCACTGGGCAATTAATCTGATCTCTAAAGCACTGCTACTCTACACAAATACTCTCTGTTCACACTGCTACTCTAGAAATACTCTGTTCGCACTATAATATACTAGCATTTGGCAATAGTTGGTTTGAGTGCTGATGTGTTACATCTATTATGTGTACATAGTGACTGTACAGCCACTCACAAGTCATTCTACACTTGGAAACTAAGATATTGTAATATTATTAATGAATACACAGATCTACCTGTACTATCATCACATGAAAAATAGCATTCCCAATAATCTTTTAAGTGAGACTAAAAGGTTGGAAATTATTGATTTACTTAATAAGTTTCACCTGGGATTTCAAAAACAACTTGCTTACCAGTTAATTTTGAGTATAATTGTTGGAAAGATTCCAATTTGTAGTCAACAGAGTTGGAGTCCTTGGAGTCCAACAAGACCTTGTGGATCTTGTTACCACCAACCAAGTATCTGACTCTCTTACCGACAATTTCGGTTGGGAAAACCAAGTCTTCCAAGATCTTGTCGTGGACAGAAGTCAAGGTTCTGGATCTTGGTCTCTTTTGGAGTTGTCTAGAACCTCTGGATGGCTTTGGCAAGATTCTTCTTTCAGCTAAGAAAACAACATGACGGTCTGGGAACTTCTTTTCTAATTCTCTGGTTAATCTGGTTTGGACCTTCTTGTAGGCTGGCAAGGCAGGACATGGGACGAACACAGCCAAAGCCTTCTTACCACCAGTGACATCGATTTCCTTGATGGACTTGAATTGTAATGGTCTTAATTCGGCCTTTAAGTCAGCTTGGCTTTCCAAGTCAACGAAAGCTTGGGCAACCTTCAATTCTAATTCAGTTGGTTTGTCAGATAAGATCTTGTTAGCAGCAGACATATTGGCGGTACTGTTGGACTATAGACGAATAAACTTTGTCAAACTTTTTTTTTTCAACCAGATGAAAAACGGTGGTGAGGGTTCGTACAGTAGAGGGGGGTAGAGTATGTGGGCGATGGAGGAAAATTTTCAGCCTGTATAGGGTGCGGGAGAAAGCGAGGAGGTGGCGTGCTCCGCACGTGTGCATGGGACTGCTTTTTGGCGGGGGGCCCTTGCACGTGAGACAGCCCCTCCGTCGGTTGTTCACGTGCTTACCCCGGTGATTGGCGACGGAGCCGCCGGTACAGCACCAGAGATGCACTCTGTTGGTAGATTAGGTACTGGATTCAAGGGAGTATCTAGATTTACGGCGAGATTATCTACGGGCATGTCGTTAGTGGAGCAAGCTAAAAAGAGCGCAGCCTACAGGGCCGTCGACGACAACTTCCCCCCCCACGCCAAGGTGGTCGGGATTGGGTCCGGGTCGACAGTGGTATATGTGGCGGAGAGAATCGGGCAGTTGGCAGACAAGGGGTCTTTTGTGTGTATCCCCACTGGATTTCAGTCCAAGCAGCTCATCATAGATAACGGGTTGACGCTCGGAACCATCGAGCAGTATCCCTCTGTAGACATTGCCTTTGACGGCGCCGACGAGGTGGACTCGCAGTTGGACTTGATCAAGGGCGGCGGAGCTTGTCTTTTCCAAGAAAAGCTCGTGGCCTCGTGTGCCAAGGAGTTTGTGGTGGTGGCCGACTACCGCAAAAAATCCCCCCTGAAGTTGGGCGTACAGTGGACCAAAGGGGTGCCGATCGAGGTGGTGCCCAACTCGTATGCCACTGTCACCAGAGCGTTGTCCGAATTGGGGGCGAAAAAGGTCGATTTGAGACAGGGGGGCGCGGCCAAGGCAGGGCCGGTGATTACTGATAACAACAACTTTTTGATCGACGCGGACTTTGGCGAGATCCAAGATGCGGGCGCGTTGCACGCCGCCATCAAGGCGTTGGTGGGGGTGGTGGAAACAGGGTTGTTCACCAACATGGCCACCAAGTGCTACTTTGGCGAGGAGTCGGGTGAGGTGTCATTATGGCAAGCTTGATATATATATATATATATATATATACTGTAGATTAAATTATGTAGGTTATTTACTATGACTGGAGATCCAATTCAACGTTTCAACCAATCCGGTTCCGTCGAGCGCAATTGTAGGTATCACGGACCAGGTGTGCTGGCCGCTCAACTTGTTGAGCTCGAAGCGCTCGATCAATTCCTTGGGCTTGATGGCCCCGCTGACATCTTGCTTGTTGGCCAACACTATCAATAAACAGTTGGCCAATTCCTTATCGTTGATGACGCGCAACAATTCCTTTTTGGACTCCTCCAACCGGTCTATGTCGCTCGAGTCCACCACGTATATGAGGGCGTTAGTTCCGGTGAAGTAGTGTCTCCAGAGCGGCCTGATTCTCTCCTGTCCACCACAGTCCCACACTGCAAACGAGATATTCTTGTGCTTGACGGTTTCCACGTTGAACCCGACCGTGGGCACCGTTTTGGATGTTTTCCCCAACTTGAGCTTGTATAAAATGGTGGTTTTCCCGGCGTTGTCGAGCCCAAGCATGAGGATTCTCATCTCCTTGTTCTTGAAGATTTTCGATACAAAGATACCCATGATGATAGAACACTTACAATTGAA
Organism: Suhomyces pyralidae; assembly: GCA_003706505.3. Classification (NCBI taxonomy): domain Eukaryota; kingdom Fungi; phylum Ascomycota; class Pichiomycetes; order Serinales; family Debaryomycetaceae; genus Suhomyces; species Suhomyces pyralidae. The sequence goes on along the minus strand of PPLO03000009.1, from coordinate 103,817 downwards.
ACTGGGCTGATATGGTCGCCGTCAACTCGTCTATATATAATGAATATTTACACGGCGCTCGTCTGTACGCGTGCGCATTTGTTCAGACGAGCGAACGGTGAGGCGTTACAAGTGCGGAAGCGTAATTGGAGGTAGGGAATAATTTGGGGGGAGTGGGGGAGAAAAAGAGACCAAGGTTAGAGAGGTGATGTAGACCATCGATTTGGCTGGTGGCAGGTAGTATACCGAGCACTTGATGCACTGTAGTAATATGTAAATAGTGATGTACCATATGCCGCATCTACGCGTCTCGATGAAAGGTGGGCTGGTGCGAGCGCGGATATCGATGCAGGGGAGTTACAAAGGGTCTGAGGCGCCTACACAATAGACAATACAATGGAGAGGACTCACAGTAAATAATCACAGTATATAAATAACAGTATATAAATCACAGTAAATAAATCACAGTAGAATACTAGCAAGAACAGACGAGCACTGATCTGACACTGAGTATTCTGTGCCGATTGACAGTGACTAGCATATCTAGCACTCATAACATTCTTTAGCAACTACTTAAATACTCTAACATCTACACTCTAATAAATAGCACTTTAATGAATCACTTCATGTCGCAAGCACGTCCCAAAAAAAGAAGCTTTGCACTCTTACACTCTATCTACACTCTATCAAATAGCACTCATGTTGAAACATCCAAGCACTCAAAAAAAAGCTTTGCACTCTCACCCTCTATCTACACTCTATCAGCAATCATACTAAAACATCCAAGCACTCGAAAAAAAAAGCTTTGCACTCTCAAACATCCTGAACATCATGAACATCCGCACTCTTAAACATCTTGTGACAGGTGGGACTATCTGGGTAGTTAGTTTCTCTAAGCAAGGTCTTTTTCTCTATCATTATCTTATCATAATCTAATATCTCACCAATCTTTTCACGAAACCTGGTTTTGAGCCTGTTGTGCATCCAGAAAAACGAGCACGAGACATTGACAAGTTAATCATGGCTTGAGTAGATAACTAGATATGCCACATATTTTAGAGTCAACTTCTTACGTAATTCTTGGCATAACCCACAAACAAACACCAACTATGATCCACAGGAAACTATGAACTTTAATCCCTCTGACACTACACTAATTTCCACTAATCCCCACCAACACTACCACCACCTTTCAGAATTTTTGAATGGATCGATATCAATGCAGTCTTCCGTAAGTTATTTAGCCAAAGTGAAAATATTTAAGATATAAATTCGCTCTGTAGATTATTTAATAAAGGTCTTTCAGCTAGCTAAGATAGGTTTGATCAAGAGATAGGGCTAATATGATAATCCATTAGTCTTACATTGATGTATCGATATAATCCACTGGTGAGATTATTGTCACCCGTGAGTACTAGTAGTATGCGGTTAATCCTAATCTACTGTAATATATGTGTAACTATTTCTGGAAAAAAGAGCTCAAATACTTATAGGCCGTACCATTGCCATCCTATATGTACATTAGGCAGATGTAATGTCTCTGTTTGATGTGTCATGGTGCCATTCTCAGTCAAAAAGTTAGAAGTATTTTTTTGATGCAGCACATTTCCTAATTGGGCCCATGTCAAATTTTGGATCAAAGTGGCTGCGAAATTTGATGCCTAATTACAAGATACCCAGACACAAACTCTTGGGGTGAAAATGTTTGTGAGTTTCATTCATGTGAGTACTTCTGCTCGTACTTGATCATTTTATTTACTGTAATTAGATGTTATCTTTATCTACTAGTTATGATATATCTTCCTATCTACAACCTAAGACGATCATCTTCTTATCTACTAGTTATGATATATCTTCCTATCTACAACTAAAGATGATCATCTTCTTATCTACCACTTATGATATATCTTCCTATCTACAACTAAAGATGATCATCTTCTTATCTACCACTTATAATATATCTTCTTATCTACCACTTATGATATATCTTCCTATCTACAACTAAAGATGATCATCTTCTTATCTACCACTTATGATATATCTTCCTATCTACAACTAAAGATGATCATCTTCTTATCTACCACTTATAATATATCTTCTTATCTACCACTTATGATATATCTTCCTATCTACAACTAAAGATGATCATCTTCTTATCTACTACTTATAATGTTACCTTGGCAGTTCTATTTATTAATCCTACTCTTATCACTTCTTGCTCTTTTTCTTTTCCTTCTTCTCCTTCTTCTCCTTCTTTTCTACCCTTCTCATGGTCTCAACTCTATCGATAACCCTTTCCAAAGATAACTTGACGTCTCCGCTGCTGAAATGGTCAAGATTATAATACTTGGGTGCAATTTCCACCAACCATTCGGGCTTGATGTTGGTCACAGTTCTAATGTAATTTTGACTGGTCAACACAAACTCGTTGTAGATGACCCACTCGCTCTCGCTGCCGGTAAGAACAGTCGATGGGTGTATCAAGACGTCCTGGTTGTCCTTGACAGTCAAGTAGCCCTTGCCTCCAGACCGTTTTTTGGCCACTTGCATGAAGAAGCCACCAGCAAGTGCTTTGCGGATATTGGTCCAGTACTGGGGGTTTTCGTAGTCGATGGACACCAACTCCAAGTCGTATTTCTGCATGATTCTGCCCAACTGAGAACGAACGTTTTGGGCTGATTGCAATGATCTGTACGACAAAAAGTTGTCACGACACCATTGATGGATCCCGAGAGAGTATGCTTCGTCCGACTGGAACCCTTCAAAAACGTTCAATAACGTCAAGTGGTCTCCATCAGGGTGGGCAAACGCCATCTTGGCCTCGTCAGCTCTCTTTCTGGCCAGCGCAGGACGCACAAACACGTTGGGAACTGACAATAATGCTACAATGGTAAGAATCTCTTCGGAACACTTGAACGCAGGCGACCCAATCAACATCACCGCCAACATCGGATCCAATGGGAACTGCGAAGCCATCCGGCCCAACGCAGTCAAGTCTCCTTCGTCCGAAAGACACTGCAAGTAGTTCAATTCTTCCAAGGCTCTCATCATGGTTTCGGGAGCTGGAGGGTCCATGAAGTCGAAATGCACCAAGTCATCGATACCCAACTTCTTGAGCTCCAACACCGTGGAGGCCAAGTTGCTTCTCAAGATTTCGGGGTACGACTGCTCGATCAATTCCTTCTTAAAAGCATCCTCAGTATACAATCTGAAACACTTCCCTGGTCTGGTACGCCCAGCACGACCTGCTCTCTGCTGGGCTGAAGCCTTGGAAATGGGACTAACCAATAACGACTCCACTCTGATACGTGGATTATACACCTTTTGCTTGGAAAATCCGGGGTCTACCACATATACAATCCCATCAATGGTCAAGGAAGTTTCGGCAATGTTGGTGGACACAATGACCTTTCTGCCTGGTCTGCCCCCGTGCTTCAAAGCTGGAGGTGCTGGCTCGAAGATCTTTTGCTGCTGGTTAGGTGGAAGCGATCCGTAAAGCGGATACACCTTTAAAGGACCGCAATCCTGTTCCCTCACCAACTCGTCTCCTTCAAGGGATATCTTCCTACAAGCATCTTCGATCTCCTCTTCACCAGTCAAGAATAAAAGAATATCGCCTTCGTCTTCAGTGGCATGGATCTGCAACACCGTCCGAATGGCTGCGTCCAAGTAGTCTCTCTGGAACTCAGGCGTATAGTATATTTCTACAGGGTGGGTTCTACCAGGAACAGCCAAGAGAGGAGCATCGTTGAAGTAAGATTGGAACTTTTCAGCGTCCAAAGTGGCCGACATAATGATAATTTTCAAGTCGGGTCTTCTCTCACTGACCTGCTTCAACAAACCCATCAAAATGTCCGTGGCCAATGTTCTTTCGTGCGCTTCGTCTAGTATAATGCACGAGTATCTTTTCAAGTCGTGGTCTTCCATGGCTTCTCGGAGCAACATACCGTCGGTCATATACTTGAGAATGGTGCTTGGAGACGTCTTGTTCTCGAATCTGATACTATAACCGACCTCTTTGCCCAAATCCACGTCCATCTCATCGGCCACTCTCTTGGCCACAGACATGGCTGCAACTCTACGGGGCTGCGTACACGCCACCTGTGTACCTGTCAAATGCGGCATTTCGTCGTACAACACGAATTGGGGGATCTGGGTGGTCTTACCGGAACCGGTTTCTCCGACAAACACCATGATTTGGGTGCTGTGGAAAATCTTGAGAAACTCGTCTCTTTGGGCATGAACCGGCAAGTCTCTTCTGACTTTAAGTATATCAAAGTACTTCTGGGTAAATGGTGTTCCGGTGAACGGATTGTTGGTGCCACTTTCCAATGCCTGGGCCTCGCTGGCCGTGGTTTGGTGTCTGGTTAACTTGGAAAACTCTCCGGCATCGTGATGGGTGGGTGCCTGTTCTTGCGAAAAGTGCTTGTTTTCTAAAGACTTTTCTGCATTCTCGGCCACAAGCTCGGCTTCAGAGACCTTTTGCTTCTTGTAGCTTCTGGATTCGTCACTCATCTGGATAAAGCTACTATGAGATGCTTGCGATGAGCAAAGCACCGAAATTTCATTTTTTATCACATCCCGGTCACGTGAGAACATCGCCGAACTCATCCAGGGTGCTAGTATCGATAGGACTAGTCAAGTTGTGGGACTGGGATAGAGTTCTGGTAGTGTAGTAGAGAGGTTCGGCCCGTAAAGATTTCAATCACATTTACCTCGAGATCGGTGGCGATCAGAAGAAAAGTATACTGGGACTCATTTCTACAGTGTAATGTGCTGCGAATTTCTCATATAGTTTCGAATCGAGCGGCATTATTTTCAAAACGGAAATGTCTAATAGGACCTCATTCTTCTGGAGCTCTTTTAACTTATTTTGGTTCCTATTTTTTCTTTTTTGGTTATTCTTTGGTTTTTCTCTGGCTTTCGTTTGGTACTTCTTTGGATTTTCTTTGGATCATCTTTGGTTCTTTTCGATTCTTTGGTTCTTTTTGATTCTTTTGGGTCTTAAACCATTTGCCTAGACCTTTCTTGATCTTTATTTACGGTATCGTATCTTCGAATTCAGCTAGTCTGGACCAACTAGAAAGAAACAATCATTGATTTTCGGCATTAGATCTCGTTTTTTTTAACGAGATCGTTATGCAACTCATTCGGAAATAGGAAGCCGAGCCGTATCGCAGATCCCGGTCCTAATCAACCTGTGCAAATATATGAAATTAACAGCCGTTATGCAAGTTATGTAAATGAGATGCATATTCGATCTAGACTTGTCTGAGCATTGATCTCGTTTATAAGTCCGAACTAATAGAAATATGTAGGCCCCACGAAAAAATATTTCACAGACTCATAGAATGACTAATCTCTATAATCCGATACTGATATTTGCCGTCTTGAGCAACATAGGCTGTGTATGAGCGACTGTATCAGAGACTGCGGTAAATCACAGTATATGTGTCCACCATTTCGAGAAGTAGTGGCTTACTTGGTCCCTTGTGAAGACTTATCTCAGTGTCATTTCTGTCATAGCCGCATGTTAGTAGCCTGCATTTCTCGACCGTTGAACTCGCATTATGCTTTTGTGTGAGCGTGCGCGACCCGAAATGTGAAAAATTATCTCCAATGCCGTACGAAGTGAATAACCAGAAACTGGCTAAGAAATCTAGTGCCCGAGGATTCCTTGGGTTCCAACGTATTGCTGTTGCTTAAGTCTATAGTCTCGAGGAAATTAACAATTCCAATTTTTGACTTGGCTCAAAACTTTTTGAGATGTCTCGGTATGCATTAAGTCATGCAGCATCTTACACAGATTCACCCCTGATTAAATTACCCACCCCACATCGGGTAGTGTCTACATCGAGTACTGAAATTGTCGTCTAGTTCTAGCGAGACACTGAAAAATCAGTTTGCTCCAGTACGTGTTCGCTTGAAACATACCTACCTTATTTGATATGTGGTCAACTATTCGCGAAGTATGACTGTAGTGTAATTGAGGTATGTTACAAGTCGGGTAGAAACTTCACTTCTATATTCAAACTGATTTGTTGGTTGTCAAAGTTTCTCTTCGCAATAATTGCAGGGATGAGTCGCGTAATGTTCGTCTACAAGGAGAGTGCAAGGAGGAACAAGGAGTATTCTAGGAGGGTTCTAGGAGAGTGCGTTGAGGATCCGAATAGACGCTTCGCTTCCAACAAGTAGGACATGCTATTATTAAATGCGTGTAAATAAACTAATTAAACTATATACAATTGACAACTGCCGTCGTCACCAGGTGTAGTTGTCACAATTTACCCCTATGCGGAAACGAACGAAAAAATATACAATCATTGAAAGGAACGAAGATTGTATGCGGTTTAGTTGTGCGAGGGCAGGGTGTCAATAAATACAAAAATAATTAGGCTATGTATCGATATAACCCCTTTGGAAGTGAATGGCGAGTTATGATATTTTAGCAAAGTACTGATGATAGTTTGCTGACCGTGATCAACTCTGGGCCTCTACCAGCACAATGCCTGGCTACTACCATTTATGGCTACGCAGCAAGATCTGCGCCCAAATAGAGTTATGTGCCATGCCCCACATTTGATGGACAACGCACTGCCCAAATCAAAAAAAAAAAAAAAAAACAATATTGCTCGACTCATTTCAACACCAGCTAGACAAGGCTTTCAACAATTCCAAGTTGGGACGCGCAGCATGCTCCATGCATGCAAGCCAGCAGTCAATAACCGGAATTGCTCCGAAACTTTTTTTTTTGCCAAGCCGACCGCACCCCACACGTGAGCCGCGCGCCATGCCTCTCACCTTAAACACCCTCGGATCTCGAAGCATAGCCCTCGTCTTAGCCGGCGATGCGCGGTCCAGATATAGACAACAGTGGCACAAAGCTGAAACGAACCTCCTTGTAAACAACAGCCGCCCTTTATAAAAAAAGTGGAATTTCCTGATGTTTAGCGCTGCTAAATTTTGTACATTATATCGTTATTCTGTCGTTCCTTATCCTACCCAAGTCATTCCTTTTACTTCCCTCATACTGTAGATCCCCATCTATTGATATTGAGATTACATTCCTTACAAAAAACAAGTGAAACAGGTAAAAACAACAAAAAAACAGTCGTCTAACGATAAACAAATTATAGAATGAGATTCACAAATACCGCCCTTTTGGCCATATTATCGACATTTGTTTCAGTTCAAGCTGGATGCACTAACGACGGCGGCAACTGGTACTGTTCCGAAACCAACAAGGTCGTTTACCAAGGCATTGGTTACTCTGGATCCTACCAAGATGTCACCAACATGAACGAAGACAACGGCCAGTGTACGCAGCAATCCAAGTCTATCTCCGGAAACTTGGCGCCATTGGACGAAGAGTTGTCTGTGCATTTCAGAGGTCCTTTGAGATTGAAGGAGTTTGGTGTTTACTACCCTTCCAGTAGCAACAACAAGAGAGACGACGAAGAATGCACTTCGGCTGTCTTTCACAAGCACCACAAGCACAAGAGAGCCACCCAGGTGGTTGAAGTTACCCAGACTGTGCTTGTCGACGGTAGCGGCAACTCTGTTACCTCTCAAGTTAGCTCTACTGTGACTCCTTCCAGCTCTGCCCAGGCCGAAACCCAAGCTGCTTCGTACAACACCGACTTGGCTGGTCAAGGTAAGGCTTACAGATCTCTTTCCACCCAATCTGCCCCTACCACCACCTCCAGCGGCCAGGCTCAGTCGACCGACGCTCCTTCGGGATCCTGGACCAGAAAGTCCCACTACACCCCAGGCAACGCCGACAACGTGGTTTTCCAAAACTACTATGGAGGCTCTGGTTCCGGTGTGTGGTCCTCTTCCTTTGGTAACTCGTTGTCCTACGCCAACTCTGACGCTTCTGGAGGCTCTTCTTCGGCCGTGGCCTTGAGCGACACCACCCTCAAATCCAACCAAGAGTTTGTCATCTTTTCCGGTGACAAATGTTCCGGCAACGACTGTGGCTACTACAGAGAAGGTATCCCAGCCTACCACGGTTTCGGCGGTGACAGCAAGATCTTTGTATTTGACTTTGAAATGCCTACTGATTCGTCCAGCTCCAGTGGCTTCAACCACGACATGCCAGCTATCTGGTTATTGAACGCAAAGGTCCCAAGAACCTTGCAATACGGTAACGCCCAATGTTCATGTTGGAAGACTGGTTGCGGTGAATTGGACTTGTTTGAAGTCTTGGCTGCTGGTTCCGACAAGTGTGTTACTCACTTGCACGATGGTCAAGGAGACAATGGTTCTGCTCAAGGTGGTGGTGGCTCTTCTGACTACTTTGCCAGACCTACTTCTGGCTCCTTGAAGACCGCTGTCATCTTCACCAGCTCAGATATCCATATCTTGAAGGTCACCGATGACTTCGACTCAACTTTGAGCCAAGAAACTGTCCAAGGATGGATCAGCCAGTCTGGTTCCAAGGCCTCCATTGGTTACTAAGCAGACCAAAATACCATCTCCTCATATTCTTGTATCTTTCATTGTTTCGCTTCCTTATCATATCGCCTACGATACTTTGTACCTTGTTATTAAAATAAAATATGTTTAGTAAAAAAAGTAGATCTACCAAGAATCTCTACACATACTATGTGAATAACAAAACCGTATCTCTACTTTGACATACGTGATGTGAAAATCTTTGGGAGTACTATATAGCCCGTCGAAAAGACTTATTTCGATACTACTGCAGCATGATTTTTAGAGGTCTTTGATTGGAGATCTACCGGTAGTAGTATCAGAACTTTATAGATTATCTAGGATATTCAGTGCTGGTATGATAAAGTATTAGGATTTTTCGGATGATTGCCAGCCAAGATGTACGTGTCTAGATAATTTTGTAAAAAACAACATGGCGTTTTCTTCGCCGAGATAATATTCTCGATAATATCCTCAATATGGATAAAAAATATTCACGGTGATTTAAATTGGAATCTCACTCAATCACCGATAAATTTTGGTGCGCAACTCGTCGTAAAATCAGCTTATTCTAATATTTTCTGAAAAATTCACATAATATCTAAATAATAATTGCCAGCTTTTTGTATAGGTTTTCTGATGATACGTTAACCAGCCCAAAAACTTATTGATACCTATTCTGACTACCATCTACTGAAGGCAAGACAGGCGCTTGCCATCTCTTGTGTGCATCACTTCAAATTCGACTTTCGCATGTCAGTCGTTCTTGAACTGTATTTCCAGGCTCATAACCACATTTTTTGCATTCAAGTAGCCCAACTAACAACCGAAAACTTCTAGATCCAACTATAAATCATTCTTGGAGAGCACAATGTTTCGTATTGGTAAAATCAAGAACCGGAGAGATGTTCTTGGTAAGGAACTGTGTCCGGGTTATCATAGTGAGCATGCACGTGACAAGTAAGAGTTGTATGGAGAAGTATTATACTATTGCTGCAAAATATATGATCGTTGCTCGGATTCCATCACTAGGGTACATCCTCTTCATTTCCTATTTCTCTTTTTTGGTGCTGATATCTCAATGTAGTATATATAACCATTTCTTGCCTGTACAGGCTGCCAGACTGTGTTTATCGTCTGGATATTCCTATCTTTATTTTTTGGTGCCGCCTTCTCAAATACGTATATCCGAGCAGCTCTTGTCCATGCAGGCTTGCAGGTACGGCTGTTACTGTTAGTACAGCGATGTTGATATAAAGGAAACATATCCCAATCAAACATTAGTGATCTTTTCAAGCGGTAATGCATTTCACGGGCCAATTTGTTAACTCTCCACGATATATATGGCTCGCTTTCGAACAATGTCAATACGACCTTGCTTTGGTTTGGAGAATTTGAGTCTTGGGTATTTACCAACTCGAACACCTCTTCACAGCTTTTGAAATACTGCGATATTAACAGCTGATGATCTTCTTTCCTGTCAAAGTGACTTTCGTATTCTAATCCTGTGTGGGGGAAGTTGAACATGATAAAGTTCAAGTTCTTTTTGTCTTTGAAGAGATAGGACTTGAGGACCTTAGGCTTTTTGGCACCGGAAACCAATTTCAATGATCTTAGAAGGTCGGTTGCGTCCACTTTGTGTATATGCTGAACCCCCCATGCAGCCAATAAGTCAAGATTTGCTTCTGCTTCGGGGTATTTGGCTTCTGCTTGAGCTTTCGAGTCGTAGCTGGTAGCAATAAGGTTTTCGGGCCTAATCATGTTTTGCTCAACTAGCGACACAGCGAATGAAAAATCACCTTCTCCAACTAGCAAAACCTTGTCGTCTTGCTCGAATGGCACCCAACCTCGTTGGTGTTGCTGAACAATCTGGTGTTGCTCAACCACCAGGTCTGGCTGAACGATGAGGTCTTGCTCAGCCATCTGGTTTTGCTGAACGACCAGGTCTTGTTCAACCACCTGGTTTCGCTGATCGACTAAGTCATCTTTTCTCTTTCCTCCACCCAATTCAAGAAGCTTTTCCTTTAACACTCTCCGCTGGAGACTGTAAATACGTGATACAACATAGAATAAACAGAGAAGGGTTTGGTGCATTATGTCTTGTAGTCCGAGGTGAAACATACGTACTTAAAGTTGAGAGTTCAATTGCTCGTCACTCACTTCGAGTCAATGGATCTGGTCATATTTTACCACCTTATAGAATCAGACTTTTATTAACGGGAGGTGGGGAAATAATGTAAATTATCATTAATTTGCAGCCACCAACCCCTGAACTTTAAAAGGCGGCGCCAGCAGCAGAATGCGGATCTAGACTAAATACCGCCTATAGATTACAAATTAAAGTCTGAATAAAGGTCAAAGATAAGAGCGGAAAGTACAATTTACGTATCGTTGCTCTCAATTGGCTAATTCAATTGTTAACTACTCCCTTAGCCCGCTGATCGGTCATGTGAAAATCGAAAAAGTAATGACACCAATTGATGTTACCAAAGTGGCTCGCCTCAGGTTGGAATTAAACAAAAGTATTAGCCCGAAACGTCCATGAATAGACAATAGGGTATATGATATGATTATCAACACGATGGACCGATCTAACCCCGCATACTGCATGGTGATGCATAAACGGTCGGCGAGTTATATGCAGGCACACTTCTTTGCTCCGATTTGTTAAATCAAAACTTTGGATAGTGTTGGTTAGAGTTGACTAATGAGTACGATTGGTATAGATATTGGTTCGGGATGTATGAGAATATACCAGAGTGAGCAAGGTGGATTGGCAGCTTCGAAGCAAGTTGTCTCGGAGATATCTAGGGTCACTGAGGGTCGTTTTGTCAGCCAGTCATCGCAGCAGATTTGGAACAATATTGTAGATTATTTCGAGACCCAAGACACCAACCACGTTGATGCGATCTGTGTTACTGCTACATGTTCCATGGTAGTACAGAAGAAAGTTAAGGTAGGAGATACGTTATATCTTGAGAACGTAGATACCAGTCCGAATGGTGCCAACCAGGATATAATCATGTGGATGGATAGCCGAGCGGAGTCCCAAACGTCTGATTTGAACCAGGCATTGGATCGCGAGACGTTTGAGAAATTGGCCATCAGTAAAAAATTGATACCCGAGCTAGGCATACCCAAGCTCAAATGGGTTAGTGACGAGTATAGTAGTGAAGGCGAGTACGTATGCTTTGAACTACATGATTGGATTGCGTATTTGCTACTTGTGGGGAAGCACCCGGAAAAATTCGAGGGCCGCGCGCTTCATCCTTTTGACGAGAGATGTTTGCACCCATTTGGCGAAGGATCACGGGCCATGGACGGCTCTATTAAAGGGTGGTCCGACTCGATATTGAAGGGATTCGGGATCAGTTCTAACGTCAGAGTGGGCCACAGCGGTATAAACCTTCTCGCTGGAGGTGAGTATCCGCCAGTAGGCACGCAATTAGGAAATTTGCACCCAAGTATTTCCAATAGAGCAGAGCACATAAAGGTCATAAATGGGTGTATAGACTGTTACGCGGGATGGGTAAGTACTATTACACACCCCGAACAGCTCTTTGCCGCATATAGGGTCCCTACCAGCTTGTCAATGATAGCAGGAACTTCGACATGTTTTGTGATGCCGGTGCTTCAGACATACCGCGAGATACCCGGCATATGGGGTCCTTTCAAAGGACTATTCGAGAAAAGTTTGTTTGAGATGTATGAGTTTGGTCAGCCTGCAACCGGACTACTATTCCAAAGACTATTTGAGAAGTATTCAGACAGTGGTGTGACAAAATTCGAGCAGGTGGAGGAGTTGACGCGAAGGTTGGAAAAGAAGTATTCTAGGTCGATAAACGAACTTATCAAGTACTATTTCTACTATGGAGATGTTTACGGTAATCGTAGTCCCTACAATGACTTCACAATGTCAGAAATGACTATCCAAGGAGACAATTCCACGCCGTGGGTGCACACCGAAAAAGCCGAGCATGGCCAATTGGTAAGTTTGGTCATCGAGTACAACCTTACTTTGGAATTCTTGGCTTTTCAGACCAAGCAGTTGGTCGATCTTGTCGAGCACGAAGGGCTGATTTCGGATATAGTGGTGTGTGGGTCGCAGGGCAAGAATGCCCGGCTTTTGCAGCTATTGGCCAATGTCACGCGCAAGCAAATTGTCAAGCCGCTCGACATACCGGACGATGTGGTGGTCGCGCGCGGAGCAGCCACCATTGCAGCCATTGGAAGAGAATTAGCAAAGACGGACGCCAACCACGAGGATGTGATAATTGGCACGTTAAACCAGTGCAAGGCGAAGAAGTTACAAACGATATCTCCCACCAGCACTGATCAAGAATTGATACAGAGAAAGTACAAGGTGTTTACCCATATGGCATTGCAGCAGCAGCGATATCGGGCAATAATCGATGGTAAATGGAGTGAATAGAGTTTATAGAGTGGGGCAGGTGATAATGCCTCAAGTGTGTTAGTTTATTTGTCTATTGACCGTTTGGTTTTGCGCACTGACCAAGCGAAGGGGAAAATTTCTGTGCGACCGTTTCAAGCTCAATAATTGGCCCATCAATCGATTGGTTGTGAGTGAGACAACCAATGAAGTAATGAATTAGCGACAACATAGTATCTATCAGGATATTTACGAGTATACATATATTACTAATGTAGAGTAGTAAGACTATGTAGGCTAAATCTGTAGCAGAGAATCATGGATTTGAATATGAGCGAATTGCACAGAAGCGAATATTGTCGCGAGACCTTCCCCACAACGCTGCAAACGCCCCGAGATCTTTCTGAGAAGATCTTTCCACGTGCCCAGGTTCCCCAAGGTTCCCCAGGGTTCCCCGATTCCCCAAGGTTTCTCAAGGAGAGGGTTTTTTTCAGTAACAGTCGACTCTAATACAAGTAACAAGGCATTGTAGGCACGAGGCACTGTAGGCATTATAAGGCGCTAGCTTGGCTGGTGCATCCGCGTAGATCTCATTTGGCCAATCTTATGTAGTCCGCACCGCCTCCCCAACGGCGAAACCAACAATATCTCCCCCGCTTGATCAGCGCGATGCCAGCTGCACGCACCCCAAACAAGACTCGATCTAACACCGTAGTGACTTGTGGGTAAGCACTAGTGACACCGTACTTTCTTGATTGGCCATACTTTCTACACTCGTATACGTCTATGCTTCTAAACTTCTACACTTCTACACTACACTTCTCGCTTTTATCTTCCACTTTCGCACGTTTATCGTTCCAGCCAAAATCCACCGGTAATCATTTTACCGCCAAATCACCGTTTTTTTTACAAGCTTCAAAATTTGGCACCACACCAGTTCTTGGCTTTGGTAGGTTGACTGACCCTGATAGAGTGTAGAAAAGCTACACACTACCAAAATCATACCAAAACAAGAAACATCCTAGACTTATAGACTCATCCCCTTACAACCGTCACAAATTAGATTTATTATAGACTCATTTATCATTTTACAACCAACTAATACTATATCATTTACCACCAAATAACAACATATTCCACACTTGATATCATTGTTCTCTGGCAAATATGAATACAAATGATCGAAGTGACCCTTTGGCACAAGCCCCTGGACTGAACCCACAGTCACTTGCTTTTAGCCAGGCCAGTATTTCATCCCCTAATGGCTTTAGACCTACTGTATCGAGAACAACAAGCTACAGTCCCGAAAACCCCACACACACTCCTGATTCGGTGCAGATTCTGAACTACTCATCGGATCACCTGCTAAACGCTCCCAAAAGACAAAAACCCATGGTATACGCCTGTGACGCCTGTGCCATCAAGAAAGTCAAGTGTGATATTAGTCGGCCCTGCAAACACTGTGTGGCCAATAAAATCGCCTGCACCCTGGTGAGGCGACGCAAAAAGAGCGGCCCAAAGAACTTTGTTCACAGAACCATGGACTGTATCAGCAACTTGAACGAAGTTATTGATATCAACCGTAAAAAGTCGGAAAAGTCTGACGGTAATGTCAGTCCTGTTCCTACGCCGGCTTTGGCTGAAGCGGAGCCTGAATCACAGGGAGAGGAGCCACGCTTCCGGATCACATCCGAACCTCACGACTACAAGCCTACACCAGCGAACTTGATCGAAAACATCGCGCTTATAGCCGAAGAGCCCATTATTCTCGAGCTAATGAAACCTTTAACCGTTCAGTCCTTGTTAATAAACCATACAGAATTGGTGGATTTCTTGAATTCCAACTTCAAGGACAAGGCCCATTCGTTGGAAACCGAAATCAACCTTCTAGAACACCACGACGATTCGGTTTTCTTATCGAAACTTCTACTTGTTTTGACCATCAACTTAATTATTGCCGAAATGCTCATTAAACTAAAAAAACAAAAGTTTAGAGACTTCATCAAGTATCCCAAAAAACACCTTTTTTCTCGCAATTTCAAGAACTTCAAGAACTTGTGCCACTTCAAGTGTATGGAAATCAACACCTTGATTGAAAAAAACTTCTTGGTTCCTCCGTTAATTCCCCAGAACAACCCCAAAAATATTAAGAACATCAACCTGAACAACCTTAATCAGTACCAGATCTACTATAACCTTTCATTGAGTAGTCTCCATTTGTGCAACTACTATCACATTCTTAACTTGACAAACACCCTTAACTCTTCGTCAAACTTAGACAACAATTTCGGCAACGAAGCACAAGAGCATCACAAACTCATGAACTTGAAAAAAGCCGTCTCGTACTACCAGCTAATCAACCTCAAAACCTCCGATAACGCCGTGATAATCCAGCTTTACGAGCTTTTCGAAATCTTGTTCACCTACGAAAGATTTTACCTCATCTACTCGTCCAACAACTACAACTTAAATTTGATTCGAAACAACGATATTTTGATCCAGTTGAGCTCTAGAAAGATATTGAAGCATATGCTCAGCAAAATCGATAATTCGTTTCGCTCAAATGTGCTATTTGGCTTGGTTCAAATCGTACATCATGAAGACGAAATTCACCCTAATATGTTTTCCAGATTGTGCAAATACACCAACTTCAATATCAAGCCCCGATTGTTGGACGACGAGCCACAGGAGCTAGGCGAAATCCAAACTGCCACGGATATTGCTACAGAATTCACTATACAAGGCGGTCTCATAGCTCCAAGTGATCAAATGACTACTAAAGCGATGTCGCCGGGGAACCCCGAACAGTACTACACTCTCAAGCAGAGAATTCTCCGGATTTCCAACAGCGACTCTATTTTTGATATTATCAAGAGTATCCTAATTTTCAAGCTCTGGCTCATTAACCCTCTCACGTTCATTGACTCGAAAAACGAGCTTTTTTTCCTTGTAAAGTACCTCAATTTCCACTTGAACAAGAGTGATACCGACTTATTTAAGGTCCAGATGTCGAACTACCAGCTTTTGCAGCCTTTACTACATCTTTTGAGGATAATATTGGAGATGAGAGAGCAAAATCGCGAAGAACAGGCCGAATCTAGAGTGCCCAAGCATAATATTGTAGAGTTTGAACAGTTCAATTACTTGCCATCCGATAACGACAACGAATTGTTGATAAATTTCAGCGACAACCTTATCAAGCAGTTCCCGTTTTTCAACAATATCAACAAATTAATCAGAGCCACCAAGTCATTAAGCACTTGGTTTGTTAATTTGAATGAAAACCGTAAAAAATTGGATCTGGCCAAAAAACCGGCAGACCAGCCAACCGGTTTTATAGTGGAAAACTATGATATAATGACCGATTTGGAGCCGAGAGTAACTGCAGCTTCCCAAGACTTCTCTATGCCCACCAACGAGCAAAATCCCGATTTGGACTCGTTTTACCATGGCACCGAGGAAGAATATTTCTCCATCACGCCTAAAGTCCAGCACGGGCCCGTTCTAGGCAGACTTAATAGCAATGAAAAGATCTCCAAGGGCTCGTTTTCCAGTCCTTCTTCTGGCGCGAGCTCGGGAGCCTCTTCGATTATATCGGGGCCAATCGAGGACAAAAACCCTCAACAAACTGTAGTCTTGCAAAGCCAAAACCAGCTTATACAGCCAGTAGACCAGCTTCTGCAATTGCAGCATCCGGAGCCACAATTTCATTCTGCAAACCAGATGCTTTCTCAGATTTCGCAGCCGTTCGGGCAGAACACACACCCATCGAACCAGCCGTTCCCGCAGAATAATTCACTGCAAGAACAAATTGAACTTGAAGGGGACAACAACAATGAGTACAATTCATTACTGATGAGCGAAAGCACCAAAAACTTGTACAACTTGTTCAATCAAATCAGCGACGATTTCATGAATAGCACTCTGGCCAGCATGACAAACTTGTTTCAGCTTGAGACCTACACTGGTGTATCTGGCAATACGCCCATTTCGAACGATCACCCAAAGACTAATGACATATAGAACTATAGAGTAATAAATTATGATATGACAAATATAATCGAAAGAGAACCTCAAGATAAGTGTTTTTTTTAATAGAATTTCGCAGCCATTGAAAAGAAATTTGGAAAAGACTGAGACGACTGTAGACAGCTGTAATATTGTGATAGCTGATTGGACCCAAAAAAGCGTAGTTCGGAAACATGTACAGCACGAACTATCTCCCGAAGCGTCTGTGTCGTCCCACACTTGTCTTTACAATGATGAACTCAAGTTCATTTCTAAGTTACAAGTCCTGAAAGACGGTATGCGCACACAGAGGCACCAATTCGAGCTGTGGCCGCATCTATTGCGGCTCAAATTTCCCTCCCGTGTCCGTACCGATTCATACGCCATGGCTACGTTGCTCTGACAAAGCGGTGCTACTTTAGGAAGATTGGACACAGTCGTGTTCGGGCCATGCGACTCGACTCGACGACATTACACGATCCACACGGCAGCCTCCCACACAAATTCTTCGATTGCCACTAACCTCTCCCTACTCACGCGGCACCATCGTAGCGAGCTGCAACTTTCGAGCGGTTCCTTAGTGAATGGGTAATACAACTCACATCCTAACCGTCTATACCTACATACTCGCAGCACATCTTTGCAGTCTCTACACGTCTCTACACATCTAAATGCTCCTATACTTTCAATCAAGAATCTGAGCGTGTTTGACATTTGTTCTCTAATTTGTCCTCTTCCTCCTCCCTCCCTACGATTTTCCAGCGAAAAACATCACAAAAATTGGACAACAACGACCACGAGAAAAAACCACCAGTGTGAAATTGATCAACCAGAATTCCTACGGTTCTTTTTCAAAATAAACATTCCACTTACTGGAACTTAATAGGTACATCCATCCAGAAGTCAATTTGACCGCTACGCCCAATTACCCCACTGGAGTATTTTTATCGACGCCCAAATTCTCACTTCGACTTTGCGGATTGACCAATACTGTAACCACAATTGTCCCCCAAAAAGCTTTGTTCACCAATTTCAAGGAATCCATCTACAGTCATTCATCCCATAGCATCTTAGCATCTTGCATTCCATTTTCCCATAATAAAAGAAACTACATCTGAATAAACATGGATTTGGATACAGACGTACCAATGGAAGACGTTGAGGAACAACAACAGCAGCCAAGAGGCACTACTGGCTTCAATCAATCAAACACTTCTCCCAAAAAAGCCGATCTTAATCTCAGCTCCGTCAATCAATTGGATCAATGGATCGAAAAATTGTCCAAGTGCGAGCCCTTGAGCGAGCCCGACGTAAAGAGATTGTGCGACATGGCCATCGATGTGTTGCAGTTCGAGGATAACGTCCAACCTGTGCAAGTGCCTGTTACCATATGTGGAGATGTTCACGGGCAATTCCATGATTTGATCGAGTTGTTTAAGATCGGGGGCCCATGCCCAGATACCAACTATTTGTTCATGGGTGACTATGTAGACAGAGGCTATTATTCGGTAGAAACCGTATCGTATTTGGTGTGTATGAAGGTGAGATATCCCAACAGAATCACCATATTGAGAGGTAACCACGAATCGAGACAAATCACCCAGGTGTACGGGTTTTACGACGAATGCTTAAGAAAATACGGTTCGGCCACCGTGTGGAAATTGTTTACGGATTTGTTTGATTACTTTCCAATCACTGCATTAGTGGATAACAAAGTCTTCTGCTTACACGGGGGCTTGTCTCCCATGATCGAAACCATCGATCAGGTCCGAGAATTGAATAGAATCCAAGAAGTGCCCCACGAGGGCCCTATGTGTGATTTGTTGTGGTCAGATCCCGACGATAGAGGTGGCTGGGGGATTTCTCCAAGAGGTGCAGGTTTCACTTTTGGTCAAGATATTTCAGAGCAGTTCAACCATACCAATGATTTGAGTCTAATTGCCAGAGCCCATCAGCTAGTAATGGAAGGTTTCTCGTGGTCCCACCAGGAGTCCGTGGTGACGATTTTCTCGGCGCCAAACTATTGTTATAGATGCGGTAATCAAGCGGCGATCATGGAAGTCGACGAACAACATAACAGACAATTCTTGCAGTACGATCCTTCAGTCAGACCTGGCGAGCCTACAGTAACGAGAAAAACCCCTGATTACTTTTTGTAATTTTCTATGACCAATTCATGGTGCACGTCAAAATCTACACTTCACTACTCGACCCTACCCTAAGTACGGTACCCTACGTTGTACTCCATTATGAATCTAGCTCGTTTTTCCGCTTTTTGTCGATTCTTTTTCTTGTTTTCTCCTAATTTGCTGAAGCCGCTGCCTCTAGTTTACTATTCTCTGTTATCAATATTGATTTTTCAAGCTTTACATTAGTACTTTTTATAATACACACTGTCCTCGATTGAGATAAATAGAGTGTATGCCAACTTTACCTTTACTTATGCATATCAAAATGGGTCACTAACCTGATATTGGTGATGGAATTTAGCTCGAAATGAATTTAGCGAATGAAGTTGGCAAGTCTTTTCCACCCTAATAACATATCAATTTCGGCTAACCATCTTCTATTTGAAATGAATCCCCATAAGTTTCTGAGCAAAAATCATCTTCTATTCTTTAAGTTGAATATTATTAAATTGAAGACTAGTACTAAAGGAAACAAAGTTATATTCAGCTGTACATTATCGGTTGTTCAACACTGTATATCAGTCTTGGTCATAAAAAATAGAATATTTATCGTGGTTGACTATATGGATGAGCACTTTTCAGAGATCAAGACTTCTTTTATATTAATTGACTATCCGTTACATATTCCCCACCTTCTTAAATCTGGCTAATACGTTGGGTAGATATTAGAGGACTAAATCTGTAACAGTCTGTCAAAATGGTTTATTAATGCATAATTCTGGTTGAGCCGGCAATTACAAAACTCGAAATGTTTTATCTTATTGGAAGAATGCGAAGCTCGCAATAATTTTAGTGGCTTATAGTTGGTAGGAAATGCAACTTGATGAACCTCATGATTCACTTTCCTTCCATATAACTCCACAACTCGCTCTACCGTGAGAATCCCACCATCGATGCATGAAAATCTGTCAACTAAAAAATAACTCGATATTTTTTTGTAATATCCTGCATCTATTTTGCAGCAATCACTTTGACCATGAATTCATGATATTCTTCGAAACTTTGCCTTCGTCACTAATGTGGCACCAGATCACTTAAGAGTTGACTAAAGCGTGTGGCAGTGCTATTGATCCACACAACTCAAATGGCAACACAATTTCGAGCTTAAGGAGACTTGTTATTGATCCAGCAAAAAGTCCATTGGATTACCCGATGATACACAATCAACATGCGCTTCATCTCGGTTTTTCAGTCAGCTCTTTGTTAGCATTGTCCGACTCACTACTTTGACTATTCGAGTCATCGCTAATCCGTCTTTTAGTGGTGTGCTCGTGCTTCCAATCAAGCCTGTCAAGACTGTTTCTAGCTCCAAGGGAAAGCCCGCTACTAGAGGTGACAACTTTGACTCTCCAATCACAAATTGGGATAAAGTTGGCTACTTTGATATTAATCTTGGTACTCCACCTCAGACCATTTTGGTTTTGATTGATACCGGAAGTTCGGACGTGATTTTCGATCAGACCAATACTCTCCTTCCTAGTCTTCAGCCTCGGAACCAAAGGGCTCTGTCGGCGCGCAATGGGGAAGTGCAAGGATGTTGGTTACTAGATATCTATTCAACTTGAAGACTACGAAATGGCAACTTGATTATAATCTCTCGCTTTTCAGACTCGGCCCGCTTGCTGGTGAGCAAGCTTCAACTATTATTCCCGGTAAGTGGCCTTTTGATCCTTCAACAGTTGTAAAGTACAAAAATGAGCAATACGCTTTGACTGCAGCTGGCTTTATCAATAAGCCTGCCCTCTCTATTTACTTGTAGAATGAACCAGACACAGTAGACTCTTCTGGAAATTGTCATACCAATGGGGTAGTTCTTATCGCAGAAATAGACATGCCATATATATGAGAAACTTGGCTACTGGCTGGCATTCAACTACCAGATTCATTGGGCCCATGGATGTTCTTCTAAATATCTCAGTCTTGTTAATATTGAAGCTGGTACCATGATTTCGTCTTTCCCTAATAAATGATAAAATTCAGGGTCTCTTTGCGCCATTTAATCCTGAACATCTATTAAGTACAACGAGTCTTGGGTCAAGAGTATTTGGGTCTTCGTCTTGCTTCAAATACGGTCATAGTTCCTTACATCGTCTTCGTAGAGCCCAATGGAAACGGCGGATACAGGTGTTCTGGATTATTTAGGGCAAATGTTGGTGATATTTTATTGGTTGATATTCTCCTTAGAAACGCCTACACCGTGTTTGATTACTTCAGGCAACCTTGTGATTGCTCAAGCTGCAAAAAATGCTTACAACACTTCGGATATTACTGTTATTAGCTAGACCCACTATTAATTTTCCAATAAACATTTATCGTAAATAACTCTTGTCATAGCGCTTCTCTGCTCTGCATATTGTTACGATAGAGATTATACCCAAATTTAATCGTTGACATGTTCTCGGACACGGTGGCATGTATTACCCTGTCAAAATTAATTTCATAGTTACTGACCAGGTGAAGGACAGAAACAGTGGTAAGCTTGTCATCGAAAAATTCGGTAGATTCAGTGATGCTGGCAGCCTTCAAGATGGGTTTGTCCAGTATAATGGTCTTATCAGTCATCAAATAATATCAGAATATGTGAAAAATACGTAAATAATACTTAAATAATACTTGAATAATACTCGAAGAATATTTATAAAATACTTGAACAATATTTGGATAATACTTTAAAAATACTTCGATAAAATTCAAAAAATTTCTAAATATTATGTGAATAATATACTGATAAGTGTGTGAGTTTGAAAAGCATTTGAACTTCATCGATACATACGTAGAACTTTAGTCATCCGATTATGAACGACTAAGAAGTATGATGCACCGGAAAATGCCTGAATATCCGAAGCGCAAGATTTTCCTAATAATGGGCTTCAAAATATCCTTTGCATCACTTTGGCTGCGAAAGGGAGTTGGCCAAATTTAGGGCTGGCAACAGTGACAAACAAAAACAAAGTCAAGGTACGTAGTCTATGTGATATTGTTCCATTGAGGCTGCTTCTACGATTTCGCAGCCAAATTCGAGATCATGACATGTGCAAAAGCTGCAAGGTATACTCCTCCCTAGGCTATCATAGTACTAGATCGCCGAGACAGCGGCTGGGCTAGAGCAGTATATTCAAAATTCATCTTGGTTCATCCCATTATGGGCTTTTTTTAGTAACGCTGACAGCCTTTCCATAGCGAGCCATTACTCTCTCGAACACCGAACAGTTACAGGAGGAACGTTCGGGTATTTCGAAATGCAAAAAAGCAGATATCAAAAACGCTATCCCAGCTCTAGCAGATTGAGTATGTCTACGTTGTCACTAATTCATAGTCATATCTTTTGTCAATGCTACTACCATAGGATGAAGTACCAATAGAATCAAGGTTTCTAAAAGAGTTACAGTACTACAGGAAGTTGTGAAGTTACTCCAACAATTATTGGACCAGTATTGACTCAATTCATGTAAAACGCTAATGTAGAGAAATCAATGTGGGTTCTCAATAATTTATTTCAAGTGTTGTAGAAGTGTTAACGCAGAACTAGCGAGTACTACATACTGACTACTGGAAATTTTAGAAAGAAAGCTAACATATGAATCACATCACAGGCCTAAATTAGCCACTATTAGAGAAGGGCATAAAACTTGACATGCTGATCAAGGACTTTTCAAACAGAATTCATATAGAGATCAAAGTCATATCAAGGAAAAATATTGTAATGCATAATTTTACTAGAGACGCTAAATTGAAATAAAAACTTCATACACGATTTATTTATTTTTACGAATTCGCTCTTTGATTTCCACTCTCGAATATCTATAGCCTTACCTAGTCCTCAACTGTTGTAGACCTACCTTTTCCACACTTCTAGTCAGCACTAGAGGTAGTCTAGAGGTAGACTAAATAATTTTGGTCGTGCCTCGCCAGAAGTTTTATCCAACCAGAAGCGCCAAAAAATCAATTACAAAAATCAGAAACGGGCAATACAACTCACCTAGTAACGATGTTGAGAGTAAAGCCAGTGACTAAAGGGTTTTCCAGATCCATCTACACCTCTGTGTTGGAGTCAGACATCAACATCACCAGAAACGGCAAAGTCAACGTCGCCGTCGGTCCCGGAGGCCGTTCTTCCAGAACAGGATACACCGCTACTGTGTTTGGTGCCAGTGGATTTTTGGGAAGATACTTGACGTCCAAATTGGCCCGTCACGGTACCACCACTGTGGTTCCATTCAGAGACGATATGAAGAAGAGATTTTTGAAAGTTACCGGCGATTTGGGGGTCGTCAACTTTGTGGAAATCGACGCCAGAAACTTGAAGTCCATACAGGAAGCCGTGGCCCACTCTGATATTGTGTACAACTGTATTGGAGTAGACTACAACACCAAGAATTTTACCATGGCGGACGTCAACATTGCGCTTGCCGAAAGAATTGCCCAGGCCACCAAGGACGCCGGTGTTTCCAGATATGTCCATGTTTCTTCGTACAACGCCGATCCTAAATCCAAGTCTGTTTTTTACGCCACCAAAGGGATTGGTGAGCAAGTTGTGCGTGATATCTTGCCAGACTCCACTATTGTAAGACCAGCTCCTATGTTTGGCAGAGAAGACAACCTTCTTAACTACTTGGGCCCTAAGTTGAAGATGTGGACTCCTAACAAGAACGCCAAAGAAATCTACCCTATCCACGTTCTTGATGTTGCCAGGGGCTTGGAAAAGATTGGATACGACGATTCTACCGTGGGCCAGACCTTTGAATTGTACGGACAAGAGAAAATGTCGTTCCACCAGATCAGACAGATGATCCACGGCGTGACCCAGAACTTTTCATATGCTGGTCCATTATCGTACAACTTTGCCGACTACCAGATCCCATTGGCTCTTGCCAAGGCCGTGGCCCAGGTGAAGCAGCTCGCCTACTGGAACTTGACCAACCCCGACCAAATCGAAAGACACTTGATAAACCAGGTGATCGATCCAAACGCGAAGACCTTCAAAGATTTGGGCATCGAAGACATCGACAAGTTGGCCGATGTGTTGTTCACCTATACCAAACACTGGAGACATCCATTGATTGCCCAAAAGGGTGCTCCATCCAAGAAGGAATTACAAAGATTGCGTCAACTCGAACATTTTACATAATAATATCTGCATAAATAAAAGTGAAAAACAGTTAAAAACCATTATTCACCACACGTAGCCAAACCGTTACTGAAAATCATGTAGCTGATGGTCCTATCATCTAAAAAACTGTGAAGAAGTACTTGCGTAGCCACCGTTACTGCTTAGAAGTCACCAATAACCCTCCACTATATAACACTTTCGATTTTCTTCACAAGCGATAGTAACCCTGAGTGCTATGACACTCAAGGTCATACCCTACCCCAAACTCTTACCTATTATTATACAATACACTATAATTAACATGACTACTAATGTATAAGGATCTTTTTGTTATCAGTGCGGCTGAAAATCTCGGAATCCGCCGAAATTTCAATTACTTATAAAGTAGGGAGCCCACCCAGTAGCTCCACTAGTAGTAAGTAGTGCTTAAATGTCTTACTCATTGCCTCCTATTGGCAAACTTAATCTGTTGAAGTACGAAGACCAGGCCGAAGCGTTGGGACATCTTTTCGAGCCATGTGAAACGCTTTCTGCATTTATCACAAGTCGCATAAAACACCACCAATTCAAGTCATACCAGCAGTTGATTGAGTTTGTCAGGGAGGAACTACTTGGGTTTTTACAAGAAGAAGAAAAGAAAGCTAAGTTCAATGGAGAAGAGGTGGACTCCAGAATATCAAAGATCATAGCAGCACATCCCAGGTTGGGTGGGTCTTCAAGTGCCCCTGCTGATAAGCTCTCGCTGCATTCCAGCAGCGAACAAAAATCGCTCCAAGGAAATGCGGAGGAGACGAAGAGATTGATAGAGTTGAACGACCGCTACGAAGCCACGTTTCCGGGATTGAGGTACGTGGTGTTTGTCAACGGCAGGTCTAGGCAGGTGGTGATGGAGAATATGGAGCACAGGATACGCAGAAATGATATTAGGTTGGAGAGGGTAGAGGCGATCAATGCGATGTGCGATATTGCTCACGACAGAGCGAGAAAATTGCTCCGCGAGCCTGCGAGCGAGCAAAAGCTTTAGCGAGAACTCTCCGCGACCAATAGCTCTGCGACGCCCAGTATACCAGATACCGACTCAACAGACAATCATCCACACACATTAATATCTCTAACTAAACGTATATATATATTCACTGAGTGCATGATACACACGAATTACTTGGCGTTTACTTATAAATCACTGTGTATATCCACTCCGTGGTCTCTGTGGTATTCTTCGTCGGCGTCTGCCACTGTAGCATCTCTGGTGTTTGTCCCTGGACAATTATTTCCTGTGGAGGCTCGCGGCGAGTGGCGGCATTTCCGCCCAGCCAGTGCCAATCTCACCCGCATCAGACAAGCCAATTCTACGAAGTATATACAAGTCTACACTGTGCTGGCTCAACTGATGCGAGCCTTGTAATACTTATCTATCGGCTCGTGCCAGTCCAGGTGGTTTCCGCCCGTAATTCCCCTGTGGTATCTCTTATCGGTGTCTTCTATTGTAGCTCTCTTAGTATTTGGTTGCTTATCGTTTGCGGGTAACCTTTTCCCGCGCACGCCTCGCCGAGTGTTGAATTGAATAATCACCATTAATTACACAGCACTGGCTTGTCCAATATTAAATAAGTATACAATGGTATGTACAATCAGCCTTTAGGAATGATAATGACAATACACGATTGATCAATTGATTGATTAATTAATTTGGTTTCATGTCTTTATCTCGGCGTCCGTCTTTGGTCGCCTTCTTGCTGGTCATTGAAGTCTGTACTAACCCCAGGCCGGTGCTTTAGAAAACGCTCGTAAAGAAATCAAACGTCTCTCGTTAGAAGACCAAGAAGAGTCCCAGTATGGCCAAGTCTTCTCTGTGTCCGGTCCTGTTATCGTCGCCGAAAACATGATTGGTTGTGCCATGTACGAATTGGTCAAGGTGGGCCACGACACCTTGGTGGGTGAGATCATTCGTATCAACGGTGACAAGGCCACCATTCAAGTCTATGAAGAAACTGCCGGTGTCACTGTAGGAGACCCGGTTTTAAGAACCGGAAAGCCGTTGTCGGTGGAATTGGGACCTGGTTTGATGGAAACCATCTATGACGGTATCCAAAGACCATTGAAGGAAATCAAGGACAGGTCGCAGTCTATCTACATCCCAAGAGGTATTGACGCGCCAGCTTTGTCCAGAACCGTCAATTACGACTTCCAGCCGGGCTCATTGAAGGTCGGTGATCACATTACCGGAGGTGACATTTTCGGCTCTGTTTTCGAAAACTCGTTGTTGGACGACCACAAGATCTTGTTGCCTCCAAGAGCTAGAGGTACCATCACTTCTATTGCTGAAAAGGGCTCTTATAACGTAGAAGACACCGTGTTGGAGCTTGAGTTCGAAGGCAAGAAACACTCGTATTCCATGATGCACACCTGGCCCGTCAGAGTTCCAAGACCGGTTTCGGAGAAATTGGCTGCCGACTACCCATTGTTGACTGGCCAGAGAGTTTTGGACTCGTTGTTCCCTTGTGTCCAAGGTGGTACCACCTGTATTCCAGGTGCTTTTGGCTGTGGTAAAACCGTTATTTCTCAGTCTTTATCCAAGTTCTCCAATTCTGACGTCATTATCTACGTTGGTTGCGGTGAAAGAGGTAATGAAATGGCTGAAGTTTTGATGGAATTCCCTGAATTGTACACCGAAATTTCCGGCAGAAAAGAACCAATTATGAAGCGTACCACCTTGGTGGCCAACACCTCCAACATGCCTGTGGCTGCCAGAGAAGCGTCCATCTACACTGGTATCACCTTGGCCGAATACTTTAGAGATCAAGGTAAGGATGTTTCCATGATTGCCGACTCGTCGTCGCGTTGGGCCGAGGCTTTGAGAGAAATTTCTGGTAGATTGGGTGAAATGCCCGCCGATCAAGGTTTCCCGGCCTACTTGGGTTCCAAGTTGGCTTCTTTCTACGAGCGTGCCGGTAAAGGTATCGCCTTGGGATCTCCAGAAAGAACCGGTTCCGTGTCGATTGTGGCCGCCGTTTCTCCAGCCGGTGGTGATTTCTCCGACCCTGTCACCACCTCCACCTTGGGTATCACCCAAGTTTT
Source organism: Suhomyces pyralidae (assembly GCA_003706505.3). Taxonomy (NCBI): domain Eukaryota; kingdom Fungi; phylum Ascomycota; class Pichiomycetes; order Serinales; family Debaryomycetaceae; genus Suhomyces; species Suhomyces pyralidae. Next base: position 76,627 of record PPLO03000009.1, on the reverse strand, counting down.
CTGGGGTTTGGACAAAAAGTTGGCTCAGAGAAAGCATTTCCCTTCGATCAACACCGCTGCATCTTACTCCAAGTACACCAACATTTTAGGCAAGTACTACGACTCGAACTACCCTGAGTTCCCAGCCTTGAGAGACAAAATCAAGGAAATCTTGTCCAATGCCGAAGAATTGGAACAAGTCGTGCAATTGGTCGGTAAATCGGCCTTGTCCGATTCCGACAAGATTATCTTGGACGTCGCTAATTTGATCAAAGAAGATTTCTTACAACAAAACGGTTACTCGACCTACGATGCTTTTTGCCCTATCTGGAAGACTTTCGACATGATGAGAGCATTTATTTCATATTACGAAGAAGCCCAAAAGGCGGTTGCAAACGGCGCCCAATGGTCGAAATTGGCCGAGGCTACATCTGACATCAAGCACTCTGTTTCTTCTGCCAAGTTCTTTGAACCAAGCAGGGGCCAAGGGGAAGGTAAGAAGGAATTCGATACTTTATTGACTTCTATTTCCGAAGGTTTTGCTGAAGCCTCCGAGTAAGACATAATCTGCCTTCAATTCTATCCTTTTGTTAAAAAAACCAAACCTTTTAAACCTTTAAATCAAATGAATATTGGCATCTTGCCGTTTTTTACTTCAGCTTTATTGTCATAGCATCTTAATCAAGTTAGACCAAAAAAAATCGTAGTATACTGTAGATTAAACTAGTGTTAAAAAAGGAGTACTGAACTAGTAATGGACCATCATGATTAGTATTGATCTGTATTTTATTAGTATTGATTGCATGTTGAATTTATACATCCCCATATACTTTGAATCAGAGTAGTTATACTGAGCTGGGTTCGACCAAGTATATTACACAACTCAAACTGGTCCATATCTTCAGACAAGCTGTTCACTCTACCGTGAATGTTTGCAAACAGATCCACTTTGTCGAAATTAAGCTCAGACACCGGGAGTGCCCGAGGAGTAGGCTCAGTGACAATTATTTGGGCTCGCTCAATACTGGTGGTTGCAGGCACAATTGAGTTTGAGGTATTTGGGTGCAAATTAAAGTTATTGATACAGCTCAAAATCTCGGTGTAGCTTGCATTATTGTGAGATATGTTTATATTGAATGGTTTGGGAGGTGTTGGACGACTTTGGGTTTCAGATGTCGACTCTTTACGAAACCATTGCTTCACCACAGTGATTGCCGAGCTGGGACGTTTACCACCAAAGTCATTTACTTGGAACGGATGGCTGCCATCAATAGTAATATCGTTGTTCTGTTGCGATTCGCTTGGTCTCCATCTTACCATTCTTTCCTCCATATGCTCTTGAAAGTAGTCGATTTCACTGAATAGCCCCATCTGCTCTCTGGTTTCGACTATGCGCTGAATTACCGAGACGTTTTGTTCCGGAGCAGGGTACAATGGCTCATTGGGCGCCTGGTGTATGGTTGAGAAGTAGGGAAATGGAGAGGAAGCTTCACTGGAGAAATCAGTTGTTCCAATGTCACTTGAACTTGGAGATGTTTGCTTGTTACTTGTAGGATTAGAAGTTACATCCGTCAGTTCTGGATGCTTTACATGTAAATTCTGAGGTTTACTGGTCAGTGAAGCTTCGTTCAGTGCCCGACTATAAATCGGACGCATTTCTTGTGGTAAAGACTTCTTTCGTGGTGGAGACTCTGGCAAATCAAGCGGGCTTGGACACCGTAGCGTGGGCACACTATGCAGCCCGTATGTCATGAGATGATGCTTTTTGACAGGAGCAACACGTATTTTTGCACTGGAAACAAATGTAAACGACTCTGCGTCCTCGTCATCGGTACCGCCTGACTTGGGCACGGTACAAGTACGAGAAGCGTTATTCGGGTCCATGACAGACCTCAAAGGGTACGAAAGCGACCGTGCCTTTTTGATTCGGTTTTTCCCGGGATCGGCCTTCATATGTCCCTCATGCTCAAATATGGGCACGCTACGAGGCAACGCTAGATCATCATTGTTCATTCTGTCAAATCCGCCAATCCAGCTATTTGTGTTGCAGCCATTTCAAAAATCACATCAAACGGTATTGTGGCCGCATTGGGAAGTGCGCTGCAAGCTGGCGAAAAAAAAAATTCTCGACGACTCCGACAACTACCAACTACTAGTGAAAGCTACAAGTTTTGTTTTGTTAACAATATACATTGTAAATTTATTTATATACGGACATTCATCTGAGATGATTGGATAAGAACTAGGAATTCATGATTAACCAACACCTAACTTGATCAAAGACCGGTCAACAACCAAAAGCAACTATAGCATAGGCGATTGCTCACCACATTATTTTCACCTCAATTGCCAACGTTAGTGGTCAATGAATGGAGTCGACATTAGTTAAAAAGCTGTCCGATTATTTGGATCTAGCTCTAACCTTCCGTCTCTTTCTCTTAAGTCTTCTAACTCTCTTCTTTCTCCACTTATTTCTCATTTTGAGTGATAATTAGTGTCTGAAGAAAAAAGACCAGTAGGAAAAACGGCACATCAATTAAATTTATAACACTATGGTGGACGGTCGTCGACACAGTATACGAATGACGGGGCCTGCATAGTACTGAAAAAGTTGCTAGAGGGGAAGAAAAGCGCGCAAGGCACGTGCAAGGTATTCGCTCTAGGGCCTAACCCTAGACTTCTTTGGTTGCCCTTGCTGGAAACATTGGCCGCTAAGTTTACCCGGCGCGAAACATGTGCAGATAGTCTTATGACTATTCGCATGTGCCCAGACACACGTGACTCTCGCTCATGATCTCTTTTATTTGCAGCTACTGACTATTTACAGAGTCTTTGGTGGCCCCGAGCCTAGCGGTTTCTTGCTTGAGGGCCTTGTGGAGATCGTCCTTCAAGTGGCCCAAGCCGAGCTCACACAAGTTGTCGATGGTTTTTTCGTCTAGTAAAATCTCATCTTTTTTGGAGTAGGCCCTGTCCAAACTGGGAATAGTTGCAAACGTCAATTGGCTGTAGTCGTCTTGTTTCAAAAGATAATCCAAGTGTTTTACACCCAACAATGCCTTGACATTGCAGTATAGTCTATAAGTTAAGTAGAATCCCGGGATGTTGGGGAGAACCGGCACGAGCGCAAAAGGAAGCGTGAGCGGAATTCCAATTGCGCACAAGATAGCATACTTCTTATGGGTTCTGTAGGCGGCATTCCGGAGAAAATCAAGCTGTTCTATGACGGATTCCTTGGATTGAAAGCCAGGATGGTACACTGGAATTGGTTTGAGGTCTTCCAACGGAATAGAAAGGCGGTCGATTTCGGATTGCACCAAGGATGTTTTCGATTCCAATGCCTGTTTGAGATCTCTGATCATCATTTTTTGGGACGGAAAAGACTTGAGGCAGTTTTCCTCGTAGGGTATCGCGTCCAAGAGTTTTTGCACGTATTGGGTGATTTTGACACTCACAGATGATTTTGACGTGGTCAATTTCGTCCAGCCTTTCAGTGCCAAGTTGATAGCTTTTGTTTCCAATTTATTTATCCACGGAAACTTCTGCGCTTGATCGGAAGTCACTGGTCTGTGACATGAAATATAAGATTTGGAGGTCGTTATCGGAATCGATATGATATGGAGCCCTTCGAACTGGCCCTTTCCTTGGATTGCAAGAGGTGGGGCTGGTTCGGAAGAAGAAGTCGAGGTAGTCGACTGAAATCGTGACTGGATGTTGAGGTAGGTATGCAAATAAGTGGGTTTTGACGTCAATGTGCCAACTTGCAACCTGTACGACGGCGCAATATGGGTCTTCAACCCGCTTGCATATCTAGAAACGGACATAAAATGTTTACTTTTGATGTGAAAAGTACAAAATGCCAATGGAAAGGAACGATAGGACGTCGAGGATGAACGTTTGGACTGCTAACTTTGGTATAAAAGCCTGACTGCTTGCTGGTACTGTCAAGTAGTCAGTGGCGATGTCAGCGATTCCACACGTGACGCGATAACATTGCTAGATGCAAGACCATGAGCCCTGGGAAGCAATTGCGATGAGGAATCCTGCCGAGGAACGGCTAGGGAGAAGAGCAGTGAATATAAGGTTGGGGTGAAATAAGGTAGAATGAAGGGTTTCGTTGATTGTCAGTGAGGATGGTAATTATTATTGTGTCCTTTACTGCGATAAAGCTATAGGTAATGTGGTAAATACTGAGGAGAAATATATACTTGTATACCAATTTGTACTCAATTTGATTCGTAGTGGATAATCAACTTGTTCTTGGATGTATAATGACGTACTCAATTTTCGAAAATTAGAGGATATTTAAGGTGTATATCCGGAAACATGTTAGTATAGGATGATAGTTTACAATATACCCCACAGTTGAGCAAAACCTCGAGAGCATGTACACCAGGCCCAGATCGATACATAAGCAATGGGATGGTCTATGGACATAATTAGCCATGGCTTTCGCTAGGCTTTCCCAGCGCTTGCATGGGAACGCATTTGAACATTCACCAAAATCCGCGTATTTTGCACCCAAACGAAGGTAAAAAACATTCATAAAAAAAAATTTATAAATGAAGAATCAATAGTTAGGATGCCTAGGCGATAGGCATACAAAGAGGCCATACCTCACGAAGGCGATTGGTTTGTAAAAGCAAAACGCTTGTGAACTTGTCATATTAACGATGACTAGATTCTTGCAATGAAAATAGTCAAACCTCTGTCGTAGACTCATTTTATGGCATTTACGGTACTAGCTCCGACACGATGGAGATCAAATGGCCATTGTAGAAGTAGTGGATGAGTAACCCGTAGAATGAGCCTCAAACAGCTGTGAGCTAAATCCATGAGTTGAAAAGCCTCTTTTTTTGAATACAGGTTATAAGGATGTTGTGGAGTGAAAATAGCTAAGACTAGGGCTGAAGCTAGAGTTCGCCACTACAAAGCAACATGTACTAGGCCAAGAACAGCACTAGTAGACCATTTTATGAATTGAGCTAGAACCCAAAATAGGGCTACAAATAGTTGAACCAGAACGAGCACCACGAATCAGAGGTTGCCTAAGTAATATCATAATTAGCTAGTAGATCAGTAGATACAGTACTATGACAGTGCTAATCTAGTTCATTACATCTCTAGTATAAACTGTACGAGTTAATGTTCGTACATGCCTGACAAATTCAATTAGCTCCGGCAAACTATGGTGTGATGTTCTGAAAAGGCTACCTACTATTCTCTACTTCGTTACCTTTATTGCTACTGCATTTCTCGATTGCTATCCATCGTCAGTCGCGCCGTACTTTAGTCCTCGTGCTAATATTTCTACTCTGCTCTACTTCTCGCTCCACCCCTTTTCGCACTCCACTTCGCACCTCTTCGCACCTCTTTACACCTATTTGTACACCTCTTCGCACCCACCCTCCACCTTCTCTTTTCTCCCTCCTCCTCCCGCCCGCTAGTCGTCTACGCATCAAAAATAAAACACAGAAACTCACTCAACTATCACCAACTCAACAACCACAATAACAACAATAACCACGCTAGTCATACACAAGACCACCTGATATGTCCAGCTCTCCTATAGGACCACGGCCGGACCTGGTCCCCAACTCAGCACGAAGCCGAGGGGCGTACTCCCAGGAAAGACCGCCGCAAATCAACGAAGCGGCCGCCATATCTTCATACGGCCACAAGCCCAATATCGTGCCGCCATATGTGCTTGACAGATTGTCCCAGGCGCACTACAAAGATCAATTGGTCAACACCAACACCAATGTTCCTGAAAACCAGCCTAAACCAGCACCCACCAAAACCGAAGACGAGCAGTACAACAGCTTTGCAAACGACTTGTTTGTCAGTTCCATGAACAACAACTGGTCCACTTTCTTGCATTCGGTTCAAAACCCTACTCCTTATACTGCCGACAAAGTCAAATACGACCAGGACGCCGATCTAGACCGTAAACTCAATGGCACCTGGGGCGGCGACGACAGACTCAAATTGGCACTATTAGGCACCAGTTCCATTGACGACGACACGTTTGTAGGAGACGATGGCGGCGGACTCTTCAAATGGTTCCACACACCTAAAAAGCACCATCCCAAGGACGATGTACCTAAAGTAAGGTCCAAGGCTGGCTACTGGATGTCGGACGAAAAAAGAGCCGATGTGCTTCCAACTCTTAAACGACTTTTCGTTCAAAATCCTTTGGTGCCGTTGTTTCTTCGTATTCTTATATTGGTGTTTTCTGTAGCGGCCTTAGCGTTGGCAGCGTCCATCTTTGTATTCTCAAGAAGACTGTACGACGACTCCAAGGTGGACCAGCAGCCCAGTACTATCATGGCCGTGGTGGTACAGTGCTGTGCTATAGCTTATATCGTCTACATTGCGTATGACGAGTATAGTGGTAAACCATTGGGGTTGCGGGACCCCCTCGGCAAGATGAAGCTTATCATGCTTGATCTTTTATTCATCATCTTTTCGTCCGCCAACCTTTCGCTCACTTTCAACACTCTTTATGACGACGAATGGGTGTGCCAGAGTGATAATAACCCACAGCTTCAGCTCATAGGCATTGTTTATCCTACCGTCAGCTCGATTTGCCGGCGCCAGCGGGCGTTGGCGGCGTTTCTTTTTCTTGTGCTCTGTTTGTGGGTGTTGACGTTTACAATCAGTATTATCAGAGTGGTAGATCGTGTGAATGTGGGCGATCCCCGGAACAACTAGAACAATGCAATATACATGTAATAATAAAATAGAAGTAGAAGAATGTTGCCAGCATTAAAATCAGAATAATTAGAAGTAGCATAACTAGAATGCAATAGAAACTAACAATAATGTATAACTTCAAGCTATAACAAAATAGAACTAATATTGAAGGTGAAGGCACCTTATAAAGACGAAAAGAAGTAGTAAAAAATCAGAAACAAAGAGCCTACATCTCAAGAATAAAAAACGTAGAAGTTATGAATCAAGATTAAAGGGAATCCAATAGTATAGACTAAAAATTAATACACAGAGTATTAATCAAGAAATATTTAGCTAAGAAAGGCAAATGTACTTGTATGCGAGAATAAATAGAAATAGTATGATTACGGATAATTCACCTCTTTATAGGTAATTATGTCATAGTTGAATTGCTAGACCAATTCCATCAATAATTTATTTGTAACTGAGTAAACGCAGCATCAAGAAATAGTTGATATAAAAGGAAATAGTCTAGTATCCAATTAATTCGATTAGAATGGTAAGTAAAATTCAAATAAAGACCTAGTGAGACAATTCAAGAATCATAGACAAACATGGATATTTTTGACTACTGTAATCAAGAAAAATCGTCTAGCAGTTACAGGAAGAATAATCATAGTATGTTATTTGTGATTGAATAGATCTACTAGTACAGACCATAGAGGAGAATAGTCACCGTACTAAAATAAAATTAGTATGATTAAGAATATTGGAAGAAACACAAATTTTGAGCTAATTGTAGTACAATCAAGAAGTTTTAGACCTAATAGTCACATATCATCAATGGTAGTGAATACATTGTACAAAAAGATTTGATCAACTTGAGTAGAGATAATACAAAACTAGAACAAATTCAGTTATGAATGTAAATCACAAAATACGACTAGATGCTCCAAAACATAGTTCAAATTGAATAGTACTTAAGCAAGACTAATATCAACTACTAGCTTAAAAATTAGCGAAGTAAGAAAATAAGAATAAAATAGAACTACTATAAATAAAAAAATAAAAAGAAATGGTAGTATAATTGATGTTTACATAGACCCAGGAGTACACTCGAAAGAAAGGAAATAAAACTAGTAGCACAGCCAGGATAAAACTCATTTATCCACAAATATGAATTTTATGGACTTCATATCAAGAATAAGACCTTATAGTGCGAATCAAAGAATGAGTGTATTCAACTTAGACACAAATATAATAGCCTAATTTGTGGTAGTTCAATCAAGACTGAAATATAATAGCCTAGTAGTTCAAATCAAGGATATACTTGGTGGTATAAATCAAGATTGACATAATCTGGTTGTGCAATAATGTAGAGGTAGTGTAATTAGGGCTACTACATAGACCGTAATTCGTTGGTTGCAATTGTAAGCTCTCAAAAGATTTCACCAAGACCTCCCACAAATATACACATCTCTTGACTGAACATAATCGTTTTATACATAGTCCTTAAACCTTATCCTAAACATCTCAACATCATCATCTACATAGCACTCCAGGTCAATTGAGTGTGCTCAATCAACCTCTCGGTCGTGCGAGTCCATGTTTGCGGCGGGCGACAAACGCTGCCAAATCCCAGGATACTACAGCGTGCGATCCGTAGCCTGCTTGCTTTAATTGTACCTCTACACAATTATTGCATCTACACTCAAAGCAAACAAACCACCACTCATAAACTCATTGACAGTTTACTCGCCTCAACTTGGTACCAGCATCTCAACGATTGTATCAGTATCATCAGTACACTAGTAATCATATCACCACGGGTATAAACACACCTATCGTACGACTACACAACCAGACTAGTTTAAGTGCATCCAGTGATTTCAACTGTCTATTAGCAAGCTTGTATTATGTCCCTTCCGATAGCTAGCGATTTAGACGCCACATGGAACTTCATCCAGCCGGGTCTCGAGTTCATTCTTGGGTCGCAGGAAGACCAGGGCGTCACCTCCAAAATGTACATGAATTGCTACACTGCCATCTACAACTTCTGTGTCAATAAATCAAGAAGAAGCAATAATAACGACAGCCACCACTTTTCGTCCAGCACCGGTGAGTCCAACTCATATTCACTTGCCGGCGCCGAAATTTACTCAAGACTTGACCAATACTTGACGCAGTTCATCAGGGGCCTCACCAAAGATCCAAAGGATACGTTTCTAGAGTTTTATGTGCGTAAATGGACCAGATTCACTATTGGGGCCGGCTACTTGCACAATGTGTTTGACTACATGAACCGGTACTGGGTCCAAAAAGAGAGGTCAGACGGCCGCAAAGATATTCACGAAGTCAATACTTTGGCTCTTAACAAGTGGAAATCGGAAATGTTCAATGATAACTCCAAGATTCTTATAGACGAGATCTTGGACTTGATTGAAAAGCAGAGAAATAACCAGATCGTCAACACCTCGTTGATATCGATTGCCATAAAATCTTTAGTCTTTTTGGGTTTGGAAACTCAAGACTCAAAGAAACCCAGTTTGGTGGTGTACGTGATGAGCTTTGAAAAGGCGTTTTTGGAGCAGACAGCCGCATATTACAGCAATGAAAGCTCCAAGTTTTTGAGCGAAAACAACGTGGTTGAGTATATGAAGAAGTGCGAGTCCAGATTGCAAGAAGAGATCTCTCGTTCGAACAACTACTTGGAGGATCACACCAAAAAGTACCTTTTGGAAACCCTCAACAAAGTGCTAATTGAAGACCACTCGCAAGAGATGTACAACCAGTTCCTCACCTTATTGGAGCAAGGGGAAATCGACCATATCCAAAGAATGTACAAGTTATTGTACAGAGTACCCAAAACCATCGATCCCTTGGCCGATACCTTGGAGAACTACATCAAACAACAAGCATTATTAAAGATCGAAGATATGAGAATAGGCATGGAATCGGCCGCCGCCGCTGCTGCGGGTGCTTCCACCGCGTCCAGACCCGCCAAAAGAGCGCTGTCATCGGTGGACCCCAAACTCTACATCAACACCTTAATTTCCATCTACTTGCAGTTCAACGAGGTTGTCATCAAAGCATTCAACAAAGATCCCAGATTCATAAAAGCATTGGACAGCGCATGTCGTTACTTCGTCAACAATAATCCAATTGCCCTTCCCAACCCGAAATCAGGCTGCAAAACGCCCGAGCTTTTGGCTAAGTATTCCGATTTATTATTGAGATCCAACTCTAAAGAGTCAGATATCATCGATATGAATGCTGACAACTTGATGATCATATTCAAGTTTATCAACGACAAAGACTCGTTTGAAGAATTCTATCGCCGTCAGCTTGCAAAGAGATTAATAAACAGCAACAGCAAATCGGAAGAGCTCGAGGAGTACATTATTCAAAGATTACAAGAGGAGAATTCCATAGAGTATACTTCCAAGATGACCAAAATGTTCTCCGATATGAAGTCGTCCGAAGACTTAAAGGCTAAGCTCAACATGAATAATCTGATTGTCAAAGATTTCAATCCTCTTATCTTGGCCCAAAGTATGTGGCCCTTCAACCACTCTAAAGATTATAACTTGAACATAGCCAACGAGTTGACCGAGCCGTTCGAAAGTATTGTCAAGGCCTACAATTCCCAGCACAACGGTCGACAATTGAAGTGGTTGTGGAACCACGGAAGAGCCGAAATCAAGGCCAACTTGTCAAAAAAAGGCAAGCCTCCCTTCATATTCACTGTGAGCAACATCCAGTTGATGATTTTGATTGCCTACAACAAAGAAAGCACTTATTCTGTGGGCAGACTCTACAAGATCGTGGGTGCTTCCAGAAACGTCTTTGAGTCGCATTTGTTGCCTTTGATCAAGTACAAGTTGATTGAGCAATCGCGGCCCGGCGACTTGTCTAATGACGATATAGAGTTGACTATCGTAGAAGAGTACAAGTCTAAAAAGCTCAAGGTCAATTTCATCAGTGTCATCAAGAATACTGAGCCTAAGCAGGAAGAGGATGAAGCTAATAAGGAGATCGACGAGACAAGAAAGAATTTCTTGAGTGCTTGTATAGTCAGAATAATGAAGTCCAGAAAAGTGGTCAAGCATAATGATTTGATCAACGAAGTGTTGCCACAGACGTCGTCTAGGTTCCAGGCCAAAATCATCGATGTCAAGCGGGTGATCGACCAGTTGATCGAAAAGCAGTATATTCAAAGAATCGACGGCGGAAGCTACGAGTATCTCTCTTAATACAAGAAGTGCAGCAAAACGTAGAGAATGGACATGTAGTGGACATAAGTAGGCTTATCTTTGACTATCGAGAATTTCTGAGCTGTATTCTGTCTACGCATCAAAAAATCTTCAGTTTTTAAGAGCCAAAGATGTTAAGCAATAGGAGTAACAAAATGTAGATGATAATAACTGTCAATGCAGAGAAATATATGTAAATTAGTAGTGAATAGATTTCATATTAGTGAAGTTTTGAATAAATTAGTAGATGTCAGTGAAAAAATATCGTTGGAAGAGTTTGGGCGAAACAGTAGAATTGTCAAAACTGGCGAGTTTGTGCGAAACAGTCACTTAGTGGGAAGTAGTATGAGCTAGTGTTGTAGTAGTGTCAGCGTGTTCCAGTAAATTGTCCTACTCATCTCACGAGAGACGGGTCTCTAAGCATACATGAACTAGTCTAACCAATATTATTGTGTATCATGTCTACTGGTTCCATGGAATTATAAGGTATGCAGAATCAGGATCAGTAGTACTGAAGTGTTATCTGTTACCTCTAGTTTTTCTATTAGTACTAATTTGTAGTCTAATTGAAATTATTGTACAATATTTGGTACATCACCTGACGCGACTGAATTCTTAGCTTTTTAGCCTTAAAGTCTAGATGTCCAGTAAGAGATTCAAGAGCGACAACGGAGATTCCAAATCGGTTGTTGTGAGTAGAGGTAGTGGCTCGGGAACAGGCAAAACCTTATATGACGAAGCCGTGATACTACAAGGTCACCAAGGCCCAGTGTTGGCGGCCAGATTCAACAGCGATGGAACCAAGATAGTCTCTGGAGGAGCAGACAGGAACATCAACTTGTGGAAACTTCCCACCGACGAACAAGAAGAGAGTCCCAACTATGGCGTGCTACAGGGTCACAAATCAGCAGTGACTTCATTGCGTTGGACCGAAGACGACTCGACACTTATCAGTGGTAGTGCGGACAGCACCATCGGAGTTTGGGATAGCAACAGTGGCCAAAGAATACGAAAGTTGCAGGCTGGAGAGGGCGCCGTAAATGAAGTGGATGCGACTGCATCTGGCAGTACTGTTGTGAGCGGTGGAGACGACGGAACCGTCAAGCTATGGGACACCAGAGTCAAGGCCCCAGTGGGACTGATCGAGACCGAGTATCCTGTATTGGCCACCATTTTCAACAACAGAGAGACAACATTGTACTTTGCCGGTATAGATCCGACTGTTAATGCGTACGACGTTCGTATTCTCGACAAACCACTCTGGAAAAGCGGCGGCCATGCCGACTCCATCACTTGTCTAGCACTCAATAGCGACGACTCTGTGCTTTTGTCGAGGTCAATGAACGGTGTAATAAAGACACATAGTGCAATGGAACACGTTCCCGAAGGTATCAGTAGATTGAATCCGTACGCCTACGAAGGAGCCCCCTCTGGACAAGAGTATCAGCTCAACAAGGCATGCTTTAGTACTAATAATGTGAAGATACTATCGGGATCTGAGGATACCACGGTGACCGCTTGGGACTTTGGATCTAGACAAATAGTTAACAAGTATTTGGGTCATCAGGGATGTGTGGTAGATGTGAATTACCATCCTTTTGAGGATATTATTGTGTCTACGTCGACGGATGGAAGTGTAATAGTAAGAGAGATATAGCTACGATGAGCCCACAAAATCGTATATCATGGACAATTACCTTAAGTCTGTATTGTATTGTAAAATAAAGCATATCTTGGTGAATTCAAGTCCCATTGAACTATACTATGTCAGCATTGATTGAAGGATGTAACATATCAGCTGATTTAGCAAAAAAGTATAGTAAATGATAAATGGCAATCAGCAAGTCGATAAGTAACTAAAAAAGTCAACCTTCTTGACTGTCATATCTATGTATTTTTCAGAGCTAAACAAACTCCACTTCACATAGATCGAACCCGCTTCATTAATAAATCAAATCACTATACATTAATGCTATTAAATATAAATTGTACTTAACTGAAATTCTAAGGTAGTAACGAATCAAAATCGAACCTTCTTTCGAACAGGACCTTCAACTTTGGGTTTTGGCTTCTCAGAAACAATAGAGTCATGGTATTCCACGGAGTCAACATTGAGCTCTCGAGTGACTTTTCTTCGGGCCATTATCTCATTGAGCTTGTCCAAGTTCGCTTGGTTGAAAAGATACACCTTCCATTGGCGGAGATTGTCTTTCAACCAGTCCTGGTGCAGAAATAATGAAAAGTCTTCGTTCCTGGTTATCTCCACTCTTTTATCAAAGGCAGTGGCTTCAAAAGGACAATACTCTGTTTCGTTCGGGTTATGTTCCAAAAACTTGTGCTTCAAGATATAGTCTCTCATGCCCATATCGTCAATCACATAGGTGTTCTGGGACTCTTTCTCTTGCTCTTGATCGTGATGATGACTCCTTCTGTTGTATATTTCTTCCTCCAAAGTGCCCTGTAGAACCAACGTCTCGACATAAACGCTTTTTTTTTGTCCGATTCTGTGTGATCTCTTGATGGCCTGTGCTTCTACTGAAGCTTTCCACACTGGGCTGATGAAATATACGTGAGTGGCCGCAATAATTGTAAGACCATGCGATGCCAACTTGAGATCCATGATAAGCGTCACTCCGCCTAAATTGGCACTATCATACGAGCTAAAGTCTGTAAGGTTATTGGCTCTTTCGGTAGCATTTATGAAGGTTGCATAAAGAATGTAATTGACCCCAAGAATATCCAACAATTCAGTGAGATAATAGGCACTGTCTTCGAACTCAAAGAACACCAACGACTTGATCTTGTGTGTCTGGTGCTCGAGTAGTCTTGAAGAAAGGTACGATAGCTTGGCTGAAGCTGTTCCCAAGACCTCACTGGCTCGCACTTCGCCAAGCTTTCTCTTGACCGGCTCCGATACCACGCTTTTTTCAGCCTCGAAATTCCGAATGAGACTGGGAGTATCTACAGCGTCCTTGACTGAAGTTTTCCAGTTTCGATCGTCTACTTTGTTGAACTTTTCGGCATTTCTCTTTGCGTTTTCGTTCCAGTATTGCTTCCAGAACGGCTTAGAAATCGTACTCAACTTGGCTTTCAAGTCATGCGAATCTTGCATGTTCATGAACCTATTTTTATAGTAGAATTCCTGGATCTGGTGCAAATGCGGTGCTCCAAATATAGCCACGTCTGAGTGTTCAAGTGTTCCCATGCCAAACTCCTGGACAAATTCCTGGGGCAACCCTTGGACATAGTAGTTCATTTCGTGCAACAACGCCAGCGTTCTCCACCGGAGATTCCGCAACGCAAACCTGGATACTTGTAAAGATTGTTTTAACAAGTAGAGGTCAAAATCAGAGTACTTTTCGGGTTTTTTCAAACCCTTTTCACAGATTTCGATCAACAATTCAACGTCTTCTTGAGCAAAACCCGTCCAGTGGAAAGTCGCTCTTTGGAGATTGAGAATTAACCTACGAAGCTGGGCAGTATTGCTGGGATGGAACATATAGTCAACATCCTTTCTTTCGGAAGAAACAGCATTCACTGCCAATACCGCTGTGAACAAGTTGATTGAAAGCTTGTTATGGTACGACGGCTTCAAAAAAACCGCCTGGTGGTGCAAGGGTGGAAGCAGGAGCTCGGTTTCGATATCCTGGAGATTGTGACGTACCAAAATAGACCGGAGCAAGTTGAGGAGCTTTAATTGGGATCCGTACAACTTGCGTTCCAACGGCTTGACCATATGGGTGTTCCAGTACTTTGGCTGCGAGAAAAACGGTTCTATCTTGAGAAAGTTGCCAATGATGGTGCCCAATTTGGTCAAGTCATCTTTCTCATTGAAACTGTTTTTTATAGTGTATTTGGATGACTTTTCCTCGGTATCTTGTTCCATGTGAAGCCTGGTAAGGCCAGATGTAGGAGTACCTGTCACGGCCCATTTGCGCTCGCAGTGCATTGATTTGCACAAGAAACTGACCCGAGATACTTTGGACGACAAGCTATGGCCCTCATCGATAATGATACGTTTCCAGTACACGCCGGTTAATGGACTCGCCAGCAAGTCGCCTGCATATCTTGAAATGTAGGAGTTAGTAGTTAGGACCAAATCAAATGCTACAAGTTCTTTTGGATCAGGAAGTTCATTTGTGTAAGCCGTAGAATCGTGGCTGAAAGGCTGCTTGAACTGCGTGGAAACACAAAGGACACGAAGATAGTCCTTGAACATGTGCTTCTTTATTTCGTTGTTCCACTGATGGAGAAGATTGTCAGGCACTATAATCAATGTAGAGTTGGTCAATAGAAGAGTCTTGTAGTTTGTGCCTTCTTTGGGTGTATCTGGCATATTTCTTGTTGATGCCTGACGGGTTCGAAGAACAAATGACGATTCGTAGTGGTTCATTATCAATGGTATTTTGAAAGAAGGAGGCGACTCCAAAAGCGTCTTTATTACCGTCTCTGGCAAATCGTCCTTATAATACCTCCACGGGAGTGAACTGTTATTGACTATATGGCTGCAAAGACTAGACAATCGAGAAACGGTTTTAGGTTGAAAGCCGTTGTTCTCATATAGGAGCATGTTCTCTGGTTTGGAAACTTCATGGTTGGTCAAGCATATCAAGCTCAAACAGATAAGTGTCTTTCCCAAGCCCATATTCTCAGCAAGGATTCCTCCTCGTGGTAAATCGTACATGTCTGGCTGCAAGAGAAAGCCGTTGGTGAGCAAATCAAAGTAGTATTTGGACGCTCCACAAGGAGATTTTATTGGAATTAAGCTGGGTGCAAGAGCCTTTGCTGGAATAGACTCTTTTTCGAGCATTTTACACAATGATGCTATTTGAAACGGATACAACGTCAGCTTGATTCCAGGAATGGTTCCATTTTGCGATCCGCTCAATAGCCCCACTATGGTTTCTTGCACAGTTGGAATGCTTCTAGAGGGAAGACGGAATTTATCGACGTATGAGGACAAATCTGGGGACTTTATTTGGTCGTAGATGGTTTGGATGAGACTTGTGTTGAAGCCAGGTTCGGCCGACAATTCGGCTAACGGAACATAGCCCTGATTCGATGTCCATCTCGATATGTGGAAGTTTTCATTTTTGGGAGGATATTCGGCATTTTTAAAGTCTACAACGAGCCGGGGGTGCCTTAAAAAATCAGCTAGAGAAACGCTATTCTTACAGTTCCATCCTTCACTCGAGTAGTCCAATAGTCCAAGCAAGTTGGACCATATTTTCTTGACTTTGATTGTGCTTGCCAGACTCCTCAGTCTTCCGCTTCTCCACTCATCGAAATACCGTGCTCCTGGGACATCCGACGGTATGATATAGATTCGTACTCTGCACACAATAAAGTACTTTTTGGCCGTAACCAGCACTTTTTGGATCTGGTACGTGGCCATGATGTACCGCCAGTCAATTAGAAATTGGATATTCGAGACTATCTCGCTCGTATCAAGACCAAGACCATTGATGTCAAACCATCTCCATACTTGTTCCCCTTCATTTTGCCCCTCAGCAGGCAATCCTCCGCCAATCTCAACTGTACTGGGAGGATTGAATAGGTCAAGCGTGCCTACTCCGACTAGATTACTAAAGTCATTGGATATATTTATCACATTTGCAATAGCCATCACCTCCTAGCTTGCAAACCTTTGGAATTAAACAAATAATGTTTCGATTACGTAACAAATACCAACAAGTTATTCAAAGTCGATTGGCATCACTTAGTTCGATCTAATTGGCATCAGTTAGATCAGTGTAATGGCTATAGAGTACCAAATGCGTTCTTTAGCTAGTCCAGTTGCTACCAACTCCGCATTTCGCAGTGAAAACCGGGTAGTTTTTCATATCAACTCAACAGCTTCAGGCATATTTTAGGACCACCAAATCCATACATTTGCACGCCTTTCGTTAACTCTATTTATAGAAGGCAGCTACTCCATGCATGCCTAATATTGTGCGGCTCTACCGTGGTGGTCACTTTCACTTTTTCATTTTCGCGGCTAAATACAAACGTCAGGGGCTCTCGGTAAGACCATTCTGCAATGAATTCTTTTGCTTCCCGACATATTGATGTTGAAAGCGTTCTACCGAGAGACCATTGTACGCTATGGAACTCGATTACCAGTCCGTTCTATGATCCCTACGGAAGTAGTGTAATTCCATGCTTCATCTCAGGGTTCAGTACTATATCGTGTGTACTCATCACAATTGTGGGAGTAGCCCAGCTTACCCAATTGGTGTTTGCCAATTCACATGGACCTTTCAAGATTCATTACTCCTTTGGCTCGCCTTTCAGTGCCAAAAGCGTCGGCATATTTCAACTTTTCAAGTTGTATGCAATTGCATTGCATGTTCTATTGTATTTTATATTGTTGGGTTTTGGATCCACTTGGCAAGAACTTGCTCGTACTAATGTCATAACAATATTCTCCAGCATTCTATTTGTGACCTTGCCGCTTAGTATCATCGAGCCATTAAGATCTCCAGTGTACTGTGCCTCGACTGCACTCTTTTGGCCATTACACCTGATATTTAGCTTGTCGGTATTGCTCCAAGATACGTATGGAGCTCACAAGGTGTGGACTTCCCCAAAAGACTCAACTTCGTACTCTGTGATTTTTGCCTTGGAGATCTTTCTCTGCCTCGATTCACTCTTGATATCCATCCTCCATATTTGGTTTTATACCCCCAGTATTGAGTTAAAACAGTATTGGGACTTGAATGGTTGGAACATTGAGTCTGTCCACGATTTTTACTCGTGGTTGTTCTTTTCCTGGTTAGGCCCTTTCATTGCCTTCGCCTACAAAGCAGATAAGATAACTGTCAAGGATGTTCCTTCTGCAGAGATTGATATCAAGAGCTCAGTAACCCAGGATAGATTTGACCATTACTGGAACAAGGCAATGCAAAAAGCCGAAAAGCACAGACAGAATGTATTGAAAAGAACAATCAAACCTACCTCAGCTCAGCGGAAACTCCCAAGATTCTCTCTTTTCTTGATTCTTCTCAAGATCCATTGGTTGGATTTCTTGGTTTGCATGGTAGCTGATATCATCGAGATGATGATTGATATAAGTCAAGCCTTTATGTTGCAAGCATTCATAAAGTACTTCACGGACCAGGATAGTGGCAAAAACCGGCCTGCTATTGTCGGGTATTCCATTGCCACATTGATGTTCGTGGCCACCGTAATTCGAATATTCCTATACAACAAGGTCTCGACCACGTTCACCAGGTTCCTGGAGAAGACCACCTCGAGCTTGACCGCGAAAATTTACCAGAAATCAATGAAACTCTCTCTAGACTCCAGAAAGGTGAAAGCTTCCGGTGATATAATAACCAATCTTACTGTCGACGCAGACTCTGTAGCCAGGGCATTGGCCATCGGATCAGATTTCGTGCTAATGCCAATAAGACTTATACTGTCGATGCTTGCATTGAGCCAATTACTAGGCAAGTCAACCCTTGCGGGTTTGCAACCGCATTGCTCATGATCCCAATCAGTGTCATGATAAGCAACACTGTAAACAGCATTTACGAAGATAAGATGAAAGTCAAAGACAGGAGAATCAGATTGACCTCGGAGATATTGAATTCTATCAAAAGCATCAAGTTGTTCAGTTGGGAACAGCCACTATTGAAGAGATTGCTTGAGATTCGAAACGGCCTGGAATTGGTTCTCGCAAAGAGAATCGGCATATATAATGCGTTATCGACATTGTCATGGATGTGTGTGCCATTGACTGTGGCGGCAGTCTCGCTTGCTACATTCACGTATCTTGGTAGTGTGCCATTAATTCCATCGATCGTTTTTCCTGCATTGACCTTGTTCGAGGTCATTTCGGAGCCCTTGTTGGTAATCCCGTACTTGTATTCTGACTCGATAGAAATCAACGTATCGCTCAAAAGAATAAGGGAACTTTTCTTATTGGCCGAAAACCGTTCTGACGTTGTCACCAAAACCTTTCACGATTTGCAGAATGGTGATGTATCGGTCCAGATATCCAATGGTACCTTTTTGTGGAGTACTCCCGAGAGAATAGGAGCAGAAGATGAAGAATTTGACCTTGAATCAAATGATATGGTTGCATTGTCAGATGTTAACTTTACTGCCCGGAAGGGTAAGTTGACGTGCATAGTGGGCAAGGTCGGAAGCGGCAAGAGCACCCTAGTGAAGTCTTTGTTGGGAGATATTCCATTGAAAGAAGGTGGCAAGGTGGAAGTCAATGGCTCAACTGCGTACTGCTCTCAAACTCCGTGGTTGGCCAATGCTACTGTCAAAGAAAATATCCTATTTGGGTGCAAATTTGACGCTCCGTTTTACGAAAAAACGGTTGCAGCCTGTCAATTGCTGACAGATTTCAGCGTATTACCCGATGGAGAGAACACCGTTGTCGGAGAAAAGGGGATTTCGGTTAGTGGGGGCCAGAAGGCTAGGATCGCCTTGGCTCGTGCCGTGTACTCCAGGGCAGATGTGTATATTTTGGACGACGTTTTATCAGCCGTGGATGCTCATGTGGGGAAGAATATCTTCACCGCGGTGTTGAGTCCGCAGGGGATTTTGGCTGGAAAGACCATTATCTTGGCCACCAATGCAGTGAGTTTGTTGCACAAGGCTGACTATATCTACTTGTTGAACAGTGGTGCTATTGTGGAGCAAGGAACCCTTGAGGAGGTTGTTGCCAATGATGCTGCTTTGGCCGAATTGATACAAGAGTTTGGTAAGTCGGACGTCCATGCCACAGAAATCAGCCATGTGCCCCACAGTGAGGATGACTCTGCAGTCACAGAGTATGAAGGGCCAGGTGAGCTTGGCGGAATAGAACGAGTGAGGTCCAGAAGTACGGTGAAAAGAGCCAGTTTCGTTTCCTATGATCACGAATACGAGATTGAGCACGAGCAGAGAACTGGGCACACCGAAGAGGTAACCACCAAAGGCAGCATCAAATTGTCGGTATACCTCACGTACTTCAAAGCCTGCAACTTCTACTATATAATCAACTACGCTTTGATGTACGGAGCTTTTGTTGGACTAGAAATCTTATCGCATTACTTATTAAAGTCATGGTCCGAAAAGAACTTGCAAGCGGGCTCCAATGTTCATCCCGGCTACTACTTGTTCGTATATGCGGCATTAGGGTATTCCGGTGCGTTGGCCACATTCTTGGGAACGTTTGTTGTATGGTACTATTGTGTGATCAGTGGCTCTAGGCACTTCCATGATTCAATGATAAAGGCTGTTCTTCGGTCACCGATGTCGTTCTTTGAAACCACCCCCGTGGGAAGAATCATCAACCGGTTTTCGGATGACATTTACATCATCGATGACGAGATCATCTGGGCTTTCCTGGGTCTTATCGACTACTCGTTGGAGGCAATAGGTTCATTGGTGGTCATAGTGATTAATCTACCAAAAATGATCATTGTCATCTTGTTGTTGATGGTGATCTACAATCAGGTTCGGAAGTACTATATCTGTGCAGCCCGAGAGTTGAAAAGAATTAGAAGTGCCTGCAAATCACCCGTAGTATCGCACTTACAAGAGTCATTGAATGGAATAGATACAATCAAGGCACATGGCCACCAAGAAAGATTTATTCATAACAATCGAAAATACATAGACGAGTTTTGCCAGGTATCGATCATGGCGTTCTTTTGCGACCGGTGGTTGGCCTCTCGATTGCAGCTTATATCGGGCCTCAATTCGTTTGCAGTGTCGCTCTTTGTTCTTTTGACCTTGGGAACCTCGTACCAGTTTAGTCCCGGATTGGTGGGTTTTGTGATGGTCGGCTCGTTGACGATATCCACTACGTTGAATGATATCATCAGGTACTGGGCATCCATAGAAAATAAGTCTGTTTCTGTGGAAAGAATCATCGAATATTGTGATTTGCCTTCCGAAGCGGAACCCAAAATTGAAAAATATACTCCTCCCCATACCTGGCCCAACAAAGGAGAGATCAAGTTTGTCAATTACACCACCAAGTACCGTGCCAATCTTGATCCTGTTTTGAAGAACATCTCTTTAGAAATCAGGGCTGGCGAGAAAATCGGAATAGTGGGAAGAACAGGAGCAGGCAAGTCCACTCTTTCACTAGCACTTTTTCGAATTATCGAGGCTACTGGTGGTCATATTGAGATTGACGGCATTGATACCAGTAAAATTGGGTTGTTTGATTTGAGGCACAAATTGAATATCATTCCACAGGATTCCCATGCGATCGAAGGCTCTATAAGGCAAAACTTGGATCCGTTTGGCGAGTTTAGCGATGAGCAGTTATGGAGGGTATTGGAGCTTGCAAGATTGAAGGAACATGTGGAGAGAATGAAGACCAAAAAGAAGACAGACGAGGAAGAGGATGAGGAGGAAGAAGAGGATGAGGAAGAGGAGGATGAGGAAGAGGAGGAGGATGATCTCTATGACTTTGGCCTTTCGGCCCAGGTACTCGAAGGAGGCACCAACCTTTCGGCTGGTCAAAAGCAGTTGCTTTCTCTTGCAAGATCGTTACTAAATCCGTCGCAGGTTTTGATTTTAGATGAAGCAACTGCAGCTGTAGATGCCCAAACCGACAAAATAATTCAACAGACTATCCGATCTGAGTTCAAACACAAGACGATTTTGACCATAGCCCATCGGTTAGAAACTGTACTAGATTGTGACAGAGTGTTGGTGTTGGGCGATGGAGAGGTCAAAGAGTTCGATACTCCAAAGCGTCTACTTGAGAATACGAACACTATATTTTACTCTCTTTGCAAGGAGGGGGGATATTTGAAAAGTTCGGAAACAAACTAATATGATTACAGAATATGATACAGACTCCACTCTCAAGGAGGTGGATACCCAAAAAAATTGGAAACAAATAGGAATACAGTATGTATGATATAGAATAGATGACATTTTATGAATGGGTGCAAAAATTACATTTGCATACCAAATAAGCCACAAAGAATCCAAAGCAAAACGGTGATTGGACTAGGTTAGTGTTCAAAAAAGAATCTAACCAAGATATATAGTTAGGCACGACTCAAATCGAACGTTACTTACCAGATAACAGTACTTCAAAATCAGTACTTCTTTAATTATCTACATGTAGAAAACTAAGAACTTTTCAAATTGGGTGCAAAAATAGATAAAAATACAAGACATGTTACCATAAAAAAATAGCACGACAGTGCATAGATATGACTTACTACCAAACAACAATCTTTCAAGACCACATTATTACTACAAGCAAAGGATACGTACTTGTCGTATCTATCTATTTTGGTGGCTCCCATATTAAGAATTAGGTCGTTTGGTCGTGTCTGACATACAACGTGAGACAAAATAACCCCCAGATAAATCAAGATTAATCAAGATAAGTGGCAATCAACACAATGAAGACGTACTTGGTATCAATTCCTACCAAAAAGACAGAGGAGGTCAATTGGACCAAGCCATTGAACAAGTATCTTCTTTCGGTATATGGAAACACCTCGGATTTCCAGGAAGATTTGACTTCCTTCAACAAGTTGCGGCAAGACCTTCGAGGAGCAGTTGCCAATAAAACAGGCATAAAATTATACTGCAAATACTACAGTCAGATCGAGCTTCTTGACTTACGGATCCCATTTGCCACTGTCAATAGAAGCAAAAAGATCGTTTTCGACTGGAGCGATGTGTTCCAGCAGGGCGTTTCCCACAAGCAAAATGCGTTGCCGTACGAAAAAGCCAATGTTCTTTTCAACTTGGGATCGATCTTATCGAAGCATGCTGTTTTCAAGTATGAGGAATCGCAAAAAGGGCAGTCAGCGGAATCGAATCCAGATACGTTGATCGGAGAGGCCATCAAGCATTTGCAGCAAGCTGCTGGTGTATATCAGTTTATTCAAGAAAACTTCTTGCATGCACCTTCGTATGATCTCAGCCAGTCTACAATAAAGTTTTTGGTCAAGCTTCTTTTGGCCCAGTCTCAGGAAATCTTTGTGATGAAAGTTATCAGTGGAGACTTGGAACAAAAGAAGAACTCGTTGATCTCCAAGTTGTGTAGAAGTACATCTTCCCATTACGAAGAATGCCTTAAAATGACAAACAGTCTTCAAAACGACATTGAAGCTTTGGGTGCCAGTGAATCTAGAGAAAGCGACGAAGATGAAGTGCCTAGTAGTGATATATGGGAAAGTCCTGAAGACGAAGAAGGAGCGGCTTTTGAGTCTAGTGGCAAAGTAGATGCCGAGATCGACGAAGCATGGATTGCCGTTCTTCAGTTCAAAATGGTTTATTACAAGTCATTGGCATACTATTTCAACGGCTTGAACTTCGAAGCTTTGAGAAAGTACGGGCAGGCGTTGGCTTATTTGCAGAAGTCATGCGATATTTTGGATGAAATCGATAGCCAGACCCTCAAAACTATCAACAAAAAAGCCAGCTCGGCAGGAAGTTCAGATGCATATGAATTGTTGGAGAATTACAAGGGCCAGAAAGATACAGTGGCTATTAAGTTGGGCGATTTGAACAAGGATAATGATTTGATTTACCATGACATTATTCCTTCGTTGGTAACTCTACCCGATATAAAAGCTATGGATAGCACCAAGATCATTCCCATGAACGAAATCGACCAGTTTCAGGAGATAAACGACTACAATTACAACCATTTCTTGAAAAACGTCATTCCAATAAATATCCACGAGCTTCTTAGTTTTTATTCTGAAGAAAAGTCACAATTCTTGAGGAATGAAATAGACTTAGTCGATGTTTCCAATGAAGAATTGGCATCTGTATTGGAGTATTTAAAGATGCCCAAGTCTTTAGTCACCTTAAGAGAGTTGATGCAGTCTAAAGATGACTACAATTTGGCGGCCACCAACGGTTCAAATATCGATCCTAAACTCGTCAGTATTGCCAATGAAGTTGCCAGTAAACACAATACAGATATCAGTAATCGCGAAAAGATTGTTCAATCCAGAAAACAAATCTTTGACCAAATCAGTGAAAGCGAAGCAGCCTTGGCTCGAGCCGGAAGCGGCTCCGATCCAGAGAAGCTCCGCAAGTTCAAAGACGATCTTATCAAAGTCAAAAAGGCATTGTACGACGCTACCAATTCCGATAACCGGTTATTTGGCTTGGTAAATGAAAGCAACGGGCCGTTATATAATGCCTTGGGAAAAGGACCCAAGTCAGCAGAGTTTGACCGGTTATTTGAGGTTGGCGGAGAACTGGCCAAGCCCAAAAACTTGGTTGAAGAGATCAGTTTACTTGATATTGACGACAGTATTCCAGTCAACAATACCAATGGAGGGATTCAGCAGAGAATCAAAAAAGTAGAGGATATTCTTCATGACTTGAATACCATCAAGAGTAACAAAAATAAGCTAGTTGAAGCACTCAAAAAAGAGATCCATGGCGATGATATTGCGGATATACTTATTTTGAACAGCCGGATCAAGAGCACGAGCGAGATCAAAGAAGTGATTTTCCCCGAGGAAATGAAGAAGTTTGAGGTTTACAATATAGAGCTCGATAAGTTAATCGAGAAGCAAAAGGTATTGTTGAGAGAATTGAACGGCGAATGGGAGATTTTGGCAAAGAATCCCGAGGTCAAACAAATCCAGCACTCGAAGACATTTACTGATCAGGTGGTGCGCGACCAGCACCACAAAATCGTGGAGTTCTACGAGGGCCCGTGGCAGCAGTACACGGTAGGACTCGGCCGAGGGGTTGAATTCTACCAGCAGTTGATAGGCTACAGCACGGGGCTCCAGCACAAAATCCACGAGGAAGCGGGCAAGCAGCTAACTCGCCCCAGCCCGCAATTACCTCAAGATTACGTGACCGGTCCGCAGTCACATCAAAATTACGGAATAGGTGCATATGGAGCGGCGCAGGAATCCGGCTATTTGCATAGGGCCGCCCCAAACGAGGATCTCATCAACGCGCCTGCGCTTCCTCCCAAGAGACGATCCGGCCCAAACGGGATCCAAGACAACGGCACAAGACCAGCTGGGGACGCATCTGATTTAATTTACGACAATCCGTCGACGTACCAGCCAAATATGTACAACTTTTTTTCTAACTCATAGTACTGTGCATAATACAATGTATCACAAATACGAACAAACGCGCTAATAATAAGACAACCAAGTACGTAGAATACGGGCTCAAGAGGAAAAGACGGAGATGTAGGTGAAAAGTGGCTGGGTATAAGTAGTTAACTTAAATGTTGCAGGATTGAGTATAAGGGTGTATAATCCTCTTAATTCGTTGCAGAATTCCAATATATGGTGGAATGTTCTGATCGTGTAATTTCGCGTCCAGCATAAACACGAAATGTAAATACTATAAATAATATCAGCATGCCAATATCCTCAGTGTAATCTATTAGGTATACGATCTATCAAATTAGGTTTCGCGAAAACACGCTATTGTTTGGTGCATAATTGGCATCAGTGGCAGTGGGGTTGCAGTGCAGTACCAGGAGTGGGAATGGGCCCCAAAACGACTTGGATGAGCGGGCTGTGCCAAGCCAACACAAAACAGTACCAGCTGAATGCCAGAGTTAGTGCCAGGCCCGGTGCATAGTGTAAGCACCAGTTAGTGCTAGTACCAGGTACAGTGCTAGTTAGCTCTGGGGCGATGCTCGCGCCCGATTCGGTTATTTTCGATCGCCTGCATAAATTTCTTTTGGGTGTTATTTTGATTCTTTTTTTGGTATTTTTCATTCTTGTCTGATTCCAATTATAAAACCCAAATCTTTCCATACAATTAGAATTTGGTATACGTTCGCTATCATGCAATTAAAGACTTTGTTACCATCGTTGTTGTTGGCAAGCTACGCGCTGGCTGTGTCGTGTGGCGCTGGCAAACAGTGTCCCGAAGACGCTCCATGTTGTTCTCAGTACGGTGAATGCGGTACTGGTTCGTACTGTGTCAGTGGGTGCAATATCAAGAACTCCTACAACTTGACCTCATGCATGCCTATGCCTAGAATGGAGTCGTTTTCCACCAGTTTCACCGATAAAAAGGAGTTGACTCTCCAAACAAGCTACTTGGGTAACGGTTCTGAAACCAATTGGTTGTATTCGGGGTGGATCGACAACCACGACGACGCTATAATCATGGAAATGCCAAAATACTCGGGTGGTTCCGTCATTTCTTCGTCCCACTACTTGTGGTACGGCAAGATCGAAGCTACCTTGAAGTCGTCTCGTACCAAGGGTGTGATTACCTCGTTCATTTTGTACTCGGACGTCGAGGACGAAATCGATTTTGAATTTGTCGGTTATGACTTGGACGGTGTGCAATCGAACTACTACTCTCAAGGTGCTTTGAACTATTCCAACTCCAAAGTCGGTGATACCTCCAACACCTTCGAAAACTACCACACCTACTCGATCGACTGGACCGAAGACCAGATTACCTGGGCCATTGACAACCAGAGTTTCAGAGTTCTCAAGAGATCTGACACCTACAACGAAACCTCCAAAATGTATTCTTACCCACAGACCCCATCGAGAATCCAAATGTCTCTTTGGCCAGGTGGTAACGCCACTGCTGCTCAAGGTACCAGAGAATGGGCTGGTGGTGAAATCGACTGGGACTCCGACGATATCAAGGACAACGGCTACTTCTACGCCTACCTCAGAAACGTGACCGTCGAAGCCTACGACTTACCTTCCAACGTAGGTATTGAAAAGAGAGACGGCAAAAACTCGTCTCTTAAGGCCTACGCTTACAACAGCACCGACGGTTGGGCAGACAACATTGTTCTTACCTCGAAAAAGACATGGTTGGGTGACGACGATGCCACTGGATTTGACCCCAAGAACGAAGACAAAAAGTCCTCTTCGAGCAGCTCCAGTTCCAGCAAGTCTTCCAGCAAGTCTTCCAGCAAGTCTTCCTCATCCTCGGGTTCCTCCTCCAAATCCTCGAAGGGCTCCAAGACAACCGACTCTGACTCCAAATCCACCACCACTTCTGGTGGTTCCGGTTCCGGTTCCGACTCAAGCTCTACCTCCACCTCTACTGGATCTGGAGACGATTCGTTTGCCCAGTTCGGAAGCTCCTCTTCCTCCTCTTCCAAAGCTGCTGCTGGATGTGTCAGCGCTTCTTCCAACATGTTGACCGGACTTGCTGGTGCATTCAGTCTTGGCTTCATTTCCCTC
The DNA here is from genome assembly GCA_003706505.3 of Suhomyces pyralidae. NCBI lineage: Eukaryota > Fungi > Ascomycota > Pichiomycetes > Serinales > Debaryomycetaceae > Suhomyces > Suhomyces pyralidae. The sequence goes on along the minus strand of PPLO03000009.1, from coordinate 49,581 downwards.
TTCATATAATCAGACTGGACACTGAAAAGTACAATAAAACAAAAAACAATAAATAAAATATAATCCATGTACCTGTAGACTGAGTTATCGCAGTGCTATCAAGCTACATCCAGAGTAATAATCTATTGGGCTATAAAACATGGACAAGTTATACATTTCTAAACAATTAATTGTCATAAGTTTATATAAGTTTAGTGTTTCCATAGCACTATGTTTCAATTGATGGCGGTTTTATCACTCAAAATAATTTCTCCACGAGCGCCCTACATTCTTTTTATTTTATTATCTGTTATAATCTTGGAGAGTGTGGGTATAGTCGGCCCTAGTAGCCATTATATTTTTGAAATCTTCTCTCGAAGGAGACAATTTATGAAAACTGCTTCTCATTATTTATGTTGTTGCCCCAAAGCATTCAACGTTTGAATTTGGCATTATACTTACCTGATTTATTTATTCCTAAACTTGATCAAACTCATATAGATAATAATAATTCTATCATAGAATATATAAATAAAATTAAGTTGTATCTATATGATTTCCACCCGTAGGGTGAGTAGATCATCACGGCTACGCCGAGATCTAAGATAGTTTAAATAAATCCATAAAATTAAAAGGTAGTTTATCTTATTATAGATATTATATTAAAAATCATATTGATCTATATTATATAGACATGTTTAATATATCTTTATATTGAATGTCTCTGATTTTATTTTATCTTGTATTATTAAATAAAATAAGAGTGTATTTTTATTTTGTTTTCTGATATAATCATATTAAGAAAGTCTATCTTAAAGACTATTAATCATATAAAGATGATCAAAGTTATTCTACAAATGTAACTTTCATCAGAAAATTTATAGACAGAGAAATCATTATTAATGATTCCTTTATAATTTACCCATCCGTAGGGTGAGTGGATCATCCTCCCTCCCTCGAAGAGGGGGAAGAGGATCACTCATAAATAGAGCTATTTTGGTGAAAACGATTATAGTTATATGAATAATAGAAAATAACAAGATCTGTATGTAAAGTCGAGCCTCATCCATACAAACAGAAGATATCTGGAAGAAAATTTATACCATTGGTAGTAGGTTGGGCATATCTCTCATTCTACCTGTCTGGCCACATACGTAAATACAAGTAGTGTCTTTGCTCTTGCTTCTGTTGATGCTCAAAATCAACTAAATATAGAAACCTAGCCTGGGCTACATATGATAGGCCTCCTTGCTATGTTGATGCGTCGCACTTTGTTTGTCTGTTGAATGTGCATTGCACTCAATGTTTGATTCTCAGGCAGTGCGGAACTACAGAAATACATAATGCCTTGTGCTATGTATCAATTGAACCTTACACCTACATTTAATTGATTGTGTATAATATCATGCAGAGTAGCCATGGTTGCAAAATGGCCAACAACAAAGCATTCCAAAATATGTACGTCAATTCCTATTTCGTATCATTCGATCAATATCTCTGCTCCCTTTATATAGAAGGGACACTACTCTCCAAGAGACACCTCTCACTTACCACACGCGTCCACTTTTCCCTTGTATTCTGTAGATCTGCCAATACCGGCTCGCGCCAAACGCACTAAATATTCACTAGGTGCACACGTGACTTTTCGTTGGACGAATCAATTTTCAAAAGGCCAACAACACCAATACACCACAATCAATCATACAATGAAGATGTTAACCAAATTCGAGTCCAAGTCCTCGAGGGCTAAAGGGGTGGCCTTTCACCCCAAAAGACCTTGGGTCTTGGTCTCGCTACACTCTTCGACCATACAGTTATGGGACTACCGTATGGGAACGTTGATCGATCGGTTCGAGGACCACGTTGGGCCCGTCAGATGTGTGAACTTCCACCCTACGCAGCCGTTATTTGTGTCTGGAGGAGATGACTATTCCATCAAAGTATGGAGTTTGAACACCAGAAAGTGTATTTTCACTCTCAATGGCCACTTGGACTACATCAGAACCGTCAGTTTCCACAACGAATTGCCGTGGATTATCTCGTGTTCCGACGACCAGACCATCCGGATCTGGAACTGGCAGAACCGTCAGGAGATCGCCTGCTTGACTGGCCACAACCACTACGTTATGTCGGCCCAATTCCACCCTACCGACGACTTGATTGTTTCTGCCTCTTTGGATCAAACTGTTAGAGTGTGGGACATTTCGGGGTTGCGCAAAAAGCACTCGGCACCCACCTCGGCCACTCGCTCCTTTGAAGACCAATTGCAAAGACAGCAATTGCCCCAGCAGGATATCTTTGGAAACGTCAATGCCATTGTCAAGTACGTGTTGGAGGGACACGATAAGGGTGTGAACTGGGCTACTTTCCACCCTACTTTACCGCTTATCGTGTCTGCTGGTGACGATAGGGTGGTCAAGTTGTGGAGAATGAGCGACTCCAAGGCTTGGGAAGTCGATACTTGTAGGGGTCACACCGGTAACGTCTTGGCTGCTGTTTTCCACCCGCAACAAGATTTGATTCTTTCTGTATCCGACGACAAGACCATCAGGGTATGGGACCTCAACAAGAGGGTGCCTATCAAGCAGTTTCGCAGAGAGCACGACCGGTTCTGGTTGATCACCTCCCACCCATCCATGAACTTATTTGCTACCTGTCACGACAGTGGTGTGATGGTGTTTAAGTTGGAGAGAGAACGTCCAGCGCATTCTATCTTTCAGAACAAGCTCTTTTATGTCAACTCGTCCAAGCAGCTCCAGTCGTACGACTTCCAAAAGCAAGAAAACTCGTTGCCCATGTTGAGTTTGAAGAAAATCGGCAAGACCTGGTCCTTCATGAGATCCTTATCGTACAACCAGTCGGATCACAGTATTTTGGTGACTCATGGCGAAGGAGAAAACGGCGGATATGCGCTTATTTCGTTGCCTAAGCATGTTACTGGTGCTATTGAACCCACTGATATCAGACAGGGAGAAGGTAAGTTTGCGGCTTTTATTTCCAGAAATAGATTCGTCACCTTCATCAAAAGCTCCAAGACCTTGTACGTCAAGGACTTGTCCAACAACGTCACCAAAACCGTGCAATTGGATTCGTCCGTCAACGACGTGTTGTACGGAGGCAGCGGCCGCATCTTGTTGGTCAAGAGCAACTCGGTCATCAACTACGATGTCCAGCAAAGAAAGGAGATTTCGGAGTTGAGCGCCAACAACGTCAAGTACGTGTCGTGGTCGCTTGACGGTCAATACTTGGCCTTCTTGTCGAAGCACACCATTACCATCACCGACAAGGACTTGAACCTTATTACGTCGATGCACGAAACCATTAGAATCAAAAGTGCTGCGTGGGACGATTCTGGCGTCTTGTTGTATTCCACCCTCAACCACATCAAATATACTCTTTTAAACGGTGACAGCGGGATCATCAAGACCTTGGAAAACACCCTCTACATCACCAAGATTGTGGGTAACCAGGTCTACTGCTTGAACAGAGCTGGCCAGGTGGAAGTGACCAAGATAGATCCTACCGAGTACAGATTCAAGAAGTCGTTGGTCAACAAGAACTTTGGCGAGGTCTTAAGAATCATCAAGAATTCCAATTTGGTGGGCCAAAACATCATTGCGTACTTGCAAAAGAAAGGGTACCCCGAAGTTGCGTTGCAGTTTGTGCAAGATCCCGAAACCAGGTTTGAATTGGCTTTGGAGTGCTCCAACTTAACGGTAGCCTTTGAGCAAGCCAAGATCTTGAACAACCCCAAAATCTGGGAAAAGTTGGGCGAAGAAGCTTTGAATCAAGGTAACGTCGATGTGGTTGAGTTTGTCTACCAGCAATTGCACTTGTTCGACAAGTTATCGTTCCTTTACCTCATCAAAGGTGATTCAGAAAGATTGCTGAAGATGGCCACCATTTCGGAGCACAGAGGCGACTGGTCCAGTTTGATCCAAAACACTTTCTACAACAACGATATTAAAAAGAGGTGTCAGGTCTATATTCAAGGTGGCATGTTGCCTTTGGCCTATACTTTGGCCAAGTCTAACGGCTTGGAAGAGTTGGCCCAGGAGATCTTGGCCAAGGCTGGTGTAGAGGAAGACGACGTGGAATTAGGTGATATAGACACTCCAATTGAATTGGCCCAGCCTACGAGCTCGCCTATCTCCAACTGGCCATTGAGAGAATCCTCGGCATCGTTCTTCGAAAATGCCTTAAAGACCGGACAAATCGAGGATTCCGTTGAGGAGGACGCTCCAGTAGCTATTGAAAACGGGTTTGATGAAGCTGAAGATTTGGTTGAAGATTTGGACGAAGAAGTCGATGGTGGAGCCTGGGATTTGGACGACGAGTTGGATATGGGCGACAATTTCCAGGAAGCCCAGGATGTTCAAACTCCTATTGTAGGAAATGATGGAGAAATTGGATACTGGCTTGCCAACGCCAAAACCCCAGCTAGCTACGTGGCTGCCGGCTCCATAGAACAGGCCGCTTCCTTATTGCACAAACAATTGGGAGTAGTGAACTTTGAGCCGTTACGCCCCAGATTCCTTGAAATATACCAGGCCTCCAAGCTACAACTTCCCGGTATCGACGACTTGCCAGCCATGAAAGATTATATAAGAGCCGATAACGACGAAGACAACCCCTCGAAGTTCAAGCCCTTGGTACCTGGCTTCGATACGTTAGAAGAAAAGTTGCAGCTCGGATTCAAATACTTCAAGGAAAACGAGTTGCCCAAAGCCATCGAAACATTCAGAAGCATAATCTACTCCATTGCCGTTATAACCGTCGACGACGAAGAACAGGAGTCCAAGTGTAAAGACATCTTGATAATGTGCCGTGAGTACATTCTTGGGTTGTCGATCGAGTTGGAGCGTAGAAGCTTGGACCCTTCCAACGTCAAGAGAAACTTGGAGTTGGCAGCCTACTTCACCAGAACAAAGCTCCAGAATCCGCACAGAGTAAACGCATTGCAGGTGGCCATGACCCAGACATTCAAAAACAGAAACTTCGCCAGTGCCTCGTACTTTGCTGGCGAGCTTCTCAAAATTGTTTCGACAGGAGCCAGAGCCGAACAAGCCCAAAAATTAAAAAACAGGGCCGATTCCATCTCGTCGGACGAAATTGAAATCGACTTTGATCCGTATGCAGAATTCGAAATCTGCGCCGAGTCCTACACACCCATCTACAAGGGCAGTAAGTTTGTGACCGAAGAGTTGGTTGGAGCCAAGTACACTCCAGAAAATAAAGGCAAAGTCTGTAAGATCACGGGCATCACTGCCATCGGTGTTCCAGCCTCTGGTTTGAGAATCATTGGATAATTGAAAGAAAAAAGCTTACAATCACTCTTGGCCTAGGTTTGTATTTCTTTGTTTTATAAATCATTCAGTTAATTAACGTAGAGAGTACGAGTAGAGAAGACAAGTCATGACTTGTCTATGTAGTGATAATCTTTAAGTGATAATCTTTAAGTAATAATCTTTAGGTTATAATTTTCAATTGATAGTCTAGAATTAGTTGGTGATATTCACTGTTGGTGATAGTTGGTGATATTCAGTGTAGTTAGTGATCTCCATTGGAGACTCACGTGACAAGGATTTATAAAAAATTTCGCTGTGTGTAACTTTCAGTGGATAAGTGAAGTGGAATGTCTGCACAAGAGGCGTTGAAGTTGAAGGATGAAGGTAATGCCTTCTTAAAAGAGCACAAGTACACCGAAGCCATCGACTCGTACACCAAAGCCATTGAAATCGACCCCTCCAATGCTATTTTCTACTCGAATCGGGCCCAAGTCCATATCAAATTGGAGAATTATGGGTTGGCGATTCTCGATTGTGACGAGGCAATTTCCAAAGATCCCAAGTTCATGAAGGCATACTACCGTAAAGGGGTTTCGCTAATGGCTATTTTGAAGCACAAAGAAGCACAAGCCTGCTTCAAGATCATCTTGAAAACTTTACCCAACGATAAGCTCACGACCGAGAACTTGAAGCAGTGCACCAACTATTTGAAGCGTCAAGCGTTTGAAAGAGCAATTGCCGGCGACGATAAGGTATCTGTCATCAGCACTATTGACTACGAAGGCATTCAAATCGAAAAGTCCTGGGAGGGTCCCGAGTTGAAGATCCATGCTGACAAAGTCAAGAATGAAGATACAAATGCCACCGAGGTCAAGATCGATATCAAGGGGCTTGATCTCAACTACCTCAGATACATGATCCAGCTTTTCAAGGACGGAGGAAGATTGCCGAAGAAACACGTATTTGCTATTGTAGCCAAGGTCAATGAATTGTTCCACAAGGAGTCGTCGATGGTGGAAGTAGTGTTGCCACATTCGCAGCTTGAGCTTGAGCCTAGAGAAGACGAAATCATATTGGAAAATGGCAAAAAATTGACGGTGGTAGGCGATACCCATGGCCAGTTCTACGATGTCCTAAACTTGTTCCAAAAATTCGGATTCGTATCAGAAGACCACGTCTACTTGTTCAACGGAGACTTTGTGGACCGAGGCTCGTGGTCGTGTGAAGTTGCGTTGTATCTCTATGTCCTCAAGATCATATATCCAAAGTCCGTCTACATCAACCGTGGTAATCACGAGACCAACGATATGAACAAAACGTATGGATTCACCGACGAGTGTGAGCACAAATACTCGAAGAAGATCTTTGAGGTGTTCTCTGAGTCGTTTGGAGCCTTGCCTTTGGCCACCTTGATCAACAGATCGTACTTGTGCATGCACGGAGGATTATTCTCCAATGACGAAATCACCTTACAAGACATCAAAAAATTCAACAGGTTCCCCTCCTCGGGATCCACCCAGCCTCCTCGTGAAGGTATTGCCATGGAGCTCTTGTGGACAGACCCCCAGCCCAACCCAGGAAGGTCTCCTTCCAAGAGAGGTATAGGTATGCAATTCGGCCCAGATGTCACTGAAAAGTTCTGCATCAACAACAAAATTAGGAAGGTGTTGAGATCGCACGAGGTCAGAATGGAAGGTGTAGAGAGCGAGCACAATGGCCGTCTTATCACGGTGTTCAGCGCACCTAACTACTGTGACTCCACAGGCAACTTGGGGGGAGTAGTTCACTTCACCGAAAACCCAGCCTACAACAAGGAAAAAGACGACGGAGAAGGCTACAAGACCGTTGAAGAAGTCAGTTGTCCATGGAACTTGGATATTGAAACCTTTGCAGCTGTTCCTCACCCTGACATCAAACCCATGGCCTATTCTAAGGGTGGATTTGGTTTCTAATCATGTACATTATAAATAGAAAAGCACCACTGGAAATCACCAACTCCACCACCCCACTGAATTCATTAACACCCATCTCTCCAACTCTTCCCTACACTGCGCATCTCTCACTATTGCCTCATCTCCACCACATCGTCACTAAATAATTCTAGAGAAATAATTAAATATACGTCATTGTACCTTTTTGTCTTTTTTCCGTCTTTTTATACCTTGTATACTTCGGTATATCTTCTTCCCTTCAAGCATATTATTGGTGTTTTATACAGTACCGGAAATAAAAGCATTTTAGCGAATGAAAAAACGATTTGCTAGACAGATTAGAGATGAAGCCTAGTTACACGCCAAGCCCAGCCGACGACGACGAGCCCGACGAGTGGGACCAGAGAATCATCCAAACAGGGTGTCACGAAGAAAACCTCAAGCTCCAGCTCTGCCATGCTGATACCGGAGACTGGAGAAAGTGTTTGGGAGAAATGCAGGCATTTCGAGAGTGTTGGGAGAACAAGAACAATAACAAGCGGACTGGCACTGTCAACAACGAGTAATAGCAGAAGTGATGTGATGTAAATAGAAGTGCTTATGAAAATGTATATAAAGAGACCATGTAAATAGAATTTAAACAGATCAGGCAGCTATGAAGATGTAGTAACCGTAGTTTTCATGAAGAATTACGAGGTTTACCGCGATATTCTCGGTAAACTCCACCGCGATAGCGAGCGCTAAACAATTCGCCGAGTCTCGGTATATAAAACTAGACTCGCACTGGGGCTGAATAATGTGAAAGCAGACCGCGTACATTAACCATATTCACAACTTACACCAATGCCGTCGCAGTATGGAAAACATCCCAAATCTATCATATGACTCGTCAGACATCTCGATTCCCCTCAAAACAAAGCTGATTGTCATTGACGAATCCAGCGACGAGTTTTCGGATGAGCCTGACAATTTGTACCATGACGATGGAGACTTTGCGCACAAGATAGAAAGACTCAAGCAGGAGAACACCCAGAAATTCAAGACCAGGTGGGAAGAAATCCTCGACAAGTACTCGAGGATCGACGACAACGTGGCCAGTGACGAAATCGACTTGAATACCGGCCAAATAACCATCGATAACGGGCATTTGAAGTCGCTAGCCGGCCATGATCCAAGAGTATCTTTTCATTTAAACAACATATGGTCTGCGGACTACGATGGCGAGAAGGAGAGACGAGTACGAGAAAGAAGACTAAAAGAGAAGAAACACCAGCAGAAACTACGCCTAAAACAAATGCAACTTTTCCATAATCTGTCGTCAGATTCGGTGGATGAAATTCCCAAACGGCCTAGTTCTGTCAGTTTGGAAGATAATTTGTTGCTAAATCCGTCTCCAACAAAACGTAGCAAACTTCTGTTAAGTCCTGTACGAGGCAATTCTATTCTTAACGAGTCTCCCACCAAAGGAAAAGTACCGACACCAGAAGACGATTCGCCTATAAAAAAACATAGAAGAGAGCCGAAGGGGAGAGAGCCAAAAGATCTGAGAGTGGGTATTGATCCAAGAGAGCAAATAAAGCCAATAGAGCCAGAAATGTCCTTGATACGCGAAAAAAGACTTCTTTTTGGTGAGGAGGGAAGAGGAGGAGATAAAGAATTGGTAAGAGAGAGTAAAGACTCTAAAGCAGAGGACGAGTTTGAAGAAGAGTACCTGATTCTTACGGACTTTATCGAAACACCCGACCCAGGTATTTTTCACTGTGCCTTTGAGTGCTTCTACACCACAGGCAACAAAGCATTGTACCAGAACCATTTACTTGAAAGGCACAGTGATGCTCTCTATTCATTGGGGTACCCCGTGCATGGAAAAGTGATACAAGTTAGTGCCAAGTCAGCGCACAATCTCAACAAGCAGTTCCCCGCAAAGTTTGCTGTTCCTCCGCTAGCATTATCCAAAGATGGCCAGCCTTTCTATTGCAACCTCAGCAACGGAGACCAGAAATGCAGACGTTTTTTCTTGTCTGCTGGCGAGTTAAGACAGCACCAAGAGAGCAACTCGTGCTCGTACAAGAAACAGGTGCTTGTATGTCCGTTACTTGGCTGTGGCTATATGACGGATGGAGGATACATGGAGTGGAGAGACCATTTCATAGCGCAGGGCCACCATTTGGATCCGAGCCAAGGTAACGTGGTTACTTCGACTAGTCCTGTTCGTGATAGGTATAGTGATATTCGTAGAGATGTGCCTATAGGAGATAGCATTGACGAGTTGTTTAGTGACGATAGTGGTTTGGAAATGGACCTCGAGGACTCCGAAGTGGATAGTCTGGATACCTTGAATGATAAAGCTAATATAGAGGACATCCTGAACTCGTTTAACTACAAGGATAGTATCGGGAGCCAGGAAAATAATTCCAACTATAAAGGTATTACAGAAGAAGAAACAAACTTGAAAGATGACCTGATGATCGAACAGGGTTTATCGTTGCTGTCTCGCGTTATTCCTTCCCCACCACGAAGGCAAGTTACTGTGCGAGAAATACCCAACCTCTGGAACCCCAGCAACTACGAAGTGAATTTTACTAGTCTGAAAGACGATGAATTGAATGAGTTTTTCGATGATTAAGTAACTAATATTTAAGACCCATTACACAGAGAAAAAATACGTGAGTTCGAGCTGAGTTAGGCCGATTTAGCACGTATAGTGGGGCCATAAGTTCAATCACTTCCATGGTATTTTGTCCCTTTAGTAAGTTGATTCTAAACGAACCCTTACCATTTTTAGCTTTTGTAATATATTTGTAACATACCCTTAGCCTAATAATATATTTGGTAATAGACTTTATATACTAGAATACTTTTGTCTATTCATTACATGACTTCTATTTACAATTTAAAATCATTTGGACTTACCCTTGAAAGCGTCGTTACCCTTAATGTACTTGTCAAAGGCATCGTTTCTCTCTGGGAACGGTCTAGGGCCAACCAATCTGATCATGTCTTCTCTTGTTAATACCTCCTTGGCAAACAATTCTTCAGCTACCTTGTCAACCAACTCGATTTTTTCAGTCAACAATTTGTGACATGCAGCGTAAGCTTCGTCGATAAATCTCTTTACTTCAAAATCAATTAACCTGGCGGTGTTTTGAGAGTAGTTGTTGTGGACTTTGAACCCGTTGCCGTCGTCACCTGAATCGTAATAAATACTTCCTACAGCATCAGACATACCCAACTTCAAAACCATTTGTTGGGCCATCTGGGTGATTTTCTTGAAATCATCGGAAGCTCCACTGGTGACAGTATCGAAATGCAATTCTTCACTGACTCTTCCACCCAAAGTCATGATCATTCTGTGCTTGAATTGGGCTTCCGAAACCAAGTATTGGTCTTTAGGAAGATACTGGGCATACCCCAAAGCACCTTGGCCTCTTGGAATGATCGATACTTTGACTAACGGATCGGCATATTCCAAGAACCAGCCACAAATAGCGTGGCCGGCTTCGTGGTATGCGACTGTTTTCTTTTCTTCGAGACTCAAGATCCTACTCTTTTTTTCCAATCCAGCAACAACTCTTTCGATCGCTTGCTCGAAGTGGTAAGTCTCCACCGAAGTGGCGTCTTCACGAGCTGCAATCAAAGCACCTTCGTTACAACAGTTGGCGATGTCCGCACCAGCAAACCCAGGAGTAAGAGCACTTAATCTGCCGGCCAAGTTTTCAATGGCTTCGGTTTTGAGTTCCTGGTACTTGTTGAAATCGAGATCCTTTTGGTTTGCCTTGACTTCTTCGTCGCACGCCAAAGTCAATTTCAGCAAGTGGACTTTGAAAATTTGCTTACGGCCTTCAACATCGGGAATATCAATGGAAATGTGTCTATCGAATCTACCAGGTCTCAATAAGGCCTTGTCGAGGATATCAGGACGGTTGGTACCGGCTAAAACCACTACATGATCGGAACCTTCAAACCCGTCCATTTCCACTAAAAGCTGGTTCAAGGTGTTTTCTCTCTCGTCATTGCCTCCCATCTTGCCGTTTCCTCTTTCTTTACCAATAGCATCGATTTCATCCACGAATATAATGGCAGGAGCCATGTCCCGGGCAGATTTGAACAAATCACGAACTCTCGAAGCTCCGACACCGACAAACATCTCCACGAATTCAGATCCAGAAACAGACAAGAACGGAACACCGGCTTCACCCGCAGTTGCCTTGGCCAATAAGGTCTTACCGGTACCAGGAGGACCCGATAAAATGGCACCTCTAGGGATTTTTGCACCCAATTTCTCGTACTTCTTAGGATCTTGCAAAAACTTGACAAACTCCATAATTTCTTCTTTGGACTCTTCACATCCAGCCACGTCTTTGAACTTGATTTTGACGTCGGTTTCTTGGTTAAATAACTTGGCTTTGGACTTGCCAATTTTGAAGAGTCCGCCAGGGCCGCCAGCTCCACCGGCACCTCCAGCTTGGCCTGCTCTTCTCATGGTCAAGTACCACAACCCTCCAATCAATAGCACCGTAGGCAAAACGGGAAGGACGTAGTTTAGCCATGATCCTCTTTCTTCATACGAAATAGGCAATCTTTCTTCCACGGGAATACCCAACTTATCCTGAGTAGCTTTCATTTCGTCTTCAAAGAATTCAACCGATCCAATCGTGAAAACTACAGCAGGATTGCCGTTTTGCGACTGGAACGTCTGGTCAGAGACCGCGCCACGAATCAACTCGGCTTCTACGGCAAACTTGTTGATGACAGTGAGTTTAGTAACTAAGCCTTTTTCGAGATAGTTTATCTTGAAATCCTGGAACGAAAGCTCGTTTCCTTCGCCTTTCTTGCTTAAGAAGTATACCATGAGGAATATCGAGAGCAATGTCGATCCTACAAAAAGCTTGGCCACGGACTTATTGTCAAGCTGGTACACCTTGATGTTGTTTAAGTTGATATTGGGGTTCTTTTTCTTGATATTTTTCTTGATTTCTTCTCTGATATCTCTTTCTTCTTTACCCATCGACTTTTTGGGATTCTTTTCATTCTTTTCGTTATGTTCTTCGTTATGTTCTTTTTTGGATTCATCAGGTTGTTTTCCGTCATTTTTGTTGTTTTCTTGGGCTAAACTCAAACTTGTTCTAAAATTCAATCGGGTATAAGAACTGAATGGTCGAGCATATAATTTCGCCTGTATGGTGTATCTGGAGCTTATTCCCCGAAGTATCGGCGCTCTTAGCAACGTTCTAGACAACATCCTCAACTATTTACAAGGACGATGTACTAGAACTATAATATGCAAATAATTCAGGCAATGGTAGAGTCAATTATTCTTCAGTTGCCTCCTGCCTACTGGAAATTTTCGCCTTCAGCAATTCATCAGGTGACTCGAATCACCTGACTCAACCTGTGGATGGTAGTTGGTTGCAAGCCGTTTCGGTCCTCCTGCCCATCTGAGGTTCCAGCAAAGTACTTTCGTCGACTCAATAGCCTTCTACAAGTTGCTAAAGCTCAGTTGGGCTCGAGGAAGGTCTTTTCTTTGTAGGTTAAAACTGGGGATATACGTGACCTGCATATAAGACGCATAGAGACTACATTACTGTAGACAATCGAGAGTTAGAGTAGCAGAATATAATATGAGTAAACACAGAATGTGATGAAGTACTTTGAAGATTGTGGGCTTAGCGTACAATGGCATAGTATCGAATGTATTTGAACAATAAATTATTAGTAGAATTAGTAGTATAGTACAATCATTGCAGTGGATTTCCATGCAAAATGGGAGACTTTATATAGTATATTGATTATCACCAAGCAGAGGCCATACGTTTACTACTGATGAATTCGTCCCAGCTGGTTTCACAGATCTTCATGAACTTCTCCTTCTCTTTGGCCAACCACTCCAGGTTATCTGGAGACGTGGATCTTTTATTATCAGACTCCTCTTTCTCCTCTTTCTCCTCTTTCTCCTCCTCTTTTTCGTCTGCTTTGTCTTTCTCCTCTTTCTCTTGCTCTTCGTCCGACTCCTTTTCAATGGCATGGTCTTCCACCTCCTTTTCAGTCTTTTTCTCACTACTTTGATCGAATATTCTGAAGTTAAACACGCTTTCGTTCATCAAGTTGATAGAGCCAAAGATTTCGCCAGGCTTGGTGTTGGCTACCAGAGGAAAATATGGGTGCTGTGATTGGTACTGAGGAGGGTATCCAACACCACGAGGACGTGATCCCTCATTGGCACTTAACCTGTACTTTTCTTGCATTTCTCTCACCTCATCGTCCGATACAGGAAGTCTATCATCGTCAATGAGGTTTTTATGGGCTCTAGAAGCCGAAGAGACCAGGGTAGGCTTGGTGGTGGAATATTCAAAGATTTCTCTTTGCGCAGAAAGCGGCTGTGACAGCAAAGGGGCCACTTTCATCAAATCTCCTTGGTATATGTCGGTCACATTAAACGGTTTAGACTCGATTCCACTGGGCTGAGAACCTCCTGAGGGTCCGTGAGTACTGGTGTTGGCAGAAGCTAGCGGCGTAGGAAAGCTGTGGGCCGAGTTTTGAGGTGGTGGACGCGGGTTTCGTATGCCTCTAGGAAAATACGGCGACGTTGTGGTATGAGGAGCCACCATTCTTACTCTACGGAATGGAGTAGCAGGCTGGGGTGGAGGAGGATGGTGTGGAGTATGGGGCTGGCCAATAGACGGAAGCGACAGGTATATGACCTGGGTATTTGGCATTGGTCTGTATTGTCTTCTTTGGACTGGAGAAGGATAAAACTGCTGGTAATAAGCAGGGCTATTGGGGTAAGGAGGACCAGCGGCTGGACGAAGCTGGGGAGGGCGAGTATAGACTGGGGTCAGTATTTGGGGGAGAGAAGGGATTCTTCGTTGGGGGGCACGGGCAGAAATGGGAATACGTGAGGCTCCAATAGGAGCCGACTGGACCATGGGCTTGTAGTAAGACGACGAAGGGCCAGAAGAATGAGGAGCTGAGTTGATGGTAAGAGGCGTGGGGATATTGTCTCTCTTCAACCGTTTCGCAGCAGCTGGGGCGCCTAGTTTATCGAGATCAATGCCATGGACGTTTTTACCAGTACTAGAATCGGCACCAGATACATCACTAGTACCAGTATTGGTACTAGCAGAAGCACCAGCAGGAGCACCACTAGTACTGGAATTACCACTAGCAGCAGAAGTATCAGTAGAGGTGGTGTTGGTAGTATTAAAATTGGTGATGCTGGTGGTAGAATTGGGCACTGCTGGGGTATTGGGCACAGACGAAGTCGCCCTTGCGGCAATGATGTTCCTCTGCTGAAGTTCAATTTCCTGGGAGATCTTGACTGTCGATTCCATTTCTTGGTTAAGCATGGATATTCCCGGGCTGACGATTCTTAGAGCCAAGTCTGCGTTTTCGCTTGCCACGTTGGTTTTGGAATCTTTCTCCTTCGAAAGATTAAGTGGCTTCGCTCTGCGTTTGCTAGCATTTGGCGGGTTGGCTGATGGAAGGTCGGGTGACTCTATTGGTGCCAGTTCTGCCGGATCCTGCGCTGTCGACGAGTCGAGCGTGGGTCTCATATGTGTAGGGGTGCTTACGGCCATTTCCACCATAGACATTACCACTAGTATTCGATAGTAAACAAGTGGTGGTATTTTTGGTCACGGCTGACTAAGACAAGCGAGCTGACAAAGGTACGTGGAGGCGGTTCCTGGATAAACAAATACGCGGACGAGCGATTCAATCAGATGTGCCTGAAGCAAATTGGGGTTGGTGCCTTAAACTGAATAAAAGCGTAGGCGTGCCCGGGCGGAAAACACCTTTAGACGATGCAGTGATAAAATAAAACAAACGAACGCGCCTGGAGTGTCAGTAATCAGTTACTCGCGGTGTAAAATAGTACGAGTCAATGCGCGTTAACTAGGAATGCCTGAGCTCTTGTACAGAACTAACCGTGCAATGCGTAAATTAACTTGGTTTTGATCGTAAGTGAATGTGGTTTGCGCACTTTATGTGGGCTGACTATTTCCAACGTGGTAACAAAATGTATGGATTAGTATGGGTTTGGATTGGTGGTGTTGGATTAGTAGTGGTGTATTAGTGGTGTAGTGGTGCCAGCACACAATAGACGACTTAGTTGAGGAAATTGAGTGGGAGGGCGATCTGGCGATCGAGTAAATATATATGAATATATATGGTGCTAAAAATGATGACACAAAGGGTGTTTCAGATTATGCGAAGGACGGCGCTTATGGCGAAGGAGTGAAATGGACGTAACAGAATATGTAGCGAGCGGTTTTAGTGGTGTATGGGGATTGCTCCTCCCTGTACACGTCACATACCATCATACATATACAAACCATACCCTGTAGCGCAGCTGTTAGATATAGTTTTTAGACACTCTGCTGACGTTGCTAGCCCTGACGGATCTACTAGAGGTTGCGCGAGATCATTACCATAAAATAAATTAGAGTATGAAATACCCTCCTATTGCATGACCATTCTGTAACTAGCCCTTTGCTACTAGTCCGGCCGCCTCGTTTGTTTCATAATGTTCTAGTCGTATTCCAGCCGTTTAGTTGTTACACCTTCGACGGACTGTCATGAGGCCAGTGCCTCGCTACCTGGTGGTAACACTATAGAATTTCGGCCTGAAACGCGGTCCTGGACCCTGGCCTGACTTCCACATCCTGGTCGGAAAATTATGCGAGACGCGGAGCTTCGCCAACATGCAAGATGAACCACAAGAACGAGCAGCTGGCGCGAGCCAGGTGCCCACATTGATCTACAAATGAAAGGGAGCGACCAAACTACGGTGGTACAGAGAATAAGAGAGCGACTAGTGGCGTATGGGTGTAGCGTCGAACTTAAGGTACACACTGGATGTTATACGTAGTACCTTTTGCATGAGTGATTTATGTTAAGAAATATTGACTTATCAAGAAATTTCTGATGCGTCAAGAAATCTAGTTTCATATCAGTAAAATGGATGTTAGCTTCAATGACTAAATTTTATATCAAGTATATATCATAGTCTCCATGCATATACCAAATATAGATGCGTCAGCTTAAATAAAGAGAGTTGGACAATATTTAGTAAGAGTTAGTGGATTGCAGTCAGTTATCTACAGGGTTATACAGCCAGTGATTTTCAGTGCAAGATATAGTTAGTGATTTACACTATAGAAGTCTGTGATTTCCAGTGCACTTTATTTATTGTCTTACTAGATTATTGGGTGAAGTTTTCCCATCCCTTCAATCTCTTCTTGCCAGTCAAAGTGTAAAACTTACTGGAACACGAGTAACCCTTCCAAGTGAAGTCCTGTTTAGGATCACAGTTACAGTTCTTGGCCTTTCTGACCTCGTCGTCAACAGGACAGTTGTGGAATGGCACATGGAAGTATCCAACGTCGTCGAAAAAGTGGACCTTGTCTTTGTCCATAAACAAAGCTACGGCAATGGAATGGACCGGAGCATCACCCCATCTCTCGTAGAAGAACCCTCCGGCTTTGTCCAAGTACTCAAAGTACTTCTTGTAAGGTTCACTACGCCAGAAGTTCAAGTTGGCAATCTCAAAGTTCGACCAGAAATGACATCCGTTGTAGGTCTCTCCCTTGTCCGAAGAGATCCAGTCCAACAAGTTGTTCTGAGCCACGTATTGCTTGTTTTCGGTAATAAACTTCTTGGTGGTGTCCCAGAGAGTAGGAATGGTTTCTTTATATTCTGGAAGCGAAATGGTGAAGGAGTAGTCCTTGCCGTTGTCCTTCATCCATTGGAAGATATCGTAGTCAATATCACAGTAGATCTTGATATCTGGCTCGACTCTCCAGTAGTATTCGTACTCGTCCAAAAGAGGGTGTCTCCAAAAGAATCCCGACTCGAATCTACACATGTGTCTGTAAGGAATGGAGTCGCCGTAGATGATCTTCTTTTCTCTCATTTCTTCTCTGACCAAAGCAGCTTTTTCCTGGTCGATCCATTCAGGGAATGACCAGTGTTCCTTAGGAATAAGCCCGTATTTGGTTTTACCACTACACAAAGCAGTGGTAAAATCAATAAATTCCTGATCAAACTCGTTGTCGTTCAAGAAGACCCAGTCGTACTTGAACTGTTTGTTGAAACGGTCTTCAACCTGTCTAATGGAGTCCAAAAGCGAGTTCAAGTCAGAGTTACGGGCAAGCGAAACAAAAGTAGCCTTGACTTTCTGGCCCACTTCCCCGTTTGATTCGGACGACTTGCCTGGAACAGGAGCAGCAGGCACGGCAGGGGCTGCTGGGGCAGAAGCAGCTTCTGGAACAGCAGAAGCAGGTTTAGAGGGGACGGCAGGAGCGGCTGGGGCTGCTGGAGTGACGGGTTGAGCCAAATGTTGCTGGTTATTGGCCACTTGCTGGACAGCTGGGGCTCCAACGTTGTAATTCGATCCTCTCGAGAGAATGTAACCACAACCGATCAAGATGAGGGCAAACACCCCGAACCTGACGAAACGGGCGTTCGATCTAGACGTCATAGCAAAGTATAATCAAATGCTAAAGATAAGACCTCCAGAAGAAATGAAGTGCTTGGGAATGTTACGAAAAGTTGTTCATTTATATTTGGGCGCGACGGGGAGCGAAAAAGAAGTGGAAAACACGTGACAGCCAAGATTTGTGCAGAGGTTGAGGAGCAGCAGCCTGCATCACAGCTCCGCAGATATAGCAGGGTAGCGGGGCAGAGCAGATGAAGGGCAGAGTTACAGTATTGCGTGTGAAGCTGAGTGTTGGTCTAAATTTTTGACAATTGTTTTGCTGCTTATCGTCTCCACCACATCCAAACATGCTAAATATAGACGCGTTTGAAATGTTGATCCCATCACGTGTCCACGCATGGAATATGCGTCGAAGTCCCCCCCTCGTAAAAATGCCAAGATTTATAGATTAGACTAGCGAGAGATTTACTATGATTTACTTTACGAAAGCGATGGAAGATGCAGAGAAGTGAGGTATTGTAGTAGTCAGAGGTAGTGCGTATGATAGTGTGTATTGTCTTGTGTGTAGTCTTGTTTATTCTATTAATCAGTGTACTGGTCCCATTCCTTTGGTCTTTGCAACTTCATCACGTCGTAGTAACGGTTACCACATGAATAACCCTTGAATGTGAAATCATCTTTTGGATTACAGTGGCACTTGTGCTTGTATCTGAACTCATTGTTCAAAGGACACTGGGTATAGACTCCATGGTTATATCCTACATCCTCAAAGTAGTGGATCTTGTCCTTTGGAAGAAACAAGGCGGCTGCAATAGAATGGACCGGCGCGTCGCCCCATCTTTCGTAGAAAAAACCGCCGGTGCTGTCCAAGTAGTTGAAATAGTCGCGGTACGCATCCGACCGCCAGAAATTCAAATCGGCGATCTCGAAATTGGACCAGAAATGACACAAGTTGTAGGTTTTGCCCCCGTCGTTCGAAATGAAATCCATCAAATTGTCTTTCGCAATATATTGAGGATTCTTTTCAATGAACTTAAGGGTGTGTTCCCATAGCGTAGGAATGGTGGCAAGAAACTCGTGGATGGAAATAGTAAACCCGTACGTTTTATTGTTGTCTCTCATGTACTTGAACAAATCGTAGTCCAAGTCACAGTGGATCTGGATGCCGGGCTCGACTCTCCAGTACCAGTCGTAATCGTCCAATAACGGGTTTTGCCAGAAAAACCCACTTTCGAACCTACACATGTGGCGGTAACTCTCCGATTCCGCGTAAATAATCCCCTCGTCCGCCATCTTTTTCCTGCTGGCAGCGGCCTTTTCCTGGTCAATAAAGTCGGGATACGACCAGTGCTCTTTGGGAATGAGGCCGTATTTGGTTTTACCTGAAACAATCGATGTAGTAAGATCTTTGAACTCTTGAGTAAATTCTTCGTCGTTCAAAAACACCCAGTCGTAGTTGAATTTCCGATTGAATCTGTCTTCGACTCGACGGACAGACTTGATCAACTCGTACATCTCCGAGTTACGGGCCAAAGTCACAAACGTGGCTCTGATGGGCTTGCTTTCTTCGGTTTCGGTGATTTGGATCTGTGCTTGTTGATCCTCCAACTTGTTGTCTTTGATAGGAGGAGCCTGGGGCTTGTGTGGTACTATTGGTGACGTTTGCTGTGCAGCTTTAGGAACTCCACTATACACCGCGTTGGTGTTGGAATCGACATATATCACGTTGGGCTTGGTGAGTTGAAATAGCGAATACATCACAAACACACTGATAGCCACCGCTATTATCTTCAATACATGAGAGCGTGCCATGGTGTAGATAGAATATATCAAGTAGCCAAGTATCAGGTACAAATATACCAGTAAATGAAGCTAATTATATGCTGTCCAACAATATGTCGGCTAACGTTGTTTTATCACTTTATTTTTGGTGAGTTTTCGTGCTTGTTTAGCTGCACGACCGATGCCCCTTGCGGCCAACGCGAACGGACTTATCAGGAAAGATAAATAGCGAGGCACAGATCTCACGAGAAACTCCGAAAAGCGAGGGTGCAATCAAACAATACTTTATCCAAACAAGCCATCAGTGTTCATGAGCTTGGAAGCTTACAGCTAATATGTTTGGCAGTTAAAGTCGGTGAGACCTTTTTTTGATGGCAGTTTATTTTTAGTAATACTTTGTAATTGGCTGAGTCCGCTATCAAGTGCAACGAGTCGCACGTCAATTCGCGTATACGTGTCCTCTATTGTAATGGGTCTTGATGTGGTACACAATGTAGTGCGACAATATAGTGCATTGACACTCTCCTAACCACAGATCGCCAATCACCGAGCACAAACTAGAGGATCAGCGGTGCCACGAGGTGTAGTAGTGACGCTCATTGGCCAGTAATAGTGTCAAACATGCAGTGATGCACGTCCTACATCTCTTCGACTTATTAGACCGATACTCTTCACAGGTGTGTTTGTCGCACAAAAATCGAAAGAATCTCGGATCGGCAAGTACTCAAATTTTCACTCCAGTATGGTGACAAGAGAACCAGAACAAATTATTTATTTTTCCAGTAGAGCCTATCATTTGACGACTGATCAATCGCTACTCTGAAGAAGGTCTTGCCAATTGTAAATGCTTTTTATGCTTGTGTCTCTATACTCTATCTTACTAATTTCACTAGTTTTGTGTCACTGTTTTGGCTGCGAAATAATGTCTTCACAAATGGCTCTGACGAGTACCGATTGCTTCATTTACGCAATATCACTATTCAATAATCTAGACGCACCCACATATCATCATGCTGTCCAGCAAGTCAAATAAAGTCAACTTAATCAAATCCTCGAAATGTGGTGCGTCGTTCCCTCCCTTGTCCTCTGATTGGCTTTGCGATGCAGAGGTCAAGGTACAATACAAGGGAACCACAATTCTTCTAGAAAAGTTCTCCAAACCTGCTTACGACCATTGGTTGGATATGAGGTCACCTTCAAGCCTCAAATCTTTTGACAAACAGCTCACCGCTCAAATTGAGTGCCTAGGGATTCTTGGTCACCAGAACGCTTCTATATGCCTCAGATCCTTGGAGTATTTAGAAGGAATCAAACAAAAAAGAAAAGCTTTACGAGAGCTTGGAACTCACACTAAGCCAATTATCTCTAACCCAGACATGTCAAAGGGCAAACTTACAAACAGGGTCACTGTCACTTTTCAACGTGATCCCTTCACAGATAAAGACCTGATTTTTTCAGATGAGCTCACGAACAACATATCTGCTTGTACATCCCCAGGCACTGTTTCCAAAGATTACCATAAAAGAAACCAAGCGGCCAAAACTTCATCATTGAAAAATGAGAATGAAGCCGGATATTTGATACAGCCCCATTCCCCATGTGCCAAAGACTTTGTCAAATCGGATTTGGCCACGAAAATTGCATTATTTGAAGGTTTGAGCAGAAATAGTCCGCCCATAGGCAAATCAGGTCAGAGTATGTCGAATTTTGTAAAAGAAAGGGTTAATGTAGAGATCAGAAATCAAAAGAATCTACATGATATGGCGAGTAAAACTGATCATCAAGCAGCTGACTCCTCATTTGAGCATAAGCAAACTCAAAATGGTTCCAAGCCAGAGCAAAAAGAGTCTAATCAAGTAAAAGATGAGCTATTAGCTGATGGTTCGTCACTTGATGGTGATTGTCCTCCAATTAATAAGCATTTGGGGCATAATCAAAATATCTCAGAAAAGTTGCAAATACTTGAGACAATTGAAGAAAATGAGACAAGTGATAAACTTTCTACTCTTCTCAACCAGGAGCTTTCTTTGCAAAGCTTAGCCGAAAATGCTAGCTCAATTTTCTATACAGATGAAAATGTCGAAGGTGAATCAGCTGGAAGAATATCAGGGCAAAGGACGTCTCAAAAAATTAACAAAATTGATCAATCTGAGGAATCCTCTAACAAAGAGATCAGCATATACTCAGAAATAGCAAAACAAACTGAGCTGAACAGCCCAGCTCGCTTTAGTGAAGGAAATTTGAGTGCCAATTTTGAAAAGGAAAGTGAGGTTAGAGATATTATTCATTCCAGAATCGAGAAGTACCGATCACAAAAAACACAGTACCCAGAGAAAAATTGGTCGGAGTCAAATGTAGCGGGAGGAAACAGTGGGCCTTATAGAGTTGAATGCCTGAAGATGCGGGACAGAGTCGGACACATACTATTGAAGCACAGAGTGTTGCTCAAAAATTTGAGGATCGAAGCTCAAAAACTGAAACTTGCTTTAGAAACTGCCCGACTGAGAAGGTGTGCTCTATCAAATAAAATCATTATACAGGTACGGGCAATTCGACTTTAGGAAAATTGTGTAGTATAGATCCAGCTAATAGCACACTATGTCACAAAGTAAGCAGCATATAGAGAATAGAAAAAGCACTTTAAACTTCAAGCGTAGAAAAATATTCATTTACAATAATTTAAGGCATTTAGCGTGTCTTATAGGACTATCTGATGTGCCTCTTTGATCGACTGCAATGAATAACTAATTATTCATGTATAGCTTCCCCAATGCTAGAAAGCTAGTATGATGCTCCAGTTCTTAGTCAGCATATAGGTCGCATTTTTTCTCGAAAAGTCGTACTGTCCTTCGGGATGGTACACTTGTCAATTTTAACAATACAGAGAAGATTAGCATTGTCCTTGCATAAAGATGACACGCTTTACAAAGAGATTTACCATTTTTTTTTGCGAATCTAGCTCCCCAGACGTCGTGCTATCAGCTTGATTCCATATAACAGGGAATTTGTGCTTTACACCGAATTTTGGTGATCATGAACAAAACAAGATTTGACCCCGGGTTTTCTCACGTGACTCACTACCCCGGTTCGAATCCATCACGTCAAACTTGTACACTGGTGTAGAGGGTAAGGATGCCCAAGAAGCGAAACGGTTTGCTATTTCCGCAAGACAATTCTCCATACACGCCGTCCCTCGACAATGATCCACGGTCGTGTTTATTTGGGCTCCTGGAGAGCTCACTGACCCAGGAAGCACCACCTGCATCAGCCAGCACCAGACGACATACCAATTCCCAGAGCAAGTCGGGAATTTCCCAGGACCCACTGGCTCTAATAGACTCACTAGGAGGCAACTTACATCAAATGACCTCTAAGCAGATCATGCGGCTCATAAACGTCAAGTATCACGGCGACTTCACCCTACTAGTCAAGCAATTGTCGGTGGACTTGGCCCGTAAAGAGTCAGAATTGATACTTCTTCGACAGGAGAAGTTCAGCAACGAGCAGAAACTCATGAGGATATGCAATGAGTATGGAAACCTTTCTACTTTGGAGATCCACCGCAAAATGAACGAGATGGAGGATCCAGAAGTAACATCTAGTGGCCCGAACCAGGTGAATGAGACGCTTAGAGGAATGTTGAACACTGCCATGGGTGAAAGTATAGACACTACAAGAGAAATTAGTAATCAAGGTAATACTTGTAAAATGCCTCCATCAGAAAAAGACCAACATAGCATTCATATAGACAGTGAAAGAAGCTCTGAAAAACCTGATAGTGTTAGTGCTGCATCGGAAGATTCTGGGAGAGGCTGGCTTCGGAACTGGTTTCATTCCAGCGAGGACTTGACATCTGAGTCTCCTCTCTCATCAATGTCCTACTCTACTCTTCTCATTGGTCACAGCAAGCGGCCCCATTCCAGGTCGTCTCCAGTACGCCGTAACAAAGAAGAAAAAGAACCGGTAGAGATGGACGATATACACCTTAAACGTAGTCAATCTGCGTCTGCAGGGCCAGAAGAAGTTCATATTGACAAGTATGGGTTTTTCACCGACCTTGATAGGAATAGCAGCTCCTCCACTCCAACCCCAAAAGATTTCAAAGAGCTGAGTCTTGATAGTATTAGCTTAAACGAGAATGAAAACTTACACCACAGTAGGAGTGGGAAAGAAAATGGTAAGGAAAACTTGGAAGGTTCTGGGGTCATCATAGGAAACAAAGACAAGCATCAGACCATTAGCCAGCTCAAGGAAATTGGCAAGATCCACGATATTTATAACCACCGAGTCGAGCAGCAGTGGGAGACATTGTATAAAGAGATCCAAAAGGATTTTATCATGTTCAATAAAGACGAAGGTGGTGATATAGGACTAGATATTATGATAGGCATCAAGGGTCTTGACTTGGTGCGGCTAGATAACTGGAACGACAAACGCAAGCGACGCAAAACGCACCACTATAGTAAACTAGTCCAGCTAATCAACCAGTATGGGATATCTCCAAAGTACAGGTTCCGTCTATGGCTCCAACTTTCTGGAGCGAAGAACCTAAGAGTGAATGGAGTTTATCAGGAGCTTTTAAATAGTGTAAATGCCACTACAGAGAATTATACAAAGGACTCTACGATGGGTACTATTTCCGATAATATCAAGCAAATAGACTTGGATCTCCACCGAACATTGCCTCGAAACTACTACTTCAATAACTTAATAGAGCTCAAACCTGGCCCCAACTACTATAAGCTCCAGCGGATTCTCTACGCTTTTGTGGGCCACAAACCTGAAATAGGATACCTCCAAGGCATGAACAAAATAGTGGGCAACTTGCTATTACTTTTGGTAAAAGAAAACGGCTCGGAATCACATGATGGGTTTGACGAGGAAGATGTTTTCTGGATCTTTGTAGGCTTGATAGAAGAGATTCTTCCCAAGTATCCAGTTGAAGTCAAGCGGGCGGATTTGTCGAGCGATTTGCATTCGAGGTTCAGCTCTGCCTTGTCATTTAAAGACCAGTCGTTCTACAATTCGTTGTTGAGCATAAGAGTAGACCAGCTAGTGATGAAATCGGTGTATTTGGAGCAAACTAGCCCGCAACTAGCCAGGCACTTCCAAAAGCTTGGGCTAGAAATTGAGCTCATCACCATGAACTGGTGGCTTACCTTATTCATAGATCTTCGGTTCTTGGATCTCGACCTGTGGTTCAAAGTATTCGACAACCTTTTGATAGGTGGGTCTATCTTGGATGAGTCCATCGGAGAGGCAGAATATTCTTTCCAGTCAGGTGTAGATATACAGAGAGCTATCAAGTTGATCACTTTGAGCTTGTCCATATTAAAGTGCTTAGAAACTTACTTGCTCACAATGAATGATAAAGATACCATCTACGAATACTTGAACAGCAACAACACCGAAGCCACCGAGTCCACATCCACAATAAAATTCGGAGATATCATGAAGTATAACCAGGAGTTTACGAAAAACGTAAAGAGTCCAGATCTCAATATGTATAGGCAGAAAATTATCAAGGGGTAAAACAGTAACGATTAACTAAGACGAATAAAGCCAATTAATTGCCAGTTATTTATTAGATGAAGGTATATGACACATACTAGTTCTTAATGAGCTCACAAACTTTATATTTTGAGAATGTGCTTTGAGAGCATGTTGATACCATCATATTGTATCCAGGAATATAGACCTATGGGTGCTAATTCTATCTTATAAAAATACCTGACTACCAACTTTGTATAGTATTTGTTTAGTGTAGTATCGGTGTCCTATATAACTTGAGAATATCTATAGAGGCAAGTTTCAAGGACGTTACACAATAAACAGAAGAACAAAAAGAGCATATAATAATCATTACGGCTGTAAGTTGCATATCTTGAAAATTCTGTAGTGTCAGTAATTGACTTCAGAAAAAGTGTGATTCATCGCACTATAATTAGTGCCAGTGATTGTACTGGAACTAACGTTAGTGACTGTTCCCAAAGATTAACGTGAGTGATTGTAAATAGTATCAGTAATGCAACTTATAGCTAGTATTAGTCAGTGTATTTTAAGTTGGTTAGTCAGTCTCTAGTTAGTGTACTTCGAATATTTAATTTACTATGAACAATATTTAACTATTTATATGCATTACACCACATCGCTGATAACACGCGATGCTTCACGGTAGGTTCTGAGCAACTCGACACACTTTTCACGCTCGGCCTGAATACCCTCGTCTTCCTTCAAGAGATCATCAAACAACGACTCGTTGTAGAGTTTGACCACCAATCTGTTTTGAATATGCAGCTTGATGTAGTTGACCAACAAGCACATAATGGACTTGGGCACTTGATCCTGAATCATTTCTCTGACAATTCCAAAGTACGATACAATTAATCTTCTGATCAATTCACACTCGAGTTGTTCACGTTCGCTCAACTCGTTGATGGTATCGTCGCTATCAAACGAAGCATCGTCTTGCGTCTGATCACTTACGCTCAAAGACTTGAAGTTTTCCAAGCTGGGCTGCGAGCTAATGGCAGTACCGTTATTGACAAACTGACTGTTGAACTGTAAGGTGCCTTCTTGGTGGTGGGGGAATTTGAAGGGAGTAGGATTCAACTGAGCTTGGGCCTGCAATTGCTGTTGATGGATGATTGGGTCTTTTCCAAAGAAGTAGTTCAAGTATGATTCGTGTTGGGTTGTGTGGGTGCTGCTTGGAAGGTTTGGGGTGGACTCAGACTTGACGGAGTACGTGGTCTTGCTTGAGTCGCTTCTTCTCTGTTTGACAGGCTGGATGACGTCGTCCACAGAGTTGATATCTTCATCAGAGTTCTTGGGTTCAGACTCTTCCTCTTCTTCTTCTTCGATGGCAGAGCTATGCTTTTTGTTCAAGATACGTTCACTGGCCAATCTCAACTTGCTTCTCAGTTCGCTTTCTTTTTGCTTTTGACGCTCTTCTACCACTATGCTCATGGCCTTGGCAGCGCCCACAAAGTTAGGATGGTTGGTGTTGATGTAAGCCTTGTGGATTTCAATCAAGGATTCCACGTATTTGATGGTAGGGCCCAATCTTTCTCTCAATAAGTCACTCACCACTTCTATCAATTTACTCTGTAATCTTGGGTATCTGTTCAACTCAACGCCAATGTTGGACGAACACACACTATGGACGATCTTCATAAGTTCTTCATAAACCATCTCCACACATCTATGACTTGGTTCCTCCAACAATTTGATCTGAGGCTTGACCAATAAGTCAAATGCTAGTTCTGGAACAAACAACGACGGTCTGGGGCCAGTGGAGTTTCTGATGGCAGTGCGGATGTCTTGGATCGACAAGTTATGGGTGGGGTTAATTGAAGCCAACTGAGACCCGAAAACTTCGTTATAAATGTAGTAAATACGGGCTCCACCACACAATTCTTTGGTCGAGAGTTCATTGACGGATGTACCTTCAATGGAAGAGACAAAGCTATTGGCAAACTTGGTCATCAAAGTAAGCACCATGGCGCCTCTGGCTTCTTTGGAGTTGGTGAGGTTGGAAGGAATGTCACCGTAGCTGGCCAACTCTTGCTCTGCCTGACCCATCAAAGTATTCAACTTGGCTTTGATATCGGGCAATCTGTCTCTGATGTGGTTCATCAAGATTTTGTTAAGAGTTTGGGCCAAATATTTCGTTCCACACTTGCTTGACATGGTTCTGTATGCGGGGTGGTTCTGGAAGAACTGCTGCTCGGAGAACAACGATTCCTCAAGCGACTTACTCTCGGCTATATCTTGTTGAGAACGGTTGACAATACCAATGAACCCGAGCTTCAAAGGATACACATTGCCCTTCAAGATATCCAAGGCATTTGTTCCCTGGTCCATCAAGTCGAGTTTGGACAAGATACCCACGGTTCTTTTACCGGTGGGATCCACTTGTCTGGCCAACTTCAATGATTCAGAGTTCACCAAGTCGACATTTGCAGGAGAAACCGCCAATATAATACAGTTGGGCTTAGAAACATACTCCAAAATCAAGTTACGCGTCTGTCTTTCGATATCGGAGGGCTGGTCGCCAATAGGAATTTTGGTGAGACCAGGCAAATCGACCAACGTAAGGTTCAACACTTTGGTGGAATAGATCTTCAAGTTTATAGGCAATCTGCTGATCCCCTTATTTTGCCCCGCAATTCTCTGGGTTTCGTTCTCTATTTCCCTACGAATATCATGGAAATTGTAAAAACGACGGCCTGGAATGTGCAAGAACTCACCCCATTCGGTAGCAGGCTCCGATTTGCCGCCGTTAGCGTGTTTTCTCAAGTGTTCTTCCAAGTTGACTTCATGGTCATCATCAGAAGAGTTTGACGTCGAGTTGACCTCAATGTGGTTATCCGAACGTTTACGGCGCGCTGAGTAGCCATTTTCTTGGGGTGCGTATTTTTTGGTCACTATGGGATCATCGGGCTTGATATTGATGAGCTGTAACACCAACGGTCTTCTGGTGACAATTCCGGTTCCTCTTGGTAAGAAGTCCTTGCCTACGATGTTTTCCAACACCGAAGACTTTCCACAGGATTGTGAGCCTACCACCGCCAATATAGGCAAGTCTAGATCAGACAACTGGGTGGTGGTCACAATGTCCTGAAGCTTGTTTACCACTGGAATAAGGTCTTCAAACGACATGGCTGACACGTATACAAATCAAACACACACGATACTATAAACAAAACCGACGAGTGTTATTTTTCAAGATCTCCAATGAAATTCCTGCCAATTTCTCGAACCAAGTTGCTACTTTGCTAGAGTCTATGGCGGCAATTGGCGAGGAGTCGCGAAAAGATGGGCGGGCGGGTAAGAGTGGAATGGTAGAGACACGTCGCAGTACAATAATGCCAGTAAAGAGGCGAGACCGGTAGAGAGGCGAGACCAGAGGGGGGCGAGGGGCGAGGGGGCGAGAGACGGCCAAGAGGATGGCAAAATGGAGGAAGTAGGAAGTCTGTCGAAAAGGTGTAAGAGGTGGAGTAAAAGTGATGTAGAAGATATTTCGTAGAGAATATTTATGGAACTAGTATGTGAATACATCCATCCATGCATATTGGAGTACGGAATAGTTTGGACACTATAGTGAGGCTATACAGACCAAGCATGTCTGATCGTTTGTATACTCGCGTACTGGAACTTTTCACTATTACTAGTCTTCCACTATTGATGTGCATGCGCGCATCACCTCTCACGAGGTGTTCCACGGGCCACGTCTACAATTCCGTTAGCGTTAGTCCCTGTGGACTAAGCCCACACGTGACTTCCAGCTAGCTGTCAAAAACTGAAAATTCGACTTTCAGTTTAATCAACCACCATAATGAAGTTTGGTAATGTCATGAAAGCGTCAATGGTGCTCGTTGTGACTGCGGTTGCCAATGTGGCCCACGCCCTCGACCTGCAAGCCTTGGGCTCATGGGAAAACGACAATTACTACCGTAGTGTCGACCTTCTGCGGTCGTACGTGAAAGAGTCGTGTTTGATTGAGATCAAGAACGTCGGTCCCAAGGCTCTTGGCGAGTACTATTTTAGCGTTAACGATGGTTTCGGGGCCATTCCACACATATCTGCTATTTCTTTCAGTGTTGTCCAAGGGTCCGACAGAATTGAGCTTGATGCCGTCAAGGTGGATCAGTTCTACAAGGTCGAACTTCCGGTGCCGGTCTCTCCAAACTCGGCCACCACCTTGCAGGTCAACTACATTTATATTGATTCCTTACAAGCGATGCCAGCCAAGATCAAAATGCTGGATATCCAACAGGTTCTTCTTCAATTGAACAAGTTTGCCTACTCTGGTTACAAGACCAAGCAATATACTTTGGGCTTTACTGGAATCCGTAAAGGACAAGAGATGGAATTATTCCTTGGCGAAGATGTCAAGGTGACTGCCAATGCGCCGGAATTGAAGCCTCGTGTGGAGAACAAGGCGTTGGTTTATGGGCCTCTTTTGGAAGAGCTTGAGCCTTTCACGGTCGCTCCTATGGGATTATACTATGACCACAATGCTGCTTTGACGTACGTGGAAAACTTGAACCGGTCTATTTGGATCCCTTCTTCGCAAGTAGAGCAATTGCCGGTAGAAGAGTACTACGAATTGACCAATAAGGGTGCCGAATTATCGACCGGATTCTCTCGTGTGGACTGGATGAAGGGCCGTTACGACGCCAGTATCCACTGGGCCTCAACCCAATTCACCTTCCCATTCACTTCCGACAACACCTTTGACGACTACTACTATACCGATTTGGTTGGTGTGGTTTCCACCCACCTGGTCGTTAAAGATCACCTTATCTTGGTACCAAGGTTCCCTGTGTTTGGAGGTTGGCACTACAACTTCACCTTGGGGTGGAACTACCGGTTATCCAAGTTCATTCACAAGATTAACGACGCCGCTGATACCTACATTGCCCGTGCTCCGATTGTGAACTCGTTGAGAGACGTTTCTTACAACAACGTGTACTTGCAATTCTACTTGCCGGAGCGTGCTGAGCTTATCGATGTGGCCTCTCCAATTGAGTTCGAGTCTATCAAGGTTGAAAACGAGTTGTCATACTTGGACGTTTCGGGAGGACACGTCAAAGTCACTCTCCACTACGCCAAGACCATCGACGCCGTCAGCGGACTCGATGTCTTTGTCAAATACCGTTACACCCAGGCTAGCTACTGGTACAAGATCGCCAAGATCTCGGGATTTGTGTTTGTAGGCTTGGTCAGTTACTATTTGTTGGGGTTAGTCGATCTTACCATTGACAAAAAGAGAAAGTAGTATAGAATACAATAACTTAGTAAGATACTTGTAGACACACGTTCTAACAAAAGTAAACGGTCCAATAATAAGCATCAATGATTTTCTATAGAGGGAAAATAGGAAATACTTGGGTGGGTATCTCGGATGGTATCATAATCAACCTTTTATTATATAGGATGTGGATATTATACTTCAAGACATTCCAGAAAGAAGTCTATTCGATGCATTGGTGATATAATTTAATTGACCTGTATTTCAAATATATACTTGTCATGAAGTTACATTTATTGACCTGTCTTGGAGATAAATCAGTTCATATGAGTTTATATAGTACATTATTTGAGTTTTTCAACCATTCTTATGACTTTCAATTTATTCTGAACGGAGTGTTTACAGTCCGCTTCCTAGTCTTAAACTTTTGAGCTAACTCCTGTAGCAATCTGCTGTTAAAATTGGACGAAGGAGATGAAGGCCAACATTATCGAGTAATTTTGTAGTTGAATTGGAGTCTCTAATCATCGACTGAATAGTTCTGTAAGTAGCCATATCTGGAACTTTATTCGTATCATGTCTCTCTAGCTGGCGTAAATTTCTTGATCTGGTTTTCTATACTGGCATACGTAGTCTGCCACATGTATGCTAGGAAGCTTTCACTCCACTCCATATTCCTTCTTCAACTCCTCTATATGTGCTTTCCTCAGTATAAGATCTTCCGACGAAATAAGGGATGCATCGACTTGGAATAGAGACGCCACCAAGTACCGCCCCTGGAAATTGATCCCGTTGACTTCACTCACGGCTCTATTGGCATTGGCCATGTTATTGTATACTACTATACAAGTGCCCATCGCCAGCGAAGAGCCAGCCTCAGGAACCCGGATCTGACTGATGTTGCCATACCTACCAAGTAGTTCATAGAGGGACTCCGACGACGTACCATACGGTAAGTTCTTGACGAGAACTATGGGGAAGTTGGCGTTCTTAGACATAGTGCTCCACTTGAGATGACTGTGGTAGCGCGCAGCTTTAATATCAGGCGCGAGATCTAGCTAAGTCTGCTGCGCAGCCACAAAAGACTAGCTGCAAAAGAATACTTAATTAATATCAGTAACTTTGGCATTATATCATCGAATTGCAGGATGAGTGGTTACTGACTAGATAGATCTCGATTTGTATATTTAAATAATGCTACTTTCGCTAACCTTTACTGCAATCATTGTATCTGGTGGCTGCTACGGTGGACTAGACTAAGTTTGAGTAAGAGTAGCAGTGAGCGCGAAGAGGCTATGTGGCGTGTTTCTACTCTGGTCTGAATCCTAGAACTCATATAAAAAGTCTTTGCTGTATTGGATCCTGTTTTGATCAGTTTTGTGGTTTCCTTCAAATAAAATCGATCTAAGTTTCTATATACTTCATACCAAGACCACAATTTACCTTCTCATCCACATATGGGTACCTTCACTCTAATTATTTCATTTTTCCTCTAAAAATATGCTGAATCTTTGATATCGGTAATGTACTGCTTCTTGTGATACCAATGGTTGTAGTAAAAAAGACACCCACCCACCAATAAAACTACAAAGAAATACACGTAGAAACCAGTTCCTTCCTTTTCAACAACAAACACAGGAGTTTCTTGGGGAATCATAGGCTGAACCGGTTCAGCCACAGCCTGACCTTCTCTAGCCATCTTGGAAAGCGGA
This sequence comes from Suhomyces pyralidae, assembly GCA_003706505.3. NCBI lineage: Eukaryota > Fungi > Ascomycota > Pichiomycetes > Serinales > Debaryomycetaceae > Suhomyces > Suhomyces pyralidae. The sequence goes on along the minus strand of PPLO03000009.1, from coordinate 17,695 downwards.
ATGACAGAAATACTACTAATGACTATGTCTTGAGCAGGCTTATCGTGAGATGCGGTAGGGACACTCGATATGCGGTGCAAGGTATCGAAACCTCCGATTACCTGGCCAAAAACTACGTGTCTTCCGTCCAACCAGTCACATTTTTCGATATTGGTAACGAAGAATTGGGCCCCGTTGGTGTTTGGGCCAGAATTGGCCATGGAAAGTCTGCCTAGCTTACTGTGCGTTAACTCAAAGTTTTCATCCGGAAACGCGCCTTTGTTGAAAATCGAGTATCCTCCTGTACCTCTGCTATGCTCGAAATCACCTCCTTGTATCATGAAATTCTTGATAACCCTGTGGAAAATCAGGTTCTGGTACCCAAACCCATATGTCATGTTGGAAAGATGGACAAAGTTTTCCACTGTTTTTGGAACCACGGTACCAAAGAGTCCTATACTCAAGTCACCAAGCTGTTCTATAGTCTCACCCTTTTGCGATATCAGAAACACTATTTTGTGGGTGATAATGGGGTCTCCCTCTAGGAACTGGATCTCCTGATCAGTAAGTGCAGGCACCAATTCCTCCAATTCGAGCGAATTTGCAGCCTTGTGAGGTCCGTTGGCTATAGAAGCCGCGAGAGCAGCAGCAACCCAAAGGAGCACTTGTAGAGCATAGATCATCGTGGTGTGCTTTCTAGCCTGAAACAGTATTTGAAACGCCTCAGTCCTTTTGTATTCAGATCGAGCCGCGCGCGAAAATAAAGAGTACACTTACCAGGCGATACCTGTACTCACGTGCCTGTTTCTTCCACGTGAGAGCTAGACTGGTGGCGACTAGTCGAAAAGAAGAGAGCCAGGTGAGAGTGCTACAACAAGCAAGATGAACGGAATTTCTGTGGATATCAATCACTTGAAGAAGGGCGAGGTCAATTTGGGGACCTCCATTATGGCGGTTAATTTCAAAGACGGTGTTATATTGGGAGCCGATTCCCGTACCACCACCGGGACTTACATCGCCAACAGAGTTACCGATAAGTTAACGCAAATCCACGATACCATATACTGTTGTAGATCAGGCTCTGCAGCAGACACTCAGGCCGTAGCAGACATAGTCAAGTACCACATGCAGATCTACGCCGCCCAATTGCCATTTGACGAAAAGCCCACCACACAAGTAGCAGCCAATGTTTTCCAGGAAATCTGCTACAACAACAAAGATAATTTGACTGCCGGTATTATTTGTGCTGGATACGACGACAAGCACGGAGGAAGCGTGTATTCCATTCCCATTGGAGGATCCATACATAAACAAGAGTACGCCATTGCTGGTTCCGGATCGACTTTCATTTACGGATGGTGTAATGAAAACTACAAGCCAAACATGGAAAAGGACGAGTGTGTACAGTTTATCAAGACCGCATTATCTGAAGCTATCAAATGGGACGGTTCCTCGGGAGGTGTCATCAGATTGGTGGTGTTGACTGCCAAGGGTGTTGAGAGGTTGATCTTCTATCCAGACGAGTATCAAAAGTAGATAGAACAATAGCACTAAATATAAAATTGAGGAAAAGAGTAGTAAAACTAGTGGAGGTAAAACAATTATAATTAAGGATAAGCTAGAGGAATCGATCCAAGGAAAATTGAATTGACAGTGCTATAGAAAGCGCGAATCACCACTCGTAGGATTGATAATTGATATTCAAGCTCTCAAGTAATAACCAAATTTCAGACCAGATATGTTTAATAAGCGATACGATGGCAGAATCAGTGCGAATGAAAGATGATGACAAAGAAATTCAAGAAGCTACCTTAAAAGAACGCGACGCATATTGGCTTACAATACAAGACAGTTAGGTCGCTAAAAAGTGTCCTAAAAGTTGACATTATCATTGTATTTATAAGTAGAGCTTTGATTTACCGCATAAGAAGATACACACTGACTCACTTCAGCTCTACATGCTATATTATATAGGCTTTAACCAAACATGGTTGCAAAGAACAGTCACACCCACAGTGTTTTTGTTCTTCATGCGGTATAGTTCCTATATTCGCGGCATGTAGTCCACATGTATGCTAGGATGTTGGTAACCGCGTGGTTGCAAATGTCCCCACAAAGTTCCGCGGAAATACAATTTTTCCGCCTAGTTCTATGGATGTGTCAACAGCACCACCTGAACTGCTGTTAGAAAGCAACAAATCTGAGCTTAGCCAACCTCTAGTATGTACTGCTACGGTTATTCGTGACTAATAGGCTATGTGCATTTGCATTACTAGCGGAGAATGGTTATGTTTACGCTATGACTAATAAGCCGGTTCCGGCTTCAAGCGAGGTGCCGCCGGTAGCCGAATTCAAGATTGAGTGAAAAATTAAAATCTATATAAGTGATATGAATCTCCAGGTTTCAGAAAACTATCAAACATTATAATAAACATGTCGCTTGACTCATCCAAGCTCACTATAGAGAAGTCGTCTACGTCCAAGGATCCTTTGCCAAATGATAAACTTGTTTTTGGTAAGACCTTTACTGACCATATGATCGAGGTCGAATGGACCGCTGAAAAAGGCTGGGAAGCTCCAAAAATCAGTCCATACCACAACTTGAGTCTTGATCCTGCTACTGTTGTTTTCCACTACTCGTTCGAGTTGTTCGAAGGTATGAAAGCATACAGGGATGAGAACGATAACGTCAGAATGTTTAGACCTGACCAAAATATGGCTCGTATGAACCGTACAGCCAAGAGAGCATCTTTGCCCGAATTCGATGGTGAAGAGTTCTTAAAAATTATTGAAAAATTTTTGTTGTTAGAAAAAAAGTTTATTCCCAAGGAACTCGGTTACTCGCTCTACTTGCGTCCTACCTTGATTGGTACCACCAGCTCGTTGGGTATTTCCAAGCCAGACAAGGCTTTATTATACCTTATTGCTTCCCCCGTCGGTCCATACTTTGGCGCCGGTTTCAAGCCGGTTTCTCTCGAAGCCACCGACTACGCCGTCAGAGCATGGCCAAAAGGTGTAGGTAACTGCAAATTGGGTGCCAACTATGTCTCGTCCGTGGCACCACAAGCGCAGGCAGGATTGAGAGGACACTCGCAAAACTTGTGGCTCTTCGGCGAAGAGGGCTACATCACCGAAGTTGGTGCCATGAACTGTTTCTTTGTTTTCCAAAAGGATGGAAAGAAAGAGTTGGTGACTCCACCATTGGATGGAACCATCTTGCCGGGCGTGACACGTGACTCCGTCTTGGCTCTCGCACGTGAGCGTTTGGACCCCCTGGTGTGGTCCGTCAACGAGCGTCAAGTGACCATCCACGAAGTAAAGGACAGGGCTGCTAAGGGCGAAGTTGAAGAGGCCTTCGGCAGTGGAACCGCCGCCATTGTGTGTCCTATCAACAACATCGAATATCAAAACGAAAACATCAGCATCCCAGTCATCGACGGCTCAGCTGGTGAGTTGACTGCCAACTTTGCAACCTGGATCAAGGAAATCCAGTATGGAGTTGTGGAGTACAAGGACTGGTCAAGAGTTGCCAAATAATCAGGCCATCAATATACGAGAACAATTAGATATACTTGAATTAGCTGTAGAACACAATAAATAAGTTGAGCCACAGATGAGAATGATTTAGACGCATATCCAGATTGGCGCAAGTAATTAAGTCGTCGCGACGAGCATGCGGGTGGGCCCTTTGAACAGCACCTACGCAACGAATAACGCCGTATGATTTGCAACCGCATAACTGACGCCGCGAACAAAAATGGTACAAATCCGGCATTTTGGTCGTGGCGCCTAACGCGTTTTACGGTATTTCGCCGAAAATGCGATTGGAAAAAAGGCACACGATGAGGGTTACATGAGTGTGGGGAGTATCATGCTCCGTGGAATGCCAAAGGGCTGAACTCCTGGGACAATACCATCGTGTAGAGCGCCACATGTACGAGACGAAACGCATCAAAAGGCGGAAAATTAATTAGACGGATAAACATTGATTAAGACAAAGAAAAAGAAAAGAGAGAAGACGTTATTTGGGTGTAGAACCCGTCAAGGGATCAACAGAGAGAACACCTACGTCAAGTGGGTGAGCATATGATCCGATAGTGGCAAAATCGCCTTAGGCACGCTCAGTAATATACGTCGGTCAGTACGGCACTTTTGCTATTGTTATCTATAAAAAAAAAAATGATAAGGCACTTTGCGTAAGTCTGGGAATGCCGCAAAATCGCTGATAACGCACGCGAAGCCTCGTCCACTTAATTGAGGAAGCAACAAGAGCGATAGGTCAGTCTGATTGATAGTGTGACAGACCAAGGAGACTAAAGCCATCAAGACCGATATCCCCATTCCAACCACACCCACCAAGAAAGAGTCGGTCTGCCGCCGATCACAGCACTAGACACATTCTTGTAGCACAATGCATAGATGCCGAGGGAATCTCCAAACTTATGTGCCTAGAAATGTCAATCAAACCAATTTGGGTTGCAGTAGGGCGTTTTGTGAGTGCTTATTTTTTTCACCTGGTGAGTGATTTCTCAATTGGACGCAAATTTATCACCTACTGATAGCGACCGGCTGATAAATAGGCCGGCATCAGCCATGTTTTTTTGATTCAATCTTTCTTCAGATTTATTCGCCTAGTAGACTAAGATGCCTGAGAAGGAATTAAACTACGTTAGGAGTACGGAGTCTTCTACTGAGAAGAACGGAGGCGTCCACATAGACGCTTTCGAAGCTCAAGACAACAAACCTGAATTACATGGCTGGGCCAAGTTCAAGGACGGTTTCAAACGTGCCGATGTCACCGACTACGGGTTGGACCCCAACATGACCGAAGTCGAAAAGCTTGCCGTTTTGACTGCCAACTCGCCTTTGTCGCGCTCCCTTAAAAATAGACACTTGCAAATGATTGCCATTGGTGGATCCATTGGTACTGGTTTGTTTGTGGGTTCCGGTAGTTCTTTGAGAACCGGTGGCCCCGCTGGTGTGTTGATTGCTTATATTTTGATTGGTACTATGATGTACTGTACAGTTCAGTCTTTGGGTGAATTGGCCATTACTTTCCCTGTTGCTGGTGCGTTCATTACGTACAACTCGCGTTTTATTGATTCTTCCTGGGGTTTCGCCATGGCTTGGAACTACGCCTTGCAATGGCTAGTGGTGTTACCGCTAGAGTTAGTGGCTGCTGCAATTACGATCAAGTATTGGAACTCGACCATCAATTCGGCGGCGCTAGTGGTGATTTTTTATGTGTTGATTGTGGCCATTAATCTTTTTGGAGTTAAGGGTTACGGTGAAGCCGAGTTTGTGTTTTCCGTTATCAAGGTTACGGCCGTCACCGGCTACATTATCTTGGGTATTATCCTTGTTTGCGGTGGTGGCCCCAAGGGTGGTTACATCGGAGGAAGATACTACCAGCATCCTGGTGCATTTGCGCACAGCTTCAAGGGTGTTTGTTCTGTTTTCGTCACTGCTGCCTTTGCCTTCAGTGGTACCGAATTGGTTGGTCTTGCCGCTGCCGAAGCCTCAAACCCAAGAAAGTCCTTACCAAAAGCCACCAAGCAAGTCTTCTGGAGAATCACCTTGTTTTACGTTGTTTCTTTGACTTTGGTCGGTTTGTTAGTTCCTTACAACGACCCCAAATTGATCTCTGATTCTTCTGTCGATGCTTCCGCTTCTCCATTCGTTATCTCGATCACGAACGCAGGTATCAGTGGCTTGCCTTCTGTCATGAATGTGGTTATTATGATTTCTGTTCTTTCTGTCGGTAACTCGTCGGTTTTCGGATCTTCTAGAACTTTGGCTGCTTTGGCCGCTTCTGGCCAAGGTCCAAAGTTCTTGGGCTACATTGATAAGCAAGGTAGACCAATGGTTGGTATTCTCATCCAGTGTGTTGTTGGATTACTTTGTTTCGTCACTGCCTCTGACAAGTCAGGAGATGTTTTCAACTGGTTGTTGGCACTTTCCGGTTTATCATCCATTTTCACCTGGGGCTCCATCAACCTTGCTTTGTTGAGATTCAGAAGAGCTCTTTATGTCCAAGGCAGAGACACCTCCGAAATCACCTACACTTCTCAAGTCGGGGTCTACGGTGCCTTTTACGGTCTTGGTTTGAACATTCTTGTTCTTATTGCCCAATTCTGGATTGCTCTTTTCCCACTTGGTTCTCCTCCAGATGCCTCTGCTTTCTTCCAATCTTACTTGGGTTTCCCAGTGGTGCTTGCTTTCTACGTTGCTCACAAATTATGGACCAGAAACTGGAAGCTCTTCATCAGAGCCAAGGACATTGATATCGATACCGGAAGAAGAGAGTTGGACTTGGACTTGCTCAAGCAAGAAATCGCCGAAGAAAAAGCTTACATTGCTTCGTTACCATTATACAGAAGAATCTACGCCTTCTGGTGTTAAACGCGGTACTGTATTCCCTAATTAATAGACTATCGTTAATAAATATCGAAACAAATAATCAAGAGAAATATAGCAAAAATAATAAGAGAAGTGTAGCAAAAATATTTAAAGTAGAAGTATAATGGTCGTAGCCTAATAGTTTTAGAACAATTTTAGTCAAACTTTAGAAATATGAACCATCCTGCAGATGATTAGTATAGTTTAAGGTTGATCTATTGGTGTGAAGACTTCAACTAATGAAGATATTGGCACAATAAAGGACTCATTACTGTTACTAATACCAAAATACATTCTTCATAGCTTTACTCATTGTACCCTGCAATATCCTTAATCGAGCTAATCTCAATATTCGACTGTATATCATTTTAGTGGCAGTAAAAGAATAATAAGTAAATAGTACTTTTAATAAAGTAGGAAGTAAGGTATCTTACCATCTCCACATAGCATTTATAAACTACACGGTACAACTGAATGTATAAAGTGAAATATGGACTGTTTGAGTTTAAAATCGTTGTAGACCCAATAGTCTTGTGTGCACTGGCCTTCATATAATAGGACTGATATTTGATACGGAAAATAAGGTGAAAAGATAGACATTTATTACTTTACCAATTTAGTCCACCATGATTGCCAATTCGACCGAGATATCCAATAGAATGTTCAAGACCCAGCGAAAGATCATCATGACAATCGTGGCGTGTTTGTTGCTTCTATTAATTGTGCTGGGTACAGTCAGTCATCGGTATTATAAGCTGGTCGCAGACTTGCCCAAACCGCAGCCGACCAAGCCTATCAGTGAAACAAGTGATATTTACAAAAGATAACATCTATAGCTTACCGCAAAGAGACAAATACGAAGGTTACCACTAGGTGGACCTTACACTACACAAGCACCAATTGGAATCGTTAAAGAGAGTGCTACATGACGTGGCTATATCGCGGATGTGACGGATGCGAAATGTCTATTGAACGAGATCAAGACTTTCCAGTTCTTTGTATTAGATAAGTACTTTCTACGATTTTGCTGGGTATTCATTGGAAAAGTTATGTTTTTTCATAATATTGTACTGGGATTGTACATTTGAGACTACCAATAGTGTCTAGAAGTTGTGTCTATTAAGTTCTATACACCCTTCCATACTGCTTTTTCCAAAAAGTCACCCTTGGGCTTTTCTTTGAGCAAACCAATCATCATCAATTCGAAACAACACTGAATGAACCATGAGTAGGTGATGGAATCCCATTCTGTTTGCACTTTTATGTCAGGATAATTCGAGGTCATCCAATTGACGATAGTGGCTTTGTCCAAAGATTGACGGAATGCAACATAAAAGTCGTAGATATTGATTAGTACCGGAGCCTCTTTGTATACGCGAAAAAGCAGGTTGATGACCGGAGTCATGGTTGGTCCGCTTTTGTTGGCCAAGTATACTTTGCAGTCCTCGAGAGTTTCTTCCAAGGTGGCTCTGAGATTGGGCCGGACCAAGTTGATCATCAAGTTCTCGTACTTTTCTTCGAAGATCGGAAGCTCTTGGGCGCTTTTAGACGAGTTGCCGTTCATAGTAAATACCTCAAAGAATACAAATCCTTCTATAGACTTGCTAAGAAGCGGATTGCCAAAGAACTGGTGTAGACTATCGATAAAAGAACTCCTAAGAGATTCTACCGATGTGTAATACTTGAGTTTGTGGAGGGAACTAAGTAAAGATGCCAGAAAACTGTCGCTTGCTGTTTCAATATTGGGCACTAGTAAATTTATCAAGTCATCCAGGACCTCATGAATACGGGTTTCCGACAAGTCTCTTATGCTATTGATGATGTTGCTGAGATATGTGGAGTTGACGAGCTTGCGGCCTACAATAAGCTTGTACAATTCAAATTTCTGCTTCGGTTCTTCTGTCTTCAACTGTTGTAACTCGTACACCACATTAATGACGTTTATCACCGATAACTTGTATGTTCTAAAATCGCTTTTGGTCTGCACAAATAACTGTGAAAGCCTCTCGTCAGAAAGAAGCAACCCTCTGATTTCGATCTTGTCATCAGCGGAAAGTTTCTTATTCAATTTTGTCTCGATATGTCTTTTGAACGAGCCAAGCTTACGAAGAGACGGAAGCATCCATGCCGGGGTCTCTGCGCCATTGAGAGTCTCAAGCAAGCCCAGTAGTGGCAGATGGTAGAAATGGATCATGTAGCTGAGTTTGATTTCGGAAATCAAGGCATCGATGGAGTTATTTGAGTTTTCAAACCGGTTAAGAATTATTGACGTCAAGAGCGGGTCGAGCAAAAGCGGGTCTTCTAGCGATACCTGCGGCGACAAAAATAAATCGTTCAAGATCATATGACCCAACGCCTTGTTGTCGTTGCTTTTGAACTTGTAGCCATCTATCGAGATTTTGTTTTCGTTGTTGAAGTTGGCGTTGATCCAGCTGCTGATGTTGTTGGATGAAACAGCCATGATGACCTTTATAGGAAGTTCTAAGGAGTAGGAGTGTAGGAGTTTGACAAGCTGGTTTAACACGTGGTTGTTAATAGAGTTGACGTCTTCAACAATTATCACGATTTTGAGGTTATTCATGCCTTTATCTTTATAGTATTTGGTACAATAGTCGTAGATGATATCAAGATCGTAGTTGACCCTGCCTTGAGCACTGAACTCTGACAGTTCTTCAAAACCATCGAGATCTTCATCCCTGTCGTCTTTGTTTTCGTCATTTTTTTCATCCTCTAGATCATCTCTTTCATCTTTCTCATCATCATCGTCTCTCTTTTCATCCTCCTCATTTTCTTTTATCTCTTTGTCATATTGAAGGAACTGCTTGACGATATCTCTTAGTGTAGACTTGATGTTTGTACAGGTCTTGGACGACAAGCTTATCGCTCGATACTCATATCTCGTCTGTGATCCCAAGTATCTACTGAACTCGGTGAGCACTCGAAGATTATTGGCAGTGTTGGAACTTAGCTGAAGAAACCCAATGGGTACCTTAACATGCAGTGTTTTTACCGAATTCGAAGGATTATTGATAAATCTGGTAAGACTGCCAAAGATCTCGGTGTTGGAGCTGTTCAAAATGGTGTGGATCTTGTCCAATTGGTGGTTCCATACTGTCTGGAAGAGCTTGAAACGCTGGAGGACATTTTGGGGTGGTTCGTGGCCGTCGAGGAGCTGTACAAACGGAGTTTCACGAGGAGCTACTTTTCTGCGTTTCGGCGCTATCACATAATGAGTCTTTTGACCATAATCGGTAGACATGGTCTTCAAAGAGGTAATCTTAGTGAGTTAAGGTTAGAAAGGTGAGTTGAAATTTCGCGCAAGCACAAAGCGAGCATCAAATGTGGAGATGTAAAGATCACCAATAATAAGTGCAAAACAGCACCGCAAATGGAATTGTCAGTATAAGAAATTGATCTTATTGAAAGTAAATAGCTAGATCGTAATCGGACTTAATGACAGAGTCCATGTAGAATATCATAACACTATTCCACTCAAGAGTGGGACAGTGTATGTGTGTGTGTGACAACGTGCTAAAGCTTAATACATGTATTAAAGTTTATTATTACAATGCGAAATCGATTCTACCACATCATCTGGACTAAACCTAATTGACATCTTGGAGAAACAAACGCATCTATGCATGTGGTGCGCCCGTGAAAAAAAAAAAGCTCCAATTGTTTGCTTTCATAAACATTCGCTTATGCCTTATCTGGTGATGCACTGCGCAATCATTCTCTAGGATAGGGCCACCAAACAAGTACCCCAATTTCCCGAGCTTAACGCCCTTCAGTCATTTAGTCAATTAGTTACTAAGTTTTCATTTCTTGGTCTACGACCCCTGAATTTGGACCTGTCCACCCCCAATTTCCCCCGCCCCGCTGTTCTACCACTTCAATTATTCGACCCCTCACACTTTCTGATTTGGGAAACTTTAGCAACTCACATTTATAACCTCTTTATTTATTAACTAGATTTTTACAACCACACAGCATTTTGCTTTTTGCTTTTGCTTTCGCTTATTGCTAGCATGGAGGACCAAGATTTAAGAAAGAGGAAGCAATCTCCGGCATCTTCCAAGTCCGGGTCTTCCAGGTCCTCGACCCCCACGCGCAAGAAGAAGTTGCTCAATGTTGCCCCGTTGAACACCCCCATTCAGCACCGTTTGGAGACGTTCGGGGTGATCTGGCACATCATCTCGATCCCTGTGTTTGTGTGTGCGTTTTTGGCGGTTTTATCCTTAGGGTGGATCCTTTGGCTCACCATCATCTTGCCCTACTTCATATGGTGGTACGGTTTTGACTTGCACACCCCTACGAATGGGAAGGCGGCATACCGAACCCGAAACTGGATGAAAAACCTCATTGTGTGGGAGTGGTTTGTCAACTACTTCCCCATCAGAGCCCACAAGACTTGTGAATTGGAACCCACGTTTTCAGAGGTGGTTGTTGAAGATGGCGATGAGACGGCTGACGATGAAGAGGACTTGATTTCGGAAAACTCTCGTACCCTCATAGACATAGTATTCAAGAAATTGGGTCTTTCAAAGCGTCTAAACGATACAGACTCCCACTCTCCGCCCCCTCCACCTCCGACCGAAACTACCAGGACTGCGAAAGTAAACAACAAGCCGGTCAGATTCAAGAAAGTATCGACGGGTCCACGCTACATCTTCGGGTACCATCCTCATGGAGTCATTTCTATGGGTGCCATGGGAACTTTTGCCACCAATGCCATTCGAAACGAACCATTTGAGCCTCCCGCCAAATTCCTCAAGCCTCTATTCCACGACCCTTCCAAAGGTGAACGCTTATTTCCTGGCCTAGGAAATATATTTCCTCTCACATTAACCACCCAATTCACATTGCCCTTCTACAGAGACTATCTCATGGGCCTTGGCTTGACCAGTGCATCTGCTAAGAACATCAAGAGTTTGATCAATAATGGCGATAATTCAATATGTTTAGTTGTAGGAGGTGCTCAGGAGTCGCTATTGAATAGTCTGGTAACGAAACTGTATGAAGTTGGTTATGGTTACCAAGGCGAAGAGGCTCAGAATCAAGAAGAGAATCAAAAGGCCAATAAAGAGGAACGTAAAGGTAGATCTTCCAATGTTACGCTGCAAAGACAGATTCAGCTAGTGTTGAACAAACGTAAGGGCTTTGTAAAGTTGGCCATTGAGCTCGGAAACGTCTCATTAGTGCCGGTATTTGCATTTGGTGAGGTGGATATCTACAAACTAAACATTCCCGAAAATGGCTCTTGGGGCCAAAGGTTCCAACAGTGGTTGAAAGCGACTTTCAACTTCACATTGCCATTTTTTAGTGCCCGTGGTGTATTTATTTATGACTTTGGTATTGTACCCTACAGAAACCCCATCAATATCTGTTTTGGCAAGCCTATACATATTCCCGCCAACTGCTTGGCTGAGTACAAAGCCAAACACCCGAAATTCGATAGTGCGCCCGAAGAACAACCAAACGGGAAGAACATTCCGCGATCTAGGTCAATCACAAACTTATTCAAACTGGGATCGACGCCTAAAAATTCGTCCGTGCAAACAAAATGTCCTCCTGATCTTTTGCACCATTACCACAAGTTATACATTGATGAGTTAAAGGTGGTGTACGACGAAAACAAGCATCGTTTTGGATATGGCGATGTCGAGTTGGTAATCAAAGAGTAGTCCTGGAGACACGCCAATTAACTATGTATCAGAATATTCACCACTTCATGTGGATTTGGTGTATACACTCGTTTAGTTCAATGTTTAAAATTATATAGATGTGAGTAAGTAGGAGTGTAGCTTTATTGCTATATCAAAAACCGCCCGAAGGTACCTAAATCTTATTTCATATTCATCACATTCTTTCAAGTATCTTATCGTTTTGTGTATTTTGCATTAATTTACAGATTTTTTCCAAAAAAAAGTTCAAGGCGTAAATTGATACATTCCGCGAGACCTTATAACCAGCTCAAATTGAACACAAGCATCACTACATGTATTCAGATCAGTTACGAGAACATGAGCTAGCCTTTATATATATACTCTACTAGCTACATAATTTTCAATTACTTTTCTTTGTACATTTTGTTATTTCTATGACTAGTTTCTCTACTAGTTCTTATGCATAAATGCTCTCTATTCATGCATTATTATAAAAAGTCATCAAATACATCGTTAATACTGAAACTGTCCTTGCTGGCAGTTGAACCATTCTTCTTCAAGTCATTGGGTATTTTGCCCTCCTCCTTCAATTTCTTGTATCTCTTGACCAATTTTCTGTCCACCTTTCTGCGGCTTCCTGCTTTTTTGTAGAATGATTTCGAGTCCGACAAAGATTGCTCAAAGTCGCGATATTGCCGGGTATCTTCCTCCTTTATGCTCTGGGCCTTACGCTCCTTTTCAATCATCATTTGCTCCCACTTCTTGAACCCATCAGGCTCGATTTTGGGCTCGAACGGCAGAACTCCGAAAAGCTTTTCTCTGGGAATCAAATCCCACAAATACTCGTCGTCAATATCATCAAGGGATTTGTTCATGTTTATCATTCCCAGTAACGACTTCTTGAGATAATGCTCGGGAAGTGGCTGTAAGGTATTGGTGCTTTGATCGTAGTAAAGTTTGATGAGTTTCAATTGGGTTTGGTTGGATTCTTCGTCTTCTTCTGACTTGGCAAACTTGTCGAGTTCGGCCACTACGGAACGGTCTTTTTCGGTGATTTGGTTCCTCACCTTGGACTTGATATACTTGTCATCGATGGCAAAGTCCACGTAATGCTTCTGTTTATTGTGAAAACTTCCTGCTTGCTCGTATAGTTCGGGGAGGTCAATACTGGCATAAAGTTCCTTCAGCGACTTATTCAAAATACTGTCAGGTGCTTTGGGAAAATCTGTGAATGGTATGAGACTAGGTTTAGGTTTGACATTGTTAACATTATTGCTTGTTTGGTGGGCGTCTTCGATCCTTCTAGCTTGTCTTTTGGACCTAAGCAAACCTTTTGATCTGTCGTCTCCTTTATGAGGGCGAGTCGATTTGAGTGTCTGCAACGAAGAAGGATGACTTGAGGTTGTGGTGGAACTTGGGTTTGATTTGGTCAGCTTACTCTTGGGGTAGACCGAAATCCGTTTTTTAGCCTGGCCGGAGATATCGTCAGAATCTTTCGGAGGTTTTGACGATATAGTCCTCACCGAGCTTTTGATAAGATTATGCGAGCACGCCTCCGTCGTTCGCAAGGTGTTTGTTGCGATATACTTGAACATGGTGTGTGGTTGATGGTGGCGCCAGCAGTACAGGTTGAAGATTTTATGGTCACGAGTCAGGTGACCGGCACAGGTGACAGTCACGTGGAAATATAGCTATGATTCCGTTAGTAGCACCTGGCGATGAGCGCGCGTCATATACATCCACGTCTATAGTTGGCTGCAAATAGCGGTGATACTGGAACATCCTAGCACTCTACGATTTGCACTATTTTCGTCAAAGCAGTTTATCGGCACAGAATAATCTGATAAGACATAATAGAATGATGGTCAAGAATTGATTCGAGTACCGCATTTTGCAGCAAATCGGGGCTAAGATCGCTTATTTCAAAGACTTTACCATGTATGATTCAAAAGATTTAGCGTTGTTGAATAACACATTAGCCCCCAAACACCCAAGGAGCTAGGAACCTCCATAGAGCTCTAGGAAGTGTTGGGAGCACCAAGCTACCCATTCCTGGCATGATTTCTCCAGCTGGTCGTCAAGGGCATTTGTTCCTGCATGCTGGGTGTGGTTCCCAATAAACGTCACGTGAAATGTCTCATGTTACCATGTGGGCACAAGGTGAGATATAAAGAGGCCATGGTCCGAATCAGAGCTCCATTTGATAGGATTCCCAGAATTTTGAAGATGTCGGTACACAGAGAAAAGATTGATTTGGCACAATTGCCACAAACATACGATGGAAAAGTCACTTTGGCCATCATCGGAGGCACTGGTTTATACGACTTGCCCAACTTGAAGCCGGTCGCCAGATTGGTCGTATCTACACCATGGGGCCATCCATCATCTCCAATCACCATCAGTTTGACTGAAAAAGGTTTTCCAGTTGCTTTTTTGGCCAGACACGGACAATCACACGATACGTTACCAACCGAAGTTCCTGCCAGAGCCAACATTGCTGCGCTCAAAAGCTTGGGTGTCAAGGCCATTATTGCCTTTTCGGCCGTAGGTTCTTTGCAACAGAAAATCAAGCCTAGAGATTTCGTTTTGCCTACTCAAATCATCGATAGAACCAAAGGAAACCGTCCAGCCACCTTTTTCGAAAAGGGGTTCGTGGCACACGCCATGTTTGGTGAGCCATTTGACCTCCAGCTCAACAAGTTGATCGCCGAAGCCATTCCCAAAACCGGATTTTTGACTGCTTCGGACAAGGATGGCGTCACCCCAACTTTCCACACCAAAGGTGCTGACAATGGCAACGAAGACTTGACTGTCATCTGTATGGAGGGCCCTCAATTTAGTACTCGTGCTGAGTCCAAATTATACCGTTCGTGGGGTGGTTCTGTGATCAACATGTCTGTTTTGCCAGAAGCCAAATTGGCTAGAGAAGCCGAGATTGCTTACCAAATGATATGTATGTCCACTGACTACGATTCCTGGAACGAGGACGAAGAACCCGTCACTGTCGAGACTGTGGTTGGAAACTTGAAGGCGAACTCTGCCAACGCCTGTAGTGTTGCTGCTGAATTGATCGACGTAATCAGTGAAAAGGGCCAGCACTTGGGCAAAGACTTGGAAGGCTCCATGAAGTACTCCCTTAGTACCGCCCCTGCTGGTCTCAAGAAGGAAGTCTTGGAAAAGATGCATTTCTTATTCCCAGGCTACTGGCCAATTAACTAGACTTAGTATAGTAGTGATATAGATTAGAATATGACTGACTTAAATGACTGATTAACAAAACATCTAGATGTAACCAAAAGCACATCCGCATTTACAGATCAATCAATTACGCGGCTTTTGAGATCTCAGGCTCGAAGTGCAAAATGAACATCCATAACTCAAATGGAAGCATCTAGTTTAGTCTTGAAAGTGACTAGTGCAAGACTCGGGTTGTGACAAGACTACTACAGATAAACTGGCTGCACCACGCCGTACAGTAACCGCCGAAGACCAACACTTACAAATAACTGGCAAAAAAGTCCATAACCGCATTGACATAATTTTCAACCGAAAAATATTGGACATTTTTTGCACCCAAATGCAGAACTCAAGAAAATAATATATATTGGCAGATTTACATTTTAAAGCTATTTCCTAAATAAAGTCTGCAGAAGTTCTGCTCGAGGTAAGCCGTTTGATGTGAAACAAGACGAAGCTACGTAGACTGGGCCACCTGGTCAGCTTTCAAGACTTCTTCTTTCGCTGGAGTGATCCCAGTGATTGATTTTGACTCTTCATTCTTTTAGATGGATGGGGTCGCATGGGTATGTCAGCAGCTGCTCACAACTATTTCTTTTCAGTGGGTGACTGTGCTTGAGTATTGTCAGTGGTCGGTACATACTGTTGACAGTTTGAACCTACTTTATTCAAAAAACGTTGGAGCCGTGACTGGGATTTGGTCCTTTTATTTGCCCAAAGAGTGTGAAAGATAAACCTATCTTCAGAAATTCGAACGAGAAAGTTAACTATCATATGATTGAAGCGAGTCGTGAATTTCAGAAGCTTGACAAATACTTTTCCTTCTTCTTGTCCAATGACATACAACTTCATTTTATAGACAATAACGTAAGAATATACATTGACATCATTAATAGAAGGAAATGACAAGGCAGCAAAGGGTCTCCAGTTAAACTTTATACGGCCGCTCCTGTTTTTATACTACAAATTGACTAAACCAAAACTTAGCTTACATCCTAATTGGTCTTTCAAACAGTAGACTTAAATATAATGTTTATGGCCCTGGGTATTTGCGGAAATGTGTACCTTTTATTTACAAGAGAGCACTCAGTATTTGCGCAGAACTAAGATGTAAGTCACCTCGTAAACTTATTCTATGTCATCTTCAAACCCGCCTTATTTATACTTTATCACACTTTATAGTCGTCTATAGAGCCACCCTATTCCTTAATTACCAACAGATATACTTTAGCCCTTTTGTTGCAATTGTGCAAAAACCTTGGTGTCCTTTTTATTCGTTTTGCACGGATACCCTACTAGTTGTTATTCTCACATTGTTTTGACGTGAACTGATAGGTGGTGCTATAAGTAAGTGGGAGAAGCGAATTAGTTGAACGACTTCGAATTCCGATCCTTTATTCATAGTGATAGATAGCCCGCTGCTCAAATTAGAGATCACGGCTTTTATTTAGTCAATTAGTCTACAGGTAAGGGACGAGTCTATTACAGTGGCTGGGCTCCAGAGCTTTTTCATTCATGGAGAGTGGGAGCTGAGTCGGCCATTCGGGGTGATCGTTTTCGCGATATATTCAGCTAGCCACGTATCGAAAGTGATATAGCACATGCTTCAAAAATCAATTGGGCACAAAGTATCTCTACGTATAATTTCTATTATTGGCCCAATTCAGAAAAGAAGTTAGATTTGGTAAAAGTCAGAACTTATCACAGATAATTCTAATTCGTATCAGCGCAATTGGGCACTGCGCTGAGATGTTTTACAAAAGAAGCGTGAATGCGGGCCAAAAACATTCCGAGCCAAAAGTGGGCGCAGTACAGGAGTTCGTGCTACTCAAAAGAAGGCCCTCCATCATTCTCTACAGTAAAACCAAGCTAATTTGCACCCAATCACGTGATCAGATAACATTGCAGCGCACGGAAATAGTACGGTAAACTATACGGAGAAATGCACGGTGAAACTGGAACGAGGTGCATCTACGGCATTAATTCGAGCTAAATAACTACGATGGCAAAACTAATTCCTTCAAGACAATCTCCGACCCGGGCTTCATTCAAGTACCCCTCCATTTGCCACCAGCTTATCGCTTAGTATAAATAGCTGTAGGGTTGTTATTGATGCTTCCCATTCAATTCAACACTTCCAAAAACTAAAATAAATCAAATCAAATCGAAATGTCTAGAGTCGATCTCAGTGCTAACAAATTTGGCTACGGCACCATGTCATTGACATGGACCCCAACTCCTCCACCAATTGAACAAGCAATCGAGTCAATTGATTTTGTCACTTCTCACCCAGAGTTCGGAACAAAACTTATCAACGGTGGTGAAATTTATGGTCCTGATAATGCCAACTTGAAGCTCTTGAAGAAGTTTGTGGACTCGATTGGCCCAGAAAGAGCATCTCAGTTGATCATTTC